>WAAF01020591.1:1776-13899 GCA_013400475.1 Tricholaema leucomelas
CCAGAGGAGAGCCACGAAGATGATCAGAGGGCTGCAGCAGCACTGCTATGAGGACAGGCTGAGAGAGTTGGGGCTCTGCAGCCTGGAGAAGAGAAGGCTTCGAGGAGACCTTAGAGTGGCTTTGCAGTATCTGAAGGGAGCCTACAGGAAGGCTGTGGAGGGACTATTGACAAGGTCTGGTAATGTCAGGACAAGGGGGAATGGGTTTAAACTGGGAGAGGGGAGATTTAGACTGGATGTTAGGAGGAAGTTCTTTACAGTGAGGGTGGTGAGACACTGGCACAGGTTGCCCAGGGAGGTTGTGGATGCTTCCTCCCTGGAGGTGTTTAAAGCCAGGCTGGATGAGGCCTTGAGCAGCCTGCTCTAGTGGGAGGTGCCCCTGCCTATGGCAGGGGGTTGGAGCTGGATGATCTTGAGGTCCCTTCCAACTTAAACCATTCTATGATTCTATGACTCTAACCACACAGTACAGTTATATCAATTGATTAGGGCTAAAACCACAGTCTCCTTGAGAGTGATTAAGGTTTTGTATTGATGAGCTTAAGAATCTGTTGTTCAGCACTGCCTCAAATGTATGGTCAAGGGAACAAAGCAGGAGAGGGCATATGTCTCTGCATGTGTTCACACTATTTGGCAAGCCTAATACAGGGTAGGTTTTACACCTTGGCACAGTCAAACACTTTCAGTTGTTAAGATCCAGGCATATCAGAAAGGACATGGTACAGAAGATATCTGCAGCTTGCCTGTTCCTTCACTCACTAGGAGTGTTTTGCATCTGAGCTCCTTTTAAGCTAAAGCCCTTGGTGCTCAGGGTTCTTAACACGTTTCATTTGCCATTACAGATATGACTTTTGTGCCTGCCCCCATTTCTTTGTGCCTGACCTGAGAGAGGCTTTGGGAGAGCACTTTTGAGATCAGGGAAGAGAACAGGCTTGACACTTTGAATGTGTTTTCTGTTCATGCCATTACACTGTGCGAATAACACCATTTTACTTCATTTTTTTCCCCACTGAAATCATACTGAGGTCTTTTTAATGCTTGCCAAATTGCTGTGTACCTTTCAGTACAGAAATATAAGATAAATGCATGGTAATCTAATTCATCTTCCCTGACTTTCCATCCAGTTGGAGGAAAGGGGAAAAAAATGTATTCTTTGACTCCTTCCATTTTAGCAAGTACATATCAGCAATTTCTCATTCTGGTCTGTTCTGTTCCATTCCTTTGAAAACTAGGATGAGATAGAAAACAAGCCAGCAGCAGCAAAAGGGCCCAGGCCAACCTCATGACGTTTAACAAGGCCAAGTGTAAGGTCCTGCACCTGGGTTGGCGCAATCCCAGGCACAGATACGGGCTGGGTGGTGAATGGCTGAGAGCAGCCCTGAGGAGAAGGACCTGGGGGTCTGGGTTGATGAAAAGCTCAACATGAGCCGGCAGTGTGCACATGCAGCCCAGACAGCAACCCTGTGCTGGGCTGCAGCAAGAGCAGTGTGGGCAGCAGGGCAAGGGAGGGGATTCTCCCCCTTTACTCTGCTCTCCTCAGACCCCACCTGCAGTACTGTGTGCAGTTCTGGAGCCCCCAACACAAGAAGGACATGGAACTGCTGGAGCCAGTCCAGAGGAGAGCCACGAAGATGCTCAGAGGGCTGCAGCAGCTCTGCTATGAGGACAGGCTGAGAGAGTTGGGGCTCTGCAGCCTGGAGAAGAGAAGGCTTCGAGGAGACCTTAGAGTGGCTTTGCAGTATCTGAAGGGAGCCTACAGGAAGGCTGGGGAGGGACTATTGACAAGGTCTGGTAATGTCGGGACGAGGGGGAATGGGTTTAAACTGGGAGAGGGGAGATTTAGACTGGATGTTAGGAGGAAGTTCTTTACAGTGAGGGTGGTGAGACACTGGAACAGGTTGCCCAGGGAGGTTGTGGATGCTTCCTCCCTGGAGGTGTTTAAGGCCAGGCTGGATGAGGCCTTGAGCAGCCTGCTCTAGTGGGAGGTGTCCCTGCCTATGGCAGGGGGTTGGAGCTGGATGGCCCTTGAGGTCCCTTCCAATCTAGACCATTCTATGATTCTATGATTCTATTAAAATAACAGTGACTCCAGGTGTCCCTTTGGAAAATGGCATCTGGTCTTGCAGGTCAGCTCTGCCTCCATAGATACACTCATCTGGCTTTTCCTATTTTCTTTCAAGAGAAGCTCCCTTTCCAGTGTTGTGAACCTGATCTATCTAGGATGATTATCTTTTTGGGAAGGTGTTTCATATGGCAAGGAGTCTTCCAGAGGCATCACATGCATGGTGACTCAACAAATAGATTAGTCAGAGTTGGTACTTTTTTTAGTAAATCCTACTTTGGGGGCTAATTTGATCTAGTATGACTGAAGCACAAGAAGGTGGAGTGACTTCCTTACAGTCACACACTGAGTCAGTGGCTCTGTACCTCCAGGCTTCCCATATTTCTATTCCAACCACTGAGAAGACCACATGACTTCCTCTTGGCATGGTTCAGGTTTCACAGCTGAGACACGAAGGTTGGAAAGGCTTTTGCTGCTGATGCATGAGCTACTTATTTTACAACAGAAGTTCTTTATGTAGCAGAACAGGATCCATCCAAGAGCAATCATCTGGCTTCTTCTCCATTCGATCCAACTCCTGTCCGTGGAGCTCCTGGCAGACACTTTCCTGCAGCACTATCGCTTACTGCAGTCTCTGCCTACCATGGGAGGCAGAAAAATCACCGTGGTTCCACTTCCTGGTGTGCAGAGTTTTGGGAGCTGCTTTCCCAGTGGCCTTTAAATCACAGATGTGCTTCCATCTGGGTGAAGGCTCTGCTGCTAGACACCAAAGCACAGTGACTTTACTCAGTCACCTGAGGCTCAGGAGTAACTTCATTGCTGTCTACAACTACCTGAAGGGAGGTTGTAGCCAGGTGGGGTTGGTCTCTTCTGCCAGACAACCAGCAACAGGACAAGGGGACACAGCCTCAAGTTGTGCCGGGGGAAGTATAGGCTGGATGTTAGGAGGAAGTTGTTGCCAGAGAGAGTGATTGGCATTGGAATGGGCTGCCCAGGGAGGTGGTGGAGTCACCGTCCCTGGGGGTGTTCAAGAAAAGCCTGGCTGAGGCACTTAGTGCCATGGTCTAGTTGATTGGATAGGGCTGGGTGCTAGGTTGGCCTGGATGATCTTGGAGGTCTCTTCCAACCTGGTTGATTCTATGATTCTAGGTCAACCTTTTGTAGTTTTGGCTGATGAGGTTTCTAGACATATTTTTGATCATTGCTTCAAATTTTGAATGAACTTTCCCTCTTTTCTCTTCTCTGCTCCAAAAATCCAAAGCACAAAATCAGCTGAAATGGCCAATTTTTCCTGGCTTTCAGATGGAAACCATGCAAAACCACTGAGTTTGGCCTGGTGTCTGCCAGAAATTATAAATAGGATTGTTCAACTGAAACTCAGTCCTGGTTTACTCAAGCCACAACCCAAAGTTGTGAGACAGTCTCTGAACCCGGGTTGATGTTTTGGAGTGTGCTGACCAAGTATGGTGCCTGTAAGAAACTCACATTCTGCTGAGGTACCTGCTTGGTTTGAGGTTTCATTGCATAAGTTTTGTACAGATGTATTCACCATCAGATGCTCCAAAGCTTGTTTCTAGGGACCTTCTGGACCTGTTTCAGAGGGTAGGGAGTGGTCCTGGTAACTTCTACGAGGCTGAGGGAGCTGGGGTTGTTTAGCCTGGAGAAGAGGAGGCTCAGGGGGGACCTCATTGCTGTCTACAACTACCTGAAGGGAGGTTGTAGCCAGGTGGGGGTTGGTCTCTTCTCCCAGACAACCAGCAACAGAACAAGGGGACACAGCCTCAAGTTGTGCCAGGGGAAGTATAGGCTGGATGTTAGGAGGAAGTTGTTGCCAGAGTGATTGGCATTGGAATGGGCTGCCCAGGGAGGTGGTGGAGTCACCGTCCCTGGAGGTGTTCAAGAAAAGCCTGGATGAGGCATTTAGTGCCATGCTCTGGTTGACTGGCTAGGGCTGGGTGCTAGGTTGGACTGGATGATCTTGGAGGTCTCTTCCAACCTGGTTGATTCTTCTATTCTATTCTATTCTATTCTATTCTATTCTATTTCTCTGACTGTTCATTGAAGGGCTTTTAATTCTCATTTTTTTTAAAGATGATTTGAAATCAAAAGGTGGAATTCTGATTGCATAATTTGAGCATAATATGATGTATTCAAATCCAAATTTTCTTAGCACCTAAGGCAATAATCTCAGTCTTATAAGAGGTATTGAAGGAAAACCTATTCTTCCTGTCTGTTTCACGTAACACTAAAGGCCACAACAAATGTAAACATTGGAATGGGCTGCCCAGGGAGGTGGTGGAGTCACTGTCCCTGGAGGTGTTCAAGGAAAGCCTGGATGAGGCACTTAGTGCCATGGTCTGGTTGACTGGATAGGGCTGGGTGCTAGGTTGGACTGGATGATCTTGGAGGTCTCTTCCAACCTGGTTGATTCTATTCAGGACCTAACTATGCACCAGCTTACATCTTAGCCTAAGACATAGAACTGAACTTCTAATGCATGCCAAAAATGAGGTTAGCCTACAACAGTGTTTAGATCAATGTCTTCTCCTTAAAGACAATAGTTTTTAACCCAGTATGGGAATTAACTTTAGCCATTTAACTTCTTCCATACAGTGAGAGTAAAGCATCTCACTGTATCCTGCTGCTCGTTTCTGTCTTTTGCTCCTCTAAATTCTGCAGTTAGGGTAAATTGGTATTTCTACTGGATTACATCCTGGGACAGGAGGTCTTTCCAAGGTTTGGGTTTATTTTTTTCCCCCAGTTGATGTATTAGATTTTCAGTTTACTCAGCTGAGATAACAATGTATTCTTGTGTTAGCAGAGCTGTCACACTTCATTTGATAATTCAGAATTTGTTCTTTGGTCTAGTGGATGAGGGGGTTTGGCAAGGCAATGTAATTTAATTCATTTATCTGCCTGGGAAGTGTCACTTGGAATCTCAGAGAGATCTATTTTTATATCTCAGTAGATCAGCCCTGACTCTGAAGGCACCTCTAGGTCATGGTGCATTCAGGCCACTTCAGCGCTGAGCACATAAACAGAGGGCAAGAAGGCAGCTCCCAATGCAGCTGTCACACAAGTGCACTGGAGAGATTAATCACAGGACCAACTGTGTTTATTGCCAACCAACCATGAAATACCATAACAAGGACCCCTTGTGAGACTGTAAATACTGTGTCTTCAGTCGGTAGTAAGGGTTACGCTACCCAAGCTAGAGTGTCTATCTTGAGCTCTCTGTGCAGAAGAGGAGGCAGCTTCTTAGCAAATGCAGGCAGGCCACTAACATGCTGCTTCTCTGTGTGTTTGTTTTCTGACAGCCTGTCCTGAGCCTTGGATCTGATTTGCAGAGCTGAGCACTCACAGCTGCAAGTGAGCACAAGCTGCTGCACTTGTAAGGTAGAACTCCTGATCACAGAGTGTTACAAATGAGAAATCCCTAGATTAATGGATCTTTTCCCTCAGATAATCCTCTCTCCACTGCATTTCTTGGTCTTTAAAAGAGACAGAAGAAAAATTTCTCTGGAACATGTCCAGAGAAGGGCAACAAAGCTGGTGAGGGGCCTGGAACACAAAGCCTATGAGGAGAGGCTGAGGGAGCTGGGGTTGTTTAGCCTGGAGAAGAGGAGGCTCAGGGGTGACCTCATTGCTGTCTACAACTACCTGAAGGGAGGCTGTAGCCAGGTGGGGGTTGGTCTCTTCTCCCAGACAACCAGCAACAGAACAAGGGGACACAGCCTCAAGTTGTGCTGGGGGAAGTATAGGCTGGATGTTAGGAGGAAGTTGTTGGCAGAGAGAGTGATTGGCATTGGAATGGGCTGCCCAGGGAGGTGGTGGAGTCACCGTCCCTGGAGGTGTTCAGGAAAAGCCTGGATGAGGCACTTAGTGCCATGGTCTGGTTGACTGGCTAGGGCTGGGTGCTAGGTTGGACTGGATGATCTTGGAGTTCTCTTCCAACCTGGCTGATTCTATGATTGTATGAACACTCTGAGCAGAAGGCTAACCAGAACAGCAGATTCATCCTTCACAATCCCAGCATTAGGAAGGATAAATACAAAAACAAGGGAGAAAACCAGGTGGAACACTAAAGAAAACAACAAAAAAACTCTATCCTGTTCATTTGATTCCTTTTTCAAGTTTACAATAATCACCTTCAACAGGACACTAGGACATGCTATCTGTCACTGATTTCAGTGCCTACACTCAGAGCTAATTGTACTGTTTTTCCTGGTTTTTACCAGCACGTCCATAGAGGTCCAAATAGGAAGGAAACAATTTCTATGAATCTCATGTTNGAATCATACAGAGGAATCAATATCTAGCCCCATTCACAGAAATCTGACCTTTTTTCAATGAAATTGTGTGAGTGTGTATATATATATATGTGTGTGTGTGTATATGTGTGTGTATATATATATGTGTGTGTGTGTATATATGTGTGTATGTGTGTGTATGTGTGTGTATATATATGTGTGTGTGTGTATGTGTGTGTGTGTATAAATCCCAGCCTGAAGCAGACATGCAGAATAGGAGATTTCAGTCTAAACAAAAAGGATTTGCAAAGGACAACTAAACCCTGTGGCTGGTTAGGCTGGATTGTACTTTATCTGCTCTGTGCTGATGTTGCTTTTATCCAATTTATCTGTCTAGACTAGCCTCTTCTTCTGTAGCAAATGACTCTCTTTAAAGGAATACCAAACTCTTCTGAATGTGTGGTGTAAAAATGAAACATTAAAGAGGAGGGCATTTTAGGCTGACTGCTTAAATATTGGTGGCTGACCTATTACCCCTGTTGAAACTGCATCTTTTCTCTCTTTGCTCGCTTGATATAAAATGCATTACAAGGCCACATGATCCCAACCCAATCAATTAGCAGCTTTTAAGGATGACTCATTGTTTTGTCTGTAACATAAAACAAAAGTACACAGTGAAGGCCCTAACACAGCCTTTTAGAAAAACTCAACTCCAGAGATTTCTTTTTCCATTTGTGGTTTCATTTTTTTAATCTTTCTCCAAAGCTTGAAGCACCAATTGTGATGAACTGATAAAGTTTGTGTATGCAGCTGGCTTTACCTCTTGCTGCCATTCACGTCACTGCCTCACCTCATCTGCAAGCACAATTGCAGGATGCATATCTGATTCCCACTCCTTGTCCTAAAACAGCTGGGTTCACACTGCAAGCCTCAACTGTTGTACAAACAGCCCTATTTATGTCAGTGAGAGGACTTCTATAAGAGACAAACAATTTCCTTTGCATGAGTTTGTTTTCTTTCTTTCCAGAGAGAGTGACTGGCATTGGAATGGGCTGCCCAGGGAGGTGGTGGAGTCACCGTCCCTGGAGGTGTTCAAGAAAAGGCTGGATTGGGCATTTAGTGCCATGGCTAGGGCTGGATGCTAGGTTGGACTGGATGATCTTGGAGGTCTCTTCCAACCTGGTTGATTCTATTCTATGATTATGTATTTTGGGATGTATTAATTCATGTAAAACCTGCATCTGACTTATGCTTTCAGATGCAGAAAGACAGCACTGAAATAAGCCTTCCCCATTTCATGTTATGATGATAACATCCAGTTTTAATTTAAAAGACTTGAAAACAAACTTTCTTGATTGTCACTTTGTAATAGTTCAACTTTGAGTTTTGGACCCTATCTTACGTGATATTTACAACCTTGGAAAGTTACTTTGTAGTAGCTCAACTTTGAGTCTTGGACCCTATCTTATGTGATATTTACAACCTTGGAAAGTCACTTTGTAGTAGCTCAACTTTGAGTTTTGGACCCTCTCTTATGTGATATTTACAACCTTGGAAATCCACAAAAACATAGTGTGTCAAAAAAACTCCACCCCTGAAACCAAGCCAAAGCAAACAAAACAGAACAAAGAAACAAACAAAAAAAGCTCCTGTTTCAATAAAACCAAAAAGGAACTGGAGCAAAGAAGCATCCTCCAGCAAGACAGGTTTTGCTAATGGGACCATCTGCCTTCTGGATACCTGGATAACTAAACACAGGAAAAAAATACACCTTTCACACCTCTCCTCTCAGACTTAGATAATTATTACTTTTATTATAGTGTGGATTTCTGGATCACTTGCAAAAGCCCTAAATTTAGGATAAACCTTTTCAGCGCTCACTGCCATATCTGAGAAAAAGAAAGCGTAAAAAGGACTTGGAAAAATCAATGTTTCAACAGATAAATCAAACAGATTTATTATTGGTTTTGTCAACACACTTAAAAAAAACCCATATAATTCAATGAGTGGAATACAGAAAGACTTGTTGAGTAGTGGTACGCTCCAGATAAGTTTTCCCATGTGAAGAAGGGGGAAAAGTAGCCCTTAACAGGGGAAAAGCTTATAGAGTATACTTCAGGCAGAATTGAGCACCCCACTCTGTCCCTAAACGCCTGAGTGAAGGAAGCTACTGCTTGAGCTTTCCCTTCTCTCTCACCAGACTTTTTCTGGAGAGCCCAATGCATTGTCCTGCTTGAGTGGCCCATTGTGGCTTTGCACATTTGGCATGTCTGCTTAAATCTAATGAAGAAAGTTTCTTGCTGAGCTGCACCATCAATTACCTCCTCCTGGAAATTATACATACTTTATGTTCTGCAGGAGAAGCAGAGAATTAATAATTCTTCAGTTCATCTATTAAAATATTTATGCTCAAACTTCTTTCTACCCTCTCTTCTTCTTAGATATGGTAGAGAGTGATGAAAATATCTCTCCTAAATTAAGGGCTTTTTGCAAGTAATCCAGAAATCTACATTAGAGTATAATATTGTTTCCTGTGCTGAAGGCTCCTGAGTCTCAAAGCACAACACATCTTTCCAGCTGCCATTGGTGTGCATACACAGCTGACTAAGTAGACACTAACAAGCACATTTTGCCTGAATCTTAACAGTCTGAACCTGTGTATTTTTTGCTAGCAGTTTGGTGCTGCCTTCCCTGAGCTGAAGTGTGAGGTGCTGATTACAGGGGCATAGGTTTGAAGTAATGCAGGCATCTTCTTTTCACTCAAGGCTGATCCTGCTGATTACCTTCCCTTGCTCACTACACGAACCACATTTTTTTAATCTACTATGTGGATATTTTACAGAGAGGAAGCAAAACTGCTGTGTCCTCAAGGTGATTTTTATTACTAACTAAACATGCAAACGATGAGCTTGGAGGAAAATAGAGGCAGAAGGCAGAACACAGGTTGTGATTTAGGCAGAGACAGTGGTATTGAATGGCAGGTATTTTCTGGGACATTTGGAAGGAAAAATGGAAAACATTTTGTGTCCACAGAAACCTCAGATTTCTTGAGCTGCTCAGGAGAGATTGGAAAGCTGGCATCGTTCACTGGGAAGGGCCTTGTGGCTTTACCAAGGTCTTCCCCTTTTCTTCATTGCCTCTTCCAAGGCACGTTGTGCCCTCTGTAAGGGCACATTGTTTCCTGCCTCATGTCAAAAGCAAATGCCTTAAGAGTGGCTTCAGAGCTCAGGCTGCACTTGTGACTTTACAGTATCACAGAATGTCAGAGGCAAAGAAGGGACCTCAAAAGATCATCCAGTCCAACAGCCCTGCAGAGCAGGATCACCTAGATCAGATCACACAGGAATGTATCCAGGCAGATTTCTAATATCTCCAGAGAGGGAGCCTCCATGACTCCCCTGGGCAGCCTGTTCCAGTGTTCTGTCCTCCTCACAGGGAAAAAAATCCTCCTATGTTCAAAAAAAGACTGGATAGTGAAGGGTCTGGAACACAAACCCTATGAGGAGAGGCTGAGGGAGCTGGGGGTGTTTAGCCTGGAGAAGAGGAGGCTCAGGAGTAACCTCATTGCTGTCTACAACTACCTGAAGGGAGGCTGTAGCCAGGTGGGGTTGGTCTCTTCTGCCAGGCAACCAGCAACAGGAAAAGGGGGCACAGTCTCAAGTTGTGCCGGGGGAGGTCTAGGCTGGATGTTAGGAGGAAGTTTTTGCCAGAGTGATTGGCATTGGAATGGGCTGCCCAGGGAGGTGGTGGAGTCACCGTCCCTGGAGGTGTTCAAGAAAAGCCTGGATGAGGCACTTAGTGCCATGGTCTGGTTGACTGCATGGGGCTGGGTGCTAGGTTGGACTGGATGATCTTGGGAGTCTCTTCCAACCTGGTTGATTCTATGATTCTATGAAACTTCCTCAGCTTCCACCCATTGCCCCTTGTCCTGTCACTGGGCATCACCAAACAGAGGCTGGCTCCATCTTCCTGGCACTCACCCTTTACATATTTATAAACATGAATGAGGTCACCTCTCAGTCTCCTCTTCTCCAAGCTAATGAGCCCCAGCTCCCTCA
This sequence comes from Tricholaema leucomelas, assembly GCA_013400475.1. NCBI lineage: Eukaryota > Metazoa > Chordata > Aves > Piciformes > Lybiidae > Tricholaema lacrymosa > Tricholaema leucomelas. The sequence goes on from WAAF01020591.1 coordinate 12,147, forward strand.
AACTCTCCTCATAAGAAAGATGTTCCATTCCCTTAATAAACTTTGTGGCTCTGTGCCGGACTCTCTCAAGCAGAGAATCATAGAATAATAGAATCATAGAATGGTTTAGGTTGGAAGGGACCTCAAGGATCACCCAGCTCCAACCCCCTGCCATAGGCAGGGACACCTCCCACTAGAGCAGGCTGCTGAAGGCCTCATCCAGCCTGGCCTTAAACGCCTCCAGGGAGGAAGCCTTCTTGAAATGGGAGGCCCGGAACTGGACACAGTATTCCAGACTTGGCCTCACCAGGGCAGAGTAGAGGGATAGGAGAACCTCTCTTAACCTATTAGCCACATCCCTTCTAATACACCCCAGAATGGCATTGTTCCTCCTGGCCGTAAGAGCAGGCTGCTGGCTCATGGAGTACTCATTCACAGAACTGGAGTGCACTTTGCCCAGCACTTTGGTACCTCTGCTAGACCACCATGGCTGGCTAACCTTCATGATTGTCTTCCTGCTCATCTGAGCAGTGGATTTAAACATTACCTAGGCACCTATAGAATCATAGAATCATAGAATGGTTTAGGTTGGAAGGGACCTCAAGGATCATCCAGCTCCAACCCCCCGCCATAGGCAGGGACACCTCCCACTAGAGCAGGCTGCTCAAGGCCTCATCCAGCCTGGCTTTAAACGCCTCCAGGGAGGAAGCATCCACAACCTCCCTGGGCAACCTGTGCCAGTGTCTTACCACCCTCACTGTAAAGAACTTCCTCCTAACATCCAGTCGGAATCTCCCCTCTGCCAGCTTAAACCCTATGGGAGTGAAGGAGGTTGCCTTTTTCCTCAAAGTGTCTGGTTTTGTTTCTTACCTATCTCTATAGTCTTAGCTCAGTAAGGCTGCTTGATATTTGATTGAATGAACAGAGTAGCACTTTAAACAGGAATCATTGGGAAATATTGGTGGTATTTGCACCAGTAAATTGTTTCCCTTGTGGACAAAAGCTCTTAAGAACAGAGCTAATGGTGTTATTTCCCCACATATAGGCATTTATGTGAGGTGTATGCCCTCCACTCTGTTCACAGCCTTTTCAGAGAAATAGAAGCTTCCAGATGTGATTTACTGCACCCTCACATAGACAGATGTCCGTGGTTAGAATTGATCAGTAAGCATGTCAGTTGTTTTACAGAGCCTAGTGACAGTATGATGAGTCTTCCTAGATGACTACATAGGCAGATATCTAGAGCTAAGTAAGCAAAAACCTTCCAGGCTATCCTCTTGTTTGTGCAGAATTTGGCACGGCAGACCTGTGATTTGCCAGCTGGGGTTCCCACGACACTGCCCATGCTGTAGTTCTTCAACTGTGATAATGATGCTGGGAGAAGCAACCACAGGGAAAAGGACCTCTTCTGCAAATCTGAATTTATGAGATATGCTTTTGCTTCAGTGATCAATCTCTCACTTTCAAACACGGAAAGTTCTCCATCTTACTGACACTGAGTGTACTGTTACAGCTGTCTCAGCCAGTAAGATCAACCTCTTGATGCTATCAGCATTCCGTGCCTGTGGTCATAGTTCTTCACTAGCGGGTAAACATGGGCTCAATCTCTGGTCACTCACTCTTCCAGCATTGTGTTCAATTAGTAAAACAGGTTCAGCAAGAGTGGAAAGCACTTCTGTGGCAACTAAGTGTAACAATGCCCTAGAGAGGTGGCTTAAAAAGAGACATGCTCATCTTCTCATCCTAGTGCATAGAATCATAGAATGGTTTAGGT
>WAAF01020592.1:1014-20012 GCA_013400475.1 Tricholaema leucomelas
ACAGAAGCACCCAATGTGATCTTTGATCTTTGATCACATTGGGTGCTTCTGTGCTCCACAACCTCCCTGAAGGTGTTCAAGGCCAGGCTGGATGAGGCTTTGTGCAACCTTTGCTGGTGGGAGGTGTCGCTGCCCACAGCTGGGGTGCTGGAACTGGCTAAGCTTTAAGGTCCCTTCCAACCCAAAGCCTTCCATGATTCTCTGCAAGGAGTATTTTCAGTCATGCTCCCAGCCCAGTCAATCACTGTAACAGATTCAGATACAGCACAGAAACTTCTGCAGATCATCCTCTGCCCTACAATTGCTCTGTACCCTGCAACACTCTGTGCTGGGTGAGGAACTGGCTGGAGGGCCGAGCCCAGAGAGTGGTGGTGAATGGTGCCACATCCAGCTGGCAGCTGTCACCAGTGGTGTCCCTCAGGGATCAGTGCTGGGCCCCATCCTCTTTAACATCTTCATAGATGATCTGGATGAGGGCATTGAGTCAGTCATCAGCAGGTTTGCAGATGACACCAAGCTGGGGGCTGATGTGGCTGGGCTGGAGGGCAGAAGGGCTCTGCAGCGGGACCTTGACCGCCTGGACAGATGGGCAGAGTCCAAGGGGATGGCATTCAATGGCTCCAAGTGCCAGGGGCTGCACTTTGGCCACAACAACCCCATGCAGAGATACAGGCTGGGGTCGGAGTGGCTGGAGAGCAGCCAGACAGAGAGGGATCTGGGGGTGCTGATTGATACCCGCCTGAACATGAGCCAGCAGTGTGCCCAGGTGGCCAAGAGAGCCAATGGCATCCTGGCCTGCATCAGGAATGGTGTGGCCAGCAGGAGCAGGGAGGTCATTCTGCCCCTGTACTCTGCACTGGTTAGACCACACCTTGAGTACTGTGTCCAGTTCTGGGCCCCCCAGTTTAAGAGGGACATTGAGATGCTTGAACGTGTCCAGAGAAGGGCAACGAGGCTGGGGAGAGGCCTCGAGCACAGCCCTACGAGGAGAGGCTGAGGGAGCTGGGATTGTTTAGCCTGGAGAAGAGGAGGCTCATGGCAGACCTTATTGCTGTCTACAGCTACCTGAGGGGTGGTTGTGGCCAGGAGGAGGTTGCTCTCTTCTCTCACGCAGCCAGCACCAGAACAAGAGGACACAGCCTCAGGCTGTGCCAGGGGAAGTTTAGGCTTGAGGTGAGGAGAAAGTTCTTCCCTGAGAGAGTCATTGGCTACTGGAATGGGCTGCCCAGGGAGGTGGTGGAGTCGCCGTCCCTGGAGCTGTTCAAGGCAGGACTGGACGTGGCACTTGGTGCCATGGTCTGGCCTTGAGCTCTGTGGTGAAGGGTTGGACTTGATGATCTGTGAGGTCTCTTCCAACCCTGATGATACTATGATATGATACTATGATACAAACAGAATCCTGCACTCCCAGAACAGGTCCCAAGCAGTGCTAACTTAAATGCTGTTCCGTTAGTGAAGGTTCAGACATTCAGTGGAAGGAAATCACAGGCAGTGTTTGTAAGCATGAATTATAAATCCAGAGTGTGCTTTGCAGTGCTTCCAGAACACCACCAAGGAGACAGCAAACAGAATTGCTTAGCAGCATCCACCTCAGCCTCTGCCTCCCACTGGTGCTGGAGCAGCTGGCAGGATGAATTGGTTCTAAGCTCTTGCTGTTGGTGCACCTTCAGTGTCCTCTTGTTTCCAGTAAACTTCAGGTTGCTGTCTACTAAAGCAGCCTGCTGAGGACAGGTGAGCTGCTCTCATAGAATCATTAGGTTGGAAGGGACCTCACAGCTCAGCCAGTTCCAACTCCCTGCCCTAGACAAGGACACCTCCCACTAGAACAGGACGCTCAAGGCTTCATCCAGCCTGGTCCTGAACACCTCCCTGGGCAACCTGTGCCAAGGTCTCCCCACCCTCACTCTCAACAATTTCTTCCTCATCTCCACTCTCACTCTCCCCTCTCCCAGCTCAAAGCCATTGTCCCTCCTCCTGGCACTGCCAGCCCTTGTCAAAAGTCCCTCCCCAGCTCTCCTGAACACCTTCAGCTACTGGAAGGCTGCTCTGAGGTCTCCCTGGAGCCTTCTCTTCTCCAGGCTGAACAGCCCCAACTCTCCCAGCCTGTCTCGACAGGGGATATTCTGCAGCCCTCTGGACACCTTTGTAGCCTCCTCTTGACCCTCTCCATCAGGTCCATGTCCTTCCTGTGTTGAGGACACCATATCTGGACATAGCAGAGCAGGTGAGAACTCAGGAGAGCAGAGGGGCAGGATCCCCTCTCTGCATCTCTGGTCATGCTGCTTTTGGTGTAGCCCAGGCTGCCCTTGGCCTTCTGTGCTGCAAGCTCACACATGTCCATGGCACTTCTTTGCCCATGTTAGTTCTGTGGGGTCAGGGGGGCAGGTAAAGCAGGTACTCTGCTCTCATCAGACCCCCTGGTGTACTGTGTGCAGTTCTGGAGACATCAAACTGTTAGAGCCAGTCCAGAGGAGGCCTCCAAGATGCTCAGAGGGCTGCAGCAGCTCTGCTCTGAGCACAGACTGAGAGAGTTGGGGCTCTGCAGCCTGGAGAAGAGAAGGCTTCAAGGAGACCTTGGAGTGGCCTTCCAGGATCTGAAGTGGGCTCCAGGAGGGCTGGGGAGGGACTATTGACAAGGTTTGGGAATGCCAGGAGGAGGAGGAATGGGTTTGAAGTGGCAGAGGGGAGATTGAAACTGGATGTTAGGAAAGGGTCTTTTGCAGTGAGGGTGGTGAGAGACTGGCACAGGTTGATCCCATTCTGTGCTTCTGTGCTCCACAAGCTCCCTGGAGGTGTTGCAGGCCAGGCTGGATGAGGCTTCGAGGAAGCTGTGCTGGTGGGAGGTGTCCCTGCCCATGGCAGGGAGCTGAAACTGGATGGTCTCTGAGGTCCCACCCAACCCATCCCATGAACCATATCTGACCTGCCTCCCCCTGGCCAGGGAGCTAGGAGCTGGATTTCTCACTGCTGTGCAAGTTCTTCAGATCCCTTTGGTTTGTGGCTTCCAGTGTTGCTGTTCCTGTCAGTTTGCCATCATTCTTTCAGAGCTCCAAAGCCAGAACACGAATTTATCTGTAACACTTCATTTCTTCTCTAACCCCATTGAATTTAACATCCTTCAGCATGAATTTAGGAAGATAATTTAAAGGAGATGTAGCTCAGACCACTGTAAAATTGATCAGCAGTTCACAGAGAAGTTAAAACTACTTCTAACTCCAACTCCATCAAACAAATACAAACTTCTGTGCCACAGGACTCACACAGCAGATACCCTGTGAAGATATTCTCCTGCTTCTATCTCATAGAATCATCACAGAATGGCTCAGGTTGGAAGGCAACTCAGAGATCATCTATGCCAACCTCCCTGCCATGGGCAGGGACACCTCTCAGCCAGACTCAGCTGCTCAAGGCCTCGTCCAGCCTGGTAGGAGGCAGCCACAACCTCCCTGGGCAGCCTGTGCCAGACTCTCACCACCCTCACACTCAACAGCTTCTGCCTCAGCTCCACTCTCACCCTGCTCTGCCTCAGCTCCAAACCATTCCCCTTGGCCTGGCTCAGACACCCTCAGCCAAAGTCTCTCTGCAGCCTTCCTGCAGGATCCCTTCAGGCACTGGCAGCAGCTCTGAGGTCCCCCTGGAGCCTTCTCCTCTGCAGGTTGCACCCCCCCCAGCTCCCTCAGCCTGTGCTCACAGCAGAGCTGCTCCAGCCCTGCCATCACCTCTGCGGCCTCCTCTGGCCTCTCTCCAGCAGCTCTGTGTCCTCCTTCTGCTGGGGACAGCAGCCCTGGAGGTGAGGTCTGAGCAGAGCAGAGCAGAGCCCAGGGGCACTGATGACTAAATCCCCAGAGAACAAAAGGTTCAGCCCTGGCCTGGCAACACTAATGAAGGATCCAGGACCGTATCGCACTGCCTGACCTAACAACCACCCTGTGCTGAACAGGAAACAGTAGTTTTAGGGCAAGCAGTGCCCTGCAGAGCTAAGCTGCACCCTGTCAGCAGCTGCACAGCCCCAGCACACACTGAGGACCCTGCAAAGAGCAGGAGCAGGCAGCATTGTCCCTTTTAGTCCCAGCTGCTTACCTTTGACACTCTTAAATCACAGAATCTTAGGGGCTGGAACTCGAAAGATCATCCAGGGCAGGTCACACAGGAACACAATCAGATGGGGCTTCAAAGTCTCCAGAGAAGGAGCCTCCACAACCCCTCTGGGCAGCCTGCTCCTGGTCTCCAGCACCCTCACAGCAAAGAAGTTTCTCCTCAGGCCGAGGTGGAATTCCCTGTGACTGAGTTTACATCCACTGCCCCCTGTGCTGTCACTGGGGATGGCTGAGCAGAGCCTGGCTGTGTCCTCCTGACAGCCCCCCTGCAGGTATTTCAAAAGGCTGATCAGATTCCACCTCAGCCTTCTCCTCTCCAGGATAAACAGCCCCAGGGCACTCATCCCTTCCTCATCAGACAGATGCCCCAGCCCCTGCATCATCCTCACAGCCTCTGCTGAAGCCTATCCAGTAGTCTCTCCTCTAAATAAGCAGCACTAATTAGAGAAGCTCTCTCTAAGCCCAGAGCATTCACCTAAGCCTCACCTTAGTGTCTGCAAAGCAGGGTGCAGGACGGGCAGCTGCAGCCAGCTTTAGGAGTGAGCTCTCTGTGTCTGCTGGCCATGAGCACAGCCTCCCACTAGTGTTGCATTACCCGAGGGCAGCATTAACACCTATCCAATTTCCCCTGAGGATCAATAATTAACAAGTAGAATCTTTGCCATTTTCCAACCTACAAATGGTAGCTCTGGAATTCTACAAACACTTGGACTGAACTGTGGGTGCAGTGCCATGGGCTGCTTGGTTGGGCAGGGCTGGGTGCTAGGTTGGGCTGGATGAGCCTGGAGCTCTCTTCCAACCTGCCTGAGTTTATGATTCTAGGAAAAGGAAGCACAGAGCACAGCAGTTTCATAGAACCACAGAACTGTTGAGCCTGGAAGAGATCTTTGAGATCAAGTCCAAGCTCCCCCAGAGCTCACAATGCCACTGCTGCTGCTAAGCCACTGCCACTAACCCACAACCCTCAGCACCACCTCCATGCTGCTTTTAATGCTCTCCAAGGATGGGAACTCCACCACCTCCCTGGGCAGCCTGTGCCAGTGCCTGAGAGCTTTTGCTGGGAAGATATTTCTCCTTTCATCCAACTTAAACCTGCCCTGGCTCAACTCCAGGCTGTTTCCTCTTGTCCTCTCACTTGTTGCATATGAGAAGAGACCAACCCCAGCTGGCTCCAGCCTACTTTCAGGGAGCTGTAGAGGGTGCTGAGGTCTCCCTCAGTCTCCTCTTGTGAAGACTAAACAGCCCCAGATCCTGTAGGGTCCCTTCCAACCCAACCCATTAAAGCTCAGCCAGCTCCAACCCCCTGCCATAGGCAGGGACACTTCCCACTAGAAGAGGTTGCTCAAGGCCTCATCCAACCTGGCCTTGAACACCTCCAAGGAGGAGGAAGCTACAACCTTCCTGGGAAGCCTGTGCCAGTGTCTCACCACCTTGACTCTCAACAACTTCTTCCTCATCTTCAGTCTCAATCTCTGCTCCTCAGACTTAAAGCTCTTCATAGAACTGCAGAATTGTCTGGGCTAGAAGGGATCTCCTGCAGCTCACCCAGTCCAAACCCTGCAGGCAGCAGGGACATCCTTCACTAGAGCAGGTTGCCCACAGCCCTGTCCAGCCTCACCTTCATTATCTCCAAGGATGGGGCCTCAACCACCTCCCTGGGCAACCTGTTGCAGTGTTCCAGCACTCTCCTGGTGCAGAACTTGTTCCTCACATCCAATCTAAACCTGCTCTGCTCTCATTTCAAACCACTGCCCTCAGCCTGTCCCTGCAGGCTTTGCAAAGAGTCTGTCTCCATCCTTCCTGCAGCCCCCTTTAGGTACCAGAAGCCTACTCTAAGTTCTCCCCAGAGCCTTCTCCTCTCCAGACTGAACACTCCCAGCTCCCTCAGCCTGTCACCACAGCAGAGCTGCTCCAACCCCCTGATCATTTTCCTGCTCCATCAGGTCCATGCCCTTCCTGCATTGAGGGCTCCAGATCTGGAAGCAGCACTGCAGGTGAGGTCTCACCAGAGCAAAGTGGCAGAACTCCCTCTCTGGATCTGCCTTCAGCCACTCCACGAGTTGTGTCTAATGCCCTTCACCAGCTTGGCTGCTGTTCTTTGGACTAACTCCAGCACCTCAGTGCCCTAAATTTGCTTCAGTCAACCATGGAACCTCAACTTTCTTGTAGGAAGCCACTGAACTGTTGAAATACAACTCTAGCTCCAAGAACAGATCTGATCCTAACAGACATATCCTCCTTGGATGAAGTGAAGGAGCCTGAGCCACCAAAAGCAATCACACAATGCCCCTTGGAAACACACCTCAAAGATATGGTCACTAAAAGCTGTATTCAGTCTGCTTTAGGAACATGACATAAAGCAACCTTCAGCATCTTCACACAAGCCCAGAAGGCTGCAGTAGTATTTAATGTATAAGAACCAAGCTTCTCAGTATGGTATTGGCCTCACACAGCAAGAGGAAACAGTTCTCTGTAGGAGACTGAACCACAATGGCTGAATATGAGCCAGCAATGTGCTCAGGTGGCCAAGAAGGTGATAAGCAGGAGCAGGGCAGAGTGCCCAGGTGGGCAGCAGAGCCAATGGCATCCTGGGCTGGCTCAGGAGCAGTGTGGGCAGCAGGACAAGGGAGGTTCTTCTGCCCCTGTGCTCAGCACAGCTCAGGACACCCCTGCAGTGCTGTGTCCAGTTCTGGGCTCCTCCATTGCAGAGAGATGTTGAGGTGCTGGAAGGGCAGCAAGGCTGGGGAGGGGCCTGGAGCACAGCCCTGTGAGGAGAGGCTGAGGGAGCTGGGGGTGTGCAGCCTGCAGCAGAGGAGGCTCAGGGCAGAGCTCATTGCTGTCTGCAGCTCCCTGCAGGGAGGCTGTAGCCAGCTGGGGTTGGGCTCTGCTGCCAGGCAGCCAGGGACAGAAGAAGGAGACACAGCCTCAAGCTGTGCCAGGGCAGGTCTAGGCTGGATGTGAGGAGGAAGTTGCTGGCAGAGAGAGTGATTGGCATTGGAATGGGCTGCCCAGGGAGGTGGTGGAGTGGCCGTGGCTGGAGGTGTTGAAGCCAAGCCTGGCTGGGGCACTTAGTGCCATGGTCTGGTTGGTTGGGCAGGGCTGGGTGCTAGGTTGGGCTGGCTGAGCTTGGAGCTCTCTTCCAACCTGCTTGAGTCTATTCCATTGTCTCCCTGTCCTGGGCACTGGAGAGGCCACACCCTGGGTGCTGGGTTCAATTCTGGGGCCCTCACTCCAAGAAAGACACTGAGGAGCTGGAGCAGGTGCAGAGAAGGGCACTAAGGCTGGGGCAGGGTCTGAAGAACAGGACTGGGGAGGAGCAGCTGAGGGAGCTGGGGAGGGGTTAGTGCAGAGAAAAGGAGGCTGAGGGCAGAGCTGATCACTCTCTACAGCTCCCTGAGAAGAGGCTGCAGTGAGGTGGGGGTGTGAGGTGGGGGTTGGGATCCTCTCCCCAGTAACAAATGATAGAATGTGGGGAAATGGCTTCAAGCTGTCCCAGGGCAGGTTGTGGTTGCTCACTGGAGGAAGCTTCTTCACTGAAATGGTTCCCAAACCCTGGAATAGTCTCCCCAGAGAGGTGGTTGAACCACAACCCCTTGAGGTTTCCAAGAGGCAGAGCTGTGGTGCTGAGGGCCATGGTTTAGTCCCAGCTTTGGTAGAGTTAGAGAAGGGTTGGACTGGATGATCTGAAAGGGCTTTTCCAGCCCCAGCAACACTCTGCTTACAAATCACATCCAGGCCAAACAGCTGCAAGTTCTCTGGTCCACAGGCAGTAGGCAATTCTATGCCACACTGGGTGCCCCTTTATTACCCTGTCCAAACTGGGAGCTTCAGCAATTCCAGCACAACCCAACCCCAGGGAACGGATGGACTTTGCTCCCCTTTAGGCTGAGCCCTAACAAGAGCAGCTCTACATACAGCAAGATCCCAGCCTGGGACCACAGGAGAGGGAGCCAAGGCTGCAGGTCACACACTGCAGTGACAGAGAGTCTGAGGAGCCAGCACAGGGAGGGGACAAGGAGAGGCAGTAAAAGGGACCAGTGTCCCAAAACCCAGGGAAGCACAAGTGAGGTAAAACAGCTGCCTGCCAGAGCCATGCAGACCTGACAGCTCAGCAGCTGTGCTGGGCTCACCCTGCCTTTGCTGTTTCAACACCAGCACTGCTCTGTCCCTTCTGCCCTTTGGCCCAAACATCTGCACCAGAGTTACAGAATGGTTGGACTCAAAGATCTCAAAGGTCTGTCCCAGCCAAAATGATGCTGTGATCCTATGGTCTCTTCACCCACAGCTGCAGCTCCAAGCCCTATTCAGAGCTGTGTACAGCACCCAGCTGGGCTGGCAGTAGAAGCTCTCCAAAATGCTGTTGTCCTACACCCACAGTCTGCAGAAGGTCCCTGCAGAGGACAATGCCCATGCCTAGTTCACAGAATCACAGACACAGGCAGGCTGGCAAAGCCCCTCAGGAGCACCAAGGCCAACCTAGAACCCTGCTCTACAAGATTCACCTGAAACCACAGCCCCAAGCACCACATCCAAACCACCCTGAAACACAGCCAGGCATGGTGACTGCAGCACCTCCCTGGCCAGGTCATTCCAGGCCCTAAACCTCCCCAGCCTCAGCTTGAGGCCATTTCCCCTTGTTCTGTCTCCAATTCGCTGTGAGCAGAGCCCAGCAGCAGCCTCTCCACATCATCCCTTCAGGCAGTTGTAGGCAGCAGTGAGCTCTGCACTCAGCCTCCTCTGTTTCAAACCAACCAGCCCCAGCAACAGGGCTGTTGGCCATGTCCAGACTGTAAAGCAAGCATCCTTCCTGCCACTCCTCTGCTGGAGGCCATGTGGGCTCCTGCTTCTGCCCAGAGGAAGGCTTTGAATCATTATCTCTCACCAGCCCTGGAAGCACAGAGCTGTGACTCTCAGCCCACGCAGCTTGCTCCCATCTGCTCCATTCTGAGGAGTGCAGGCCACAGATTTAGAGGCATCAACTAAACACTGCTGTGGAAGGGTTAATGAAAAGGTCACTTCCCAGCAGGCTGAAGACAAGGGACCATGACAGGGGAAGGAACCCTATGAAGCTGCCAGTACAATAACACAGACTGCAGCAGCCTGGAATCTTGTAGACTGAAGCAGTGACTTTTGGATGGCCAGAGATGAACAAAAAGAACCTAATGAGGGTCAACAAAAGAGTCCTGCACCTGGGAAGGAACAACACCAGGCACCAGCTGAGGGGGAAGGTTGACCTGCCTGAAAGCAGCTCCACGGAGAGGCACCTGGGATTGCTGGTGGGCAGTAAGTTCTCCACGGGACAGCAAGGTGCCCTTGTGGCCAAGAAAGGCAGTGATGTCCTGAGGTGCCTCAAGAAGGCTGTGGCCAGCAGGTCAAGGGAGGTTCTCCTCCCCCTCCACTCTGCCCTGCTGAGGCCACATCTGGAGTATTGTGTCCAGTTCTGGGCTCCCCAGTTCCAGAAGGACAGGGATTGACTAGGGAGTGTCCACCAGAGCCACTGGAACATCTGTGTGATGAGGACAGGCTGAGAGCACTGGGGCTGGTTAGCCTAGAAAAGGCTGTGAGGAGATCTCATTCATCTTTACAGCTATCTGAAGGGAGGGTGTCAAGGGGAAGGGGCCAGCAACGGACACAGACTGGAGCACAGGAAGATCCACTTCATCACAAGGAGAGACTTCCTTGGTGTGAGGGAACTGGAGCTCTGGAGCAGGCTGCCCAGAGAGGCAGTGGAGTCTCCATCCCTGGAGATCTTTAAACCCTACCTGGATGTGTTCCTGTGTGACCTGCCCTGGGTGACCCTGCTCTGGCAGGGAGGTTGGACTCCATGATCACAGAATCAACCGGCTTGGAAAAGACCTCCAGGATCATCGAGCCCAACCTATCACCCAGCCCCTCTCATTAACTAACCCCTGGCACTAAGTGCCTCACCCAGCCTCCTTTAGAACACCCCCAGGGATGGTGACTCCACCACCTCCCTGGGCAGCCCATTCCAGTGGGCAATCACTCTTTCTGTGAAGAATTTCTTCCTAATGTCCAGCCTAAGGAGGTCTTTCCAACCCCTACCATTCCATGACTCCATGATTCACTGCTAGAATAAAGCCATGACCTTTGCTTAAGCTGCCAATGAAATCTCCAGGATAAGCCACCCTGGAATCACTTCCCACTGAAGTCTGAGCCTTCCCATCAGCTCTAACATTCAGCAGCCATGCCCTCCACCTGCAGGCTTCACACAAACCACATCCCAAATCTCCATATGCAGATAAAGGCCTGGGAAAAGTGTTCCTGGATCCAGTCAGTCAGCATGACTCCAAGCACCAGTCACCACCAGCAGCAAGCTCACTAATGCTGGATCAGAGGGGAAGGTGGAAGCAAAGGGAACCATCAGGCTGCAACATCAGCCTAAAGGCATTCCTTGTCCCTCCTCTGGAGCACACCTTCAAAGGACAAAACCACTGAACTGACACTTCAGGAAACACCAGGTCAGAAGGCTCTCCAGGGCACAGTACAGCACTCACCACTCACTGCTTCCTCCTGAGCCAAAGACATCAGAGCTGAATGTGTCACACGTTGGTAACATAGCTCATCTCTTAGGAGACAGCAACAGTCACAGAATGGCTTGGAAGGGACCTCAAAGATCATCCACTCCCAACCCCCTGCCAAGGGCAGGGCAACCTCCCACCAGCACAGCTTGATCGAGGCCTCATCCAACCTGGACTTCAACACCTCCAAGGAGGGGGCAGCCACAGCCTCTCTGGACAATCTGTTCCAGTTTCTCCTCAAGCTGACTCTCAAGTATTTCTTCCTCTCCACTCTCACTCTCCCCTGTCCCAGCTCAAAGCCATTGTCCTTCGTCCTGGCAATGCCAGCCCTTGCCAAAGTCCCTCCCCAGCTCTCCTGCAGCCCCTTCAGGCACTGCAAGGTTGCTCTGAGGTCTCCCTGCAGCCTTCTCTTCTCCAGGCTGAACAGCCGCAACTCCCTCAGCCTGTCCCCATAGCAGAGGTTCTGCAGCCTCTGATCATCTTGGTGGCCTGCTCTGGCCCCTCTGCAGCAGCTCCAGGTGGTTCTTGTGCTGTGTTCCCCAGCCCTGGAGGCAGTGCTGCAGGTGAGGGCTGAGCAGAGCAGACTGGAGGGGCAGAATCCCCTCCCTGTGCTGCTGCTCTCCCTGCTCTGGCTGCAGCCAGCACACAGCTGGCTCTGGGCTGCCAGCAACTAACTAGTGCTGGCTCATGTTGACTTCCCCAAAACGTCTTCTCAGAGAGCACTGCTCTGCTGACCCTCCTCTTACTGCCTCTTCACTGCAGGAGAGCCTGGCAGAACATCCCCACCAACCTAAGGACTGCTGTCCTGCTGTGCTAACCACACAGGAGCAGTTTTACTGTGCTTTAGCCATTAAAGAAATGATCAATGTTTGCATACACAAAGCAGCTCAACTTTCTTACTGTTCATGGCAGGATCCCAGGGCTATGTTTCGCCATTCCCAAGTAGTCCAGGTTAATTCTGACATCTAGAACAAGGTTCAGGAAGAGAAAAAAACATTGTCACATGCATTTCCAGACTCTTATTCACTGTAGCTGCTATCTGCAAGAACTGCAGTGTTAGCTGTTGGCTGCTTCAGCTCTTGGAGCTCCATCCCCACTCTACCAGTGGAAAACTGGACAGCCTCAGCTCTTGCATGGAGGGAATGTTCCCATCACTCACTACAGAGCTGCAGCATCCTGCTCTTTTCCATCTAGACAGAGTATTCCAGACAACATTCTGCAAGAACACAGCTCCAAATAAAGCCATTGCAACCACAGGACAGAAGGGAAGAAAAGCCAGAGCTAATTTTTGCTTTCACACTGCTCAGTCGCTGCAGATCTCAGCAGAGGCTCCACCAAATGCACACAAGCGGCAGGAGGTACAGCAGTGCCCCCAGCAGCAGTGCCCCCAGCTGCAGTGCCCCCAGCTGCAGTGCCCCCAGCTGCAGTGCCCCCAGCTGCAGTGCCCCTAGCAGCAGTACCTTGGGTTATGACACTAAGCCAAGCAATCTTTCCATAGTCACCCAGCAGTTGCTATCACTGCTGGAAGCTGCTCGTCTGGGCTTGCAAACAGAGAGTCCCACTCAGAAAGGAGGCTGGGGGTGATGAGACTGAGAGCAGCCCTGCAGAGAAGGCCTTGGGGGTGCTGGGCGGGGGAGAAGCTGGGCAGGAGGCAGCAATGGGCACTGGCAGCACAGAAAGCCAAGAGCAGCCTGGGCTGCATCCAAAGCAGTGTGGGCAGAGATGGAGAGAGGGGATCCTGCCCCTCTGCTCTGGGGTGGGCTCACCTGCACTGCTGGGGCCAGCTGTGGGACCCTAACACAAGAAGGATGTGGACCTGCTGGAGAGGCCACCAAGATGATCAGAGGTCTGGAGAAGCTCCTGTGTGGGGACAGGCTGAGAGAGTTGGGACTGTGCAGCCTGGAGAAGAGAAGGCTGCAGGGAGATCTCAGAGCTGCATTTCAGTATCTGCAGGGGAGCTGCAGGCAGGCTGGGGAGGGACTGCTCAGAAGGGGCTGTGGGGACAGGCTGAGGGCAGTGGTTTGGAAGTGGAGCAGGGCAGAGTTAGGTTGGGCATCAGGAGGGAGTTGTGCAGAGTGAGGGTGGGCAGAGCCTGGCACAGGCTGCCCAGGACTGTGCTTGAGGCCCCATCCCTGCAGCCATTCCAGCTCAGCCTTGCTGTGTCCCTGTGCAGCCTGCTCCAGCTGGAGCTGTCCCTGCTACCTGCAGGGAGGTTGCACAAAATGCTCTTGGAGGATCTCTTCCAACCCAGTGCAATCTTGAAGCTGTGAAATAGCACAAAATTAAAGCCAAGGGTTCCACATCCACTTGGAAGGCATCTCAGTGGCCAGGAGGAGCACCTGGGGAAGCTGAGGGGATGCACTGCTTTACTTTTTCATGCTGACAAGCTGGCTCATCCAGTTGGGAAGCCCAAAGCTGGGCAGTCACCCCAACAGGCAACGAGCTCATGTGCAAGGGGAGCCATCTCCTTTGTCCATTCTAACAGAAAGCAGTGCCATAAAGCTACCAACAGGGCTGCCACTCTTCTCCTCCTCTGGGCTCCCTCTCAGAATGAAAGCATCGCACTGGGCACCTAGTACTGGCACACCCAGCTAGCTGCAGGACCTGAGAGTCACTTCTGCAATCCAGTGGACAACCTCTTCAACTGGAAACCTGTGCTGGCCTGGAGGGCTTCATGCAGCTACAACAGTGAACCCATCCTCACAGCATCCCACAGCAAACTGCAAGCCAGCCAACCACTGCTGCTTAAGAGAAGGCTAACAGCTAAGGAATTAAACCCTCTGAGACAGCCAAACAGAACAAAGGAGGTACCTGAAGATCAAAGAGCTTGTTGCTGGCTTGTTTGGTGAAGCTTTCTTTCAATACCCCTCCTCAAAAGATGTGCAATTACTTTGTGTTCTCCAGATGCTTGCCTGCACATGGCAGCCATCTGCCAGGCACACAAGGCAGAGGGAGCACGACACTGATGTCTCAGGGATGGACTGGAGAAGGCATCAGGATGCCTCTTGGGCAGCTTTGGTAAAGAATGGCAGAAGGGAGGCCTGGTGGCCAGAAGGATGTCCATGAGCCAGCAGTGTGCTCTAGGGGCCAAGAAGGCCAAGGGCATCCTGGGGTGCATTAGAAGGGCTGTGGTGAGTAGGTCAGAGAGGATCTCCTGCCCCTCTGCTCTGCCCTGATGAGGCCACACTCGGAATTCTGGGCCACTCAGGTCAAGAAGGAGCTCAAGGAACAGCCCAGAGCCCCCAAGCTGCTGCAGGCAGTGAACAGCTCCTGTGAGGCCAGGCTGAGGGAGCTGGGGCTGGCAGCTGGCAGCAGAGCAGCCTAAGGGCAGCCCTCAGTGCTGTGCTAGAGATGTGCAGGGCAGCGTTGGGAGGACGCAGCCAGGCTCTGCCCAGGGGTGGCCAAGGGCAGCACAAGGGGCACTGGGTGCCAGCTGGAGCAGAGGAGGTGCCAAGGAAAACTTTGTCAGTCTCACAGTCTCAGCAGGGTTGGAGGGTTCCTCACAGACCATCAAGTCCAACCCTTCACCACAGAGCTCAAGGCCAGACCATGGCACCNTAGGGCTGTGCTCGAGGCCTCTCCCCAGCCTCGTTGCCCTTCTCTGGACACGTTCAAGCATCTCAATCAGTGGGAGGGTGCTGGAGGCCTGGAGCAGGCTGCCCAGAGAGGTTGTGGAGTCTCCTTCTGCAGAGCCTTTCCAACCCCCCCGGATGTGTTGTATGTGCCATGCCCTGGGTGCCCTTGCTCTGGTTGTGGGGCTAAGACTGGCTGAGCTCTGGAGGTCCCTTCCAACCCCTACCATTCTGTGATTCTAAGCAGTCAGGAAGCAGTTCCTGATGGCAAGCAGCTCTGTGAGGTGCAGGCTCCCAACCATAACCTGTGTCTCTGGGAAGCTGTGCCAGGCTGCTCCTGGGACACAGAAGCACCACAGCGCAGGGCCTGATGAAAGGCTCTCAGTGTGGGAAAGCTCAAACAATGCCAGACTTGTTAGCCACATCTGGGATGGCACTGAAACAATCAACTCTGTACAAAGATAGCATTTTTCCTCCAGCCCACTCGTTTTTCTCCCCTCCTCCCATGTATTTTTTCCATCATTATTTATTCCTGACTCCACGGTGAGGACTGTGAAGTGTTGCCATGCAACCTGCCCCCTGCACATTTGCATCTTCCGGCCCTGCTCCTTCCTACCATCAATCTGACTAATGAATACACAATCTCAGCTAGCAATGGGAGCTCCTCCCTAGGCACATGGGGAAGACTGCAGAGCAACCCCCACACTACGACCCACGGCACCCACCAGCCTGGCAGCACCAGTGGAACTGACACTGAGGGGCCGCTGTGGGCCCAGAGAAGGGCAAGGAAGCAGGGGAAGGGTCTGCAGAACAGGGCTGGGGAGTTGTAGCTGAGGGAGTTGGGGGTGTGCAGCCTGGAGAAGAGGAACCTAAGGGGAGACCTCACTGCTGTCTACACTTCCCTGACAGCTTGGGGTCAATCTCTTTGCCCTAGTAACAAGTGATAGGACAAGAGGGAGTGGCACCAAGGAAGGTTTAGGCTGGACATTAGAAGAAACTTCCTCCCTGAAAGGCTTCTCACAGCCTGGCACAGGCTGCCCAGGGAGGTGGTGCAATCCCCATGCCTGGAGCTGCTTTAGAGAGGCAGAGATGTATCACAGTATCACCAAGGTTGGAAGAGACCTCACAGATCATCAAGTCCAACCCTACACCACAGAGCTCAAGGCCAGACCATGGCACCAAGTGCCACGTCCAATCCTGCCTTGAACAGCTCCAGGGACGGCGACTCCACCACCTCCCTGGGCAGCCTATTCCAGTAGCCAATGACTCTCTCAGGGAAGAACTTTCTCCTCACCTCAAGCCTAAATTTCCCCTGGTGTAGCTTGAGGCTGTGTCCTCTTGTTCTGGTGCTGGCTGCCTGAGAGAAGAGAGCAACCTCCTCCTGGCTACAACCACCCCTCAGGTAGCTGTAGACAGCAATAAGGTCTGCCCTGAGCCTCCTCTTCTCCAGGCTAAACAATGTGGTGCTAAGAGCCACGGTTTAGCCCCAGCCTTGGCAGAGTTAGGGACTGGTTGGACTCAGTGATCTCTAAGGGCTTTTTCAACCCAAATTATTCTCTAACTGGGCACTGCAGGCACCCCTGCAGCCCCACAGTCCGTGGCTGAATGTAACCACCTCTTTCAGTCTGCCTAACCAGAGCATGCACCCATTCCCCAGAAGGACAAAGAGCTGCCCCCCTCCTGTTTCCCTGTAATCAGAGGCTCATTTGCAGGGGAGAAGCTACATTTCTGCCTGTCAAGTAGCCTCTGAGCTTCTGAACCTTTAGCCCTGGCTCAGATCTCCTCTAGGCACAGCTGTCCCAGGAAAGAGCTCAGCACCCTCAGCTGCTTGGCCCTGTTCTGTGCCAGGAGGTTGCCAGCCAAGCTGCTCTTAAGTACTTTCTAAGCTACTTCCTCAGGCTTGGCCAACAGAGAAGGTGACTGTTGAGGCTGTGTGTAGCCACCCAGCTTAGCTGAGGTCTGTCCTCTGCTATAAGGACAGGCTGAGAGTTGGGGCTCTGCAGCCTGGAGAGGAGAAGGCTTCCAGGAGACCTTGGAGTGGCCTTCCAGGATCTGCAGGGGGCTACAGGAGGGCTGGGGAGGGACTACTGACAAGGGCTTGTAATGACAGGAGGAGGAGGAGGAAGGGGTTTGAAGTGGCAGAGGGGAGATTGAGACTGGATGTTAGGAAAGTGTTCTTTGAAGTAAGGGTAGTGAGAGACTGGCACAGGTTGCCCAGGGTGGCTGTGGATGCTCCCTTCCTGGAGGTGTTGAAGGCCAGGCTGGATGAGGCCTTGAGCAAGCTGTGCTGGTGGGAGGTGTCTCCTGCCCCTGGCAGGAGACTGGAGCTGGATGAGCTTTGCAGTCCCTTCCAACCCAACCCATTCTGTGATTCTGAGTTTCCAGAGCTCCCTTCCAACCCCCACCCTCCTATGACTCCCAGCAGGAAGGTGCAAGCTCACAAAGCCTTTAAGTTCATATAAAATCTATCTCCTAGGGCTTATCCCTGCTGGAAACACTTTAACTCCACCATACAAACTTAGAGCAGCAAATACAAGAGCTCAGCCTAAAGCCCTAGGTGCAGCATCACCGCTGAAGTCCACACTCAGCCTTAAAAGGAACCTAACTGCACCTGCTGGAAGCATCCTGCACAAGCAGGCAGGCAAAGAGTGCTGCTAACCAGTGACAGCAACACAACCACACATGGATTTTCTGACTTCTGGCTGCTACTACTTCAGATTGCTCACTAGCAGGCAGAGGAAAGATGATGAGGGAGGTGAGGTGAAGGTGGGCAGAGACAGGCTATTAATGCAAGTGCTCCACAACTCAGGCCCCCGTGGTGGATAATCACCTTCTAAAGAAATACAATGCAAAACATATGCCAGTGTCTGCAGGGTTCCAGAGCCACTCAGGGCTTTCCTGAAGTGAAGGATGTGCTGCTTGCTTCCTCTTCCTGCTCAAAATCTGTGGGTAGCCATAAATTCACCCTGAACAGTGCCTGCTTCCTAACGCTGCAGCTACTTGAGAGGCACAGGGAAGCCACAGGCAGAAAAGCAGCCCTTGGATCCCTACCAGCTTCCTTCAGGAGCCAGATAACATCCATGAGCAGGATGCAGGACACTGCTTTGATCCCTCCAAAGCCAAAAGCCTTCCCCCTAACTTTAGAGCCCAACTGATGCTTCCATGCCCAGAATTTACTGAAGGCACAGAAGACAAACCTTGTGATGCTGCTACAGTCTCTCTTTCACACCTTAGGTTTGTAGGGTTTGTGGTGGGGTGACTACAGCTGAGTGACAAAAGGCTTAGAGCTAGGCAACAGAGAATCCCAGACTGGCAGCTTGGAAGAGACCCTAAGGATCATCTGCTCCACACTTTGGTGACAGTGCAGTTGCAGCCTGCTGCCTCAGCACCCTGGCAAGCTGAGCCTTCGACTAGGCAGTGCAGGGCACTCCACTGCTTCCCTTGGGAGATGATTCCAGGCTCTGGCTGCTCTCATGGCAAGTATTTCCTTCTGGAACCCAACAGCAATCCTCCCAACAGAGGAATCAGTGCACCCTCAGCAAGTCTGCAGATGGCACCAAGCTGTGTGGCACAGTCAACCTGTTAGAGGGCAGGGATCCATCCAGAGGGACCTGGACAGGCTGCAGAGGTGTGCCCAGGCCAACCTCATGGCATTCAACAAGGCCAAGTGTAAGGTCCTGCACCTGAGCAGGCATAATCAGCTCCAGGCTGGGTGGGGAATGGCTGAGTGCAGCCCTGAGGAACAGGCCCTGGGGGTCTGGGCTGATGAGAAGCTCAACATGAGCCTGCAGTGTGCACATGCAGCCCAGACAGCAACCCTGTGCTGGGCTGCAGCAAGAGCAGTGTGGGCACAGGGCAAGGGAGGGGATTCTGCCCCTTGGCTCTGCTCTCCTCAGACCCCACCTGCAGTCCTGGGTGCAGTTCTGGAGCCCCCAGCACAAGCAGGACATGGAACTGTTGGAGCCAGTCCAGAGGCCACGAAGATGCTGAGAGGGCTGCAGCAGCTCTGCTCTGAGGACAGGCTGAGAGAGTTGGGGCTCTGCAGCCTGGACAGGAGAAGGCTTCCAGGAGACCTTGGAATGTCCTTGCAGGATCTGCAGGAGGCTCCAGGATGGCTGGGGAGGGACTATTGACGTCTAGTAATGAGAGGAGGAGGAGGAGGAATGGGTTTGAAGGGGCAGAGGGGAGTTGAGACTGGGTGTAAGGGAAGATCTCCTTCAGTCCCTTCCAACCCCTGATATCCTGTGATCCTGGGGGGGTGAGACAGTGGCACAGGATGCCCAGGAAGGCTGTGGATGCTCCTTCCCTGGAGGTGTTCAAGGCCAGGTTGGATGAGGCCTAGAGTGACCTGTTCTAGTGGGAGGTGTCCCTGCCTATGGCACAGGTTGGAACTGGATGAGCTTCCAACCTAAACTATTACCATGATTCTAACTTGTCCCCAGCACCCCTTGTCTGCTCCATGGCACTGCTTGTACTAAGGGAGTCTGCAGCCACCCTGTACATCCTGGCCCACAGTGGTAAGGTCTGCCCTAACCCTTCCCATCGGCAGGCAGGACAAGCCCAGTCAAGCTCAGCCTCTCCTCACATGGCAGAGGGCTGCCAGGCTCCTGACCATTCTCCTGGCACTTCTCTGCAGCACTTTCCAGCCTGGCATGGATTTGCATGGATCATTCAGCTCCTAGGCAGCTGCAAAGCTTGCTGGAGAACAGCAGGCCCAGGAACATCTCTTTCAAGGCATCTGCAAACTCAACTGCTTTCCAGTGGAACCACTGCCAAGACTGATGCTCCCC
>WAAF01020592.1:30611-44491 GCA_013400475.1 Tricholaema leucomelas
GGGGCTGGGGCTGGGAATGGGACTGGGGCTGGGACTGGGACTGGGGTGTATGGGCTGGGCAATGGGGTGTGTGGGCTGGGGTGTGTGGGCTGGGACTGGGGTGTATGGGCTGGGCAATGGGGTGTGTGGGCTGGGACTGGGGTGTATGGGCTGGGCAATGGGGTGTATGGGCTGGGACTGGGGTGTATGGGCTGGGCAATGGGGAGGTCACAGCCAGAGAATGGGGTCAGGTCTGGGGGCCTCACTGCAAGCACACTTGAGGGGCTGAAGAGTGTCCAGAGAAGGGTAACAAAGCTGGGGAAGGGCCTGGAGAACAGGGCTGGGGAGGAGCAGATGGAGGTGCTTAATGTGGAGGAGACTGAGGACAGAGCTCATGGCTCTCTGCAGCTCCCTGAGAGGAGGCTGCAGTGAGATGGGGGTTGGGCTCAGGCTCTTCTCCCTAGTACCAAATGATAGGAACGAGAGGAAATGTCCTCAAGTTGCACCAGGGGAGGGTTAGGTTGGAGAGGAGGAAAAAATATCTTTGGTACAAGAGCGGTTGGGGATTGGCAGAGGCTGCCCAGGGAGGTGGTGGGATCCCCATGCCTGGTGGTGTTGAAGAGATGTGTGGCCATGGTGGTGGGTTGATGGTTGGACTGGATGGCCTTGGAGGGCCTTTCTGACTGATGATTCAGTGAATAATTGAATTCTTCATATTAAGAAACTCTTTAGAATGATGAGGAGGAGGAGGAGGATGAGACAACAAGTTGCCCAAGGATGTTGTGTATGTCCCCTCCCTGGATGTGTTCAAGGCCAGTTTGGATGAGGCCCTGAGCAGTCTGGCCTAGTGGAAGGTGCCTGTGCCTATTGCAGGACGTTGGAACTGGAGATCCCTTCCAAGCCAAACCATTCCATTATTTTGTGAATCCATGGATGGAGGCACAGAGGGAGAGATGGAGGGGCAGGAGCTCTGCTGAGAGATGGCTACCTCCAGGAGCACCATGCATCAGGAGAGCTGCTGGAAGAGCAGAGAGTACAGCGAGAGGCAGAAACAGCCCTTGGTGACCTAGTGAATGTGGGTGATAGCTGCACTAGAAACATCTGCAAGGCATCAGACTGGGACCAGTGAAAGACCGACCTCGAGTTGCTCTCTTGCCCATATGACTGTAGAGTTAGACAGTGGTGGGACAAAACCAACTCTATGATTCCAGGATTCTTTAGTGTTTGCTCCTGGAAAGCTCAGAACTGCTTTGCCTGCTCCTATTACCACTGCAGGATGGTAACCCTGAAGTCTCTTCACAGTCCTTCTCCCTCTTGGACCCGGCTGCAGCTTTGGTTTGGGGACTCTTGTCCTGCCATTCTGCCTGTTTCCTGTAAACACCTCTAATTACAGAACTCCCAGCATCCAGCACATTTTTGGCTGTAGGTAATCCCAGGGCAAATCATGGCTTGGTAAACCCCAGCCAACCCCTAATGAAGTTACAGGAATTCCAGTAATGCAATCCAGGGCACAGCTACCTCTGAAGCCATAGGAAGCCTCCCAGGCAAGGCTGCAAACAGCTCCTTACAGCAGCTCTGTCACTTCAGCCTGCTAAGTGTCCTCAGCTCAAAAGATCACAGAATCAGAGAAGAATTTTGGTTGGAAAAAAACCCTTTAAGATCCCTGAGTCCAACTCTTCTCTGACTCTGCCAAGGCTGGGGCTAGACCATGGCCCTCAGCACCACAGCTCTGCCTCTTTCAAACACCTTCAGGGATGAGGATTCAACAACCTCCCTGGGCAGTCTGTGCCAGTCTCTGAGAACCTTTTCAGGGAAGAAGTTTCTTCTAACGTCCTACCTAAACCTACCCCGGTGCAGCTTAAGGCCATTTCCTCTCCTTCTATCACCTGATACCAAGGAGCAGAGCCCCAGCCCCCACCTCACTGCAGCCTCCTTTCAGGGGGCTATAGAGAACAATGAGGTCTCCCTCAGCCTGCTCTTTCCCACACTAAATACTCGGCTCCCTCAGCTGCTCCTCCCCAGCCCTGTTCTCCAGACCCTTCCCCAGCTTTGTTGCCCTTCTCTAGACCTGCTCCAGCCCCTCTATGTCCTCCTCCATCCCCTAAATGTTCTTCTTGCAGTGAGGGCCCCAAAACTGAATCCAATTCTCAAGGTCCACACCACCACTGCTGAGTACAGGGGGACAATCTCTGCCCTGCTGCTGGCCCCACCATTGCTGAGGCAGGCCAGGCTGCTGGTGGCCTTCTAGAAGGCTGACAGAAACGACCCTTTCAGACCATACCCTTCGACTATTGCATGCCTCCAATGCTGTTTGCTTTAGAGCTGTCTTTGATCTGGCAGTTATTTTAGTTGGCTGATTAAAGGCAGTGCATTGCCCACCTCAGGGGAAGGGGTTCATGAACAGATTCAGGTACACTTTGCTTCTCTTTACGTTATCAGCAGCAACTGAAGCAAACTAAAGAAGAAGCAACTCATCATTACAGCCAAGCTGACCCAAAATCCACTCTCTCATTTGCAACAGGAAGCAATTTTGTGTCTGTTTTTCCCCAAAGCTGTGGCCTTCAGCATAAACCAGCAGCAACCTCAGCTTCTCTTTAGAGGAGAGCATCTCTGCTGGGAACAGGCATGGACCTGGTGGCACAATGGTACCAAAGGAACAGCAGGCTTGAGAAGTGCTCACACAATGGTTTACAAAAGGCAGAGGTAATCCTAGAGTCACAGAATGGCTCAGGTTGGAAGAGACCTCAGAGATTATTCATTCCAACCTCCCTGCCATGGGCAGGGACACCTCCCAATTCACCCAGGTTGCCCTAGGCCTCATCCAGCCTCACCTTAAACACCTCCAGGGAGAGGGCAGCCACAGCCTCCCTGGGCAGCCTGTGCCAGACTCTCACCACCCTCACACTCAGCAACTTCTGCCTCAGCTCCACTCTCACCCTCCTCCGCCTCAGCTCCGAACCATTCCCCTTGGCCTGGCTCAGACACTCTCAGCCAAAGTCTCTCTGCAGCCTTCCTGCAGGATCCCTCCAGGCACTGGCAGCAGCTCTCAGGTCCCCCTGGAGCCTTCTCCTCTGCAGGCTGCACCCCCCCAGCTCCCTCAGCCTGTGCTCACAGCAGAGCTGCTCCAGCCCTGCCATCACCTCTGTGGCCTCCTCTGGCCTCTCTCCAGCAGCTCTGTGCCCTCCTTCTGCTGGGGACAGCAGCCCTGGAGGCAGGGTTGGAGGTGAGGTCTGAGCAGAGCAGAGCCCAGGGGCACAATCCCCTCTCTTGCCCTGCTGCCCACACTGCTCTGGCTGCAGCCAGCACTCAGCTGCCTGCTGGGCTGCAGGAGGGCACTGCTGGCTGCTGGCAGCTGCTCAGCACCCAACACCCCCAAGGCTTTTCTGCAGGGTTGCTCTCAACCCACTCTGCACCCAGCCTGGATCTGTGCCTGGGGCTGGCCTGACCCAGCTGCAGGACCTTGCCCTGTGCTTTGTTGAACCTCATGCAGTTGGCACTGACTCACTTCTTAAGGTCCTTCTGGGTCCATCCCTGCCCTCCAGGCAGTCCAGCTCAGCACACAGCTTGGTGCCATCAGCAGACCTGCTGGGGGTGCCTCAGTGCCACTGCCCAAGTGGCTGACAGAGACACCACACAGCACTGGAGCCAGCACAGCACCTGTGAGTTCTTTGGCTTTCTATTAATTTATTTCCCTTATGAAGAGACTTGAATTTGCCATTTCAAGAGCTACAAAACACATCCCTCTACATAAAAAGCTTCTGCAGGTGTTTTACCCCCCAGGCAATGTCTGCAGTGCTCCTTTAAGGAGGGCTCCTGTCCAAGTTTCTAACCCAGCCTTCTAACCACACAGAAACATTTTGCCCCTCCTGCTTGCTTGCATGGCAGGAGGGGTCTGTACAGCCCAGCTTCCATCTCATGTCACAGCTGAATATCCTCACTTTTACTGCTAAGACCTTGGCAAATGACTCTAGCTGATAGTGCTGCACTGTTCTTCTATCAGTTCCACCACTCCACCCTGAAAACCAGGCAAGTTTTCCCAGGCTTTACCTGGCACCTCCCATGGATCTGCCTCCAGAAGCCCCAGGAGATGAGAGCCCAGCTGCACAGGGTGGGGGCTGGAATGCTCTGGTCAGCAGAACTAGGGCCTAAGGTTCAGCAGGGTGAGGGAGGGGATTTTGACCCTCTGCTCTGATGAGACCTCATCTGTAGTGCTGCTTCCAACTCTGGGGGGTGGGTGCAGGAGAGGCCACCAAGATGATCAGAGGGCTGGAGAACCTCCCCTAAGGGAACAGGCTGATAGTTGGGAGTGTTCAGCCTGGAGAAGACTGCAGTGAGATCTCAGAGCAGCCTTCCAGAAGCTGAAGGGGCTCTGGGAGAGCTGGGAAGGGATTTCTGACAAGGGCTGGGAGTGCCAGGAAAAGGGACAATGGCTTTGAGCTGGGAGAGGGGAGAGTGAGAGTGGAGATGAGGGAGAGATTGTTGAGTGAGGGTGGGGAGACATTGGCACAGGTTGAGGGTGGTGAGACACTGGCACAGGTTGCCCAGGGAGGTTGTGGAGCACAGAAGCACCCAATGTGATCAAAGATCACATTGGGTGCTTCTGTGTTCCACAACCTCCCTGGAGGTTTTGAAGGTCAGGTTGGATGAGACCTTGAGCAAGCTGTGCTGGTGGGAGGTGTCCCTGCCCATGGCAGGGGTTGGAACTGAATGAGCATTAAGGTCCCTTCCAACCCAAAGCATTCTGTGATTCTATGTTTATAGTCCACTCACAATCATTTTGCCTTGAAATTAGGGATTAGAGAGAGAGAGAGAGAACAAAAATCCACTCAGCATCAGCATTTCCTGTTCAGCAACTTTACAACTTGGATATGTCTAAAAAGCAAAGGTAAACACAAGGCTAAGAAGGAGCTGGCTTCAGCCAGGCCCATAGCAGAATGCTGATCTCACTCAATCCCAGACTGCCAGGCTGGAAGGGACCCCAAGGGTCATCTGCTCCAAGCTTTCCAGGTGACAGTGCAGTGGCAGTGAGCTGCCCCAGCACCCTGGCAAGCTGAGCCTTCAGCTGCCCAGTGCAGGGCACTCCACTGCTTCCCCTGGGAGATGATTCCAGGCCCTGTTCTCATGGCAAACATTTCCTTCTGGAGCCCAATGGGAATGTCCCCAGCATTAACTTGTCCCCAGCACCCCTTGTCTGCTCCATGGCACTGCTTGTGCAAAGGGAGTCTGCATCCTCCTGGCAGCCACTCTGTATGCCCTGGTCCGTGGTGATGAGGTCTGCTCTAAGCCTTCTCAAGGCTGTTGCCCTCATCTACAAGAATGTTCCAAGGAGCCTACAGGTACCTGTAGACCCATCCAGTCCAGCCAGACTCTCTTCACAGAGAGAGTGATTTGCCATTGGAATGGGCTGCCCAGGGAGGTGGTGGAGTGGCCGTCCCTGGGGGTGTTGAGGAAAAGCCTGGATGAGGCACTTAGTGCCATGGTCTGGTTGAGTGGATAGGGCTGGGTGCTAGGTTGGGCTGGATGAGCTTGGAGGTCTCTTCCAACCTGCTTGATTCTATTCTATTCTATTCTATTCTATTCTATTCTATTCTATTCTATTCAGTAACCCAACACCACCATGCTCATTAAACCATGTCCCAAAGTGCCATGGCCACAGGTTCCTTGAAGACTGTTGTGGATGGCTTGAAGGCCCCAAAATAGGCTTATTTATGCCTTGCCCTGCCCGGACATGTTTTCCTGCCTGCACCAGAGGTAAACACATTAAAAGCACAAAGGGGCATTACAAACCTGGTGCCATAAAGTCTGGCCTGACCAGGACCCCATATTGTGTAAACATGGTTGTATAAGCCCACATGCCCAGCTCCTGCCAGCCTAGTGTAAGGCCCATGGTGTCCCTGTATTTGGGAGGCCCAGGCCTGTGGCTTTTGCCTATTATGGTAAGGTTTGGCTGACTGCCATTGGTCATTCTAGTGGCCAAAGGGCCATTAATCTGGGCCCACATTTAATAAGTAGAGGCAGACAGGTAAACAGAGTGCTCTCGCTCACTTGCTCAGGCTGCCTTACTGCTCGCTCAGACTCACCAGCACTGCTTATGCCTATCTGCTCTGCTGTTATTATGGAGCTCAGACTCCCAGCCAGCTGTGCACAGCTGCACACCACTGTGCTGAGTTACCAGGATTAGATCCTGTACTGCCTGCCTTTACAGAGCTCAGACTCCCAGCCAGCTGTGCACACCTGCACACCACTGTGCTGAGTTACCAGGATTAGATCCTGTACTGCCTGCCTTTACAGAGCTCAGACTCCCAGCCAGCTGTGCACACCTGCACACCACTGTGCTGAGTTACCAGGATTAGATCCTGTACTGCCTGCCTTTACAGAGCTCAGACTCCCAGCCAGCTGTGCACATCTGCACACCACTGTGCTGAGTTACCAGGATTAGATCCTGTACTGCCTGCCTTTACCCACGCAGCTCAGGCTCCTGTGCAGCTGTGCCCACTATTGCATGCCTGCTGCCTTATCACTGCCTGGTGAGCACCACTGCTGCCTGCCGAGGTACCAGGAGCAGACCCCACCTGTGTGCATGCAATCAGCCTGCACGGCCAGCGCGAGACCCTGCTCAGACTGCACAGCACTGTACTCCTTCTGCACCTGAGGGCCTGCCTATGAATCCCTGGGCAGAGCATCCAGGAGAAGCCAGGAGACAAGGGCAGAGACTGCATCCTTTGCCAGGAGAACAAGGTCAGAGACTCTCCTTCCCCCAGAAGCCAGGAAGATTCTCCTTTCCCCTGAAGCCAGGAGGATTCCAGCCTCAAAGTCCACGGGCAGACTGCCCTGAAGTCTGGGCACTGGTACAGGCTGTGACACAGCCCCGGGGGGTGACTGATAATTAATCAGAATTTGTGAGTGAATGCTCCAATGCCTCTGTCATTGCTATTGCCTCTGCCACAGAGCAGAGAGCGTGGACCCATCTGCTGGGCAAAGAGTGTATTGACCCCAAGCGGCATTAAGCCATGGGGAAACTCCTCTCTGTGTTTATAGTTTGAATGTTTGCTGGTTATTAATAAGTTATGGCTTGATATTATTCCTAGAATGTCTCCATGACTGTGTAAGATCCTTTTAATATTAAATCCAGTGGCTGGGGGTGGTGAGAGTTCAGAACATTGCAGTTAATAAATATCTATTTTTATAGACTATTATCTCACACCAATTAGTTTCTGCCCTCTGCCACAATCGGCGTAGGCAGCAGAATACTCTTTCCACAACAAAGACCTCCAGGGATGGGGAATCCAGCACCTCCCTGGGCAGCCTGTGCCAATCCCTGACCTCTCTGGCAGGAATGAATTTTTAACTGATCTCCAGTTTTCCCTGATATCCAATCTAAAACTCAACTTGCACAGTTTTCATGCAAGGAAAAAGCCTCTCATCATCTCTCCCTGCCTAGAACTGCAAGCACCAGACACACCTCTGGTGCCCACAGCTTCCAGCCTCATGCTTCAGGGCAAAGAAAATGAGTGTTATCCTCCTCACCACCCCAGCAGTGCTAGATCAGGGCTAGCAGAAGCTGAGCCATGGCCACGCAGGCAGCCCTCAAAAGGAAATGGCACTAATCTGAGTGAGGCACCCTCAGCAAGTCTGCAATGATTTAGTCTGGGTGCTGCAGTTGACAAGACTGAAGAACAGGTCACATCCAGAGGGACCTGGGCAGCCTGGA
This sequence comes from Tricholaema leucomelas, assembly GCA_013400475.1. NCBI lineage: Eukaryota > Metazoa > Chordata > Aves > Piciformes > Lybiidae > Tricholaema lacrymosa > Tricholaema leucomelas. The sequence goes on from WAAF01020592.1 coordinate 38,302, forward strand.
GAAGTGAGCTGAGGAGAACTTCATGAGGTTCAGTGGGGCCGGGTGCAAGGTCCCGCACCTAGACTGGGACAACCCTCAATAGCAATCCAGGCTGGGGTTTAGTTTGGGCACCAGGAGGATGTTCTGCACGGTGAGAGAGGTGAAACACTGGCACAGGTTGCCCAAGGCTGTGGTTTGAGGCATCCTTGGAGACATTCAAGATCAGACTTGATGCGGTCCTGGGCAGCCTGATCTGGTTGAGGATGTCCCTGCTGACTGCAGGGGGGTTGGAAAGATGGCTTCTGGGGGTCCCTCCCAACCCAGTGCACTCTGTGAGCCTGTGAAATTCCTATTAAAGCTTGGTGGAAAAGACCTTTGGAATATGTCTCCTTTGCTCTAGGATACGAGCAGAGAGCAGAGCTTCTCCCCGTGCTCGCACAGGAGCTGCCTGCTTTCTGCTGGCACACGCGAGCAGTTCCAGTCAGCTCCAGCGCAGCTCTGTGTTTGCATCAGACGTACAGTGCAGAGACGCACTTAGATCCCGGGTGCAATACAGGGGTGTGTTTAGATCCCAGGTGCAATCCAGATGTGCTTTTAGATCCCAGGTGCAATCCAGATGTGCATTTATATCTCAGGTGCAACACAGGGGTGTGTTTAGATCCCAGTTGCAATCCAGATGTGCATTTATATCTCAGGTACAATACTGGGGTGTGTTTCGATCCCAGTTACAATCCAGATGTGCTTTTATATCTCAGGTACAATACAGGGGTGTGTTTAGATCCCAGTTACAATCCAGATGTGCATTTATATCTCAGGTACAATACAGGGGTGTGTTTAGATCCCAGGTGCAATCCAGATGTGCATTTATATCTCGGTTACAATACAGGGGTGCGTTTAGATCCCAGTTACAATCCAGATGTGCATTTATATCCTGGTTACAATACAGGGGTGTGTTTAGATCCCAGTTACAATCCAGATGTGCTTTTAGATCCCAGTTACAATATAGGGGTGTGTTTGGATCCCAGTTACAATCCAGATGTGCTTTTAGATCCCAGTTACAGTATAGGGGTGTGTTTAGATCCCAGTTACAATCCAGATGTGCATTTATATCTCAGTTACAATACAGGGGTGTGTTAGATCCCAGTTACAATCCAGATGTGTATTTAGATCCCAGTTACAATCCAGATGTGCACTTAGATCCCAGTTACAATACAGGGGTGTGTTTAGATCCCAGTTACAAGCCAGATGTGCACTTAGATCCCAGTTACAGTGCAGAGCCCCTGTGTGTGCCAGCCTTGCTTTTCAGCCCTTTTGCACCATTCCCACTCATTTCCACAAACATAAACTTAAGAGCAGAACACCAAAGTAAAGATGAATTTTTGTTGGCCCCACTTTTAATGCCTCATCTTTCTTTACCATCTTAATACCTCATCTCTCTTTGCCCTCCTTGCAGCCTGCCAGCATGCAAATGATAGTTGTTGTGGCAGGAGGGAATCACAGAGTGTTCTAACGACCTGCCCTCCTCTGACAGGCAAATCTGCAGCAGAAAAGGGAAAGCAGAGTGAGCATCATTGCTGTTCTAAGAGAAACATTTCCAGTGCAATTGAGCATCTCACTGGAGGGAGACAGTTGAAATATTAAAATATGTAGGAAGGGGGAACTGTTTTGGCCACAGAGCATTAAAATTCACCCTGTGTGGGGAAACAAAAAAAAAAGAGAGCAGAAAATATTCAGGGCAGAATTGAGAGCAGAAAATATTCAGGGCAGAATTGATCCAAGCCTTAGAAGCTCAGCAAGAGAAATGAAATGTGAAAGGAGGAAAAGGAAAGATGAGGAAATCAGAGGAGACTTCTGCAGGGACTGCTTGAAAGACTCCAGCCCAGAGCCCCCAGGCTGCTGCAGGCAGTGAACAGCTCCTGTGAGGCCAGGCTGAGGGAGCTGGGGCTGGGAGCTTGCAGCAGAGGAGCATGAGGGCTGCCTCAGTGCTGTGCTAAAGATGTGCAGGGCAGCATCGGGAGGGCACAGCCAGGCTCTGCCCAGGGGTGACCAAGGGCAGCACAAGGGACACTGGGTGCCAGCTGGAGCAGAGGAGGTGCCAGAGGAATAGAATCACAGAATCACAGAATCAATTAGGTTGGAAAAGACCTTCAAGATCATCAAGTCCAACATGACACCCAAAATTATCTAATTAGCTAAACTATGACACCAAGTGCCTCATTCAGTCTCCTTTTAAACACCTGCAGGGATGGGGACTCCACCACCTACCTCCCTGGGCAGCCCATTCCAATGCCAATCTCTCTTGCTCTGAAGAACTTCTTCCTAATATCCAGCCTGACCCTGCCCTGGCACAGCTTGAGACTGTGTCTCTTGTTCTGTCCCTGGTTGCCTGAGAGAAGGGACCAACCCCATCCGGCCACAGTCTCCTTTCAGATAGTTGTAGACAGTGATAAGGTCCCCCCTTAGCCCCATTTTCTTCAGATTAAACAGCCCCAGCACCCACGGCTGCTCCCCACAGGGCTGTGCCCCAGCCCCCTCACCTCCCAGAAGGAGCAACTTTGTCACTGGGAGGGAGCTGGAGCCCTGGAGCAGGCTGCTCAGAGAGGTTGTGGAGTCTCCTTCTCTGGAGACATTCAAAGCCCACCTGCCCTGGAGCAGGCTGCTCAGAGAGGTTGTGCAGTCTCCTTCTCTGGAGACATTCAAAGCCCACCTGGACGTGTTCCTGTGTGCCCTGCCCTGGGTGACCCTTCTCTGGCAAGGGGGTTGGACTGGGTGATCTTTGGAGGTCCCTTTCACCCCCTACCATTCTGTGATGCTGTGAATCTGTGACTGCAGGCCATAGCTATCATTCTGGCAGAAATGAGGCCATCCAGAGCAAGCAGAGCTCTAAGTGCCTCAGGAATTTGGATTGGCTGCAGAATTCAACACAGCAACCACAAAGGCTGCGTCTGACCTACATACACCACTTGGATCCTTTGCACTGTCCAGCATCCACAGCCTGGGAACACAAAGGGCTAGAAAGCAATGCTGGCATTTTAATCTTGAGCTTTGTGCTCAGACATGATCAGGTTGTTGATGGAGCTGCTCCTTTTAGGAAACAGTCTTACAGTCATAGAATCACAGAAGCAACCTCTTGAGATCATCTGGTCCAACCCCTCCTGCCAGAGCAGCATCACCCAGGGCAGGTCACAGAGGAACACATCCAGGGGGGTCTTCAAAGTCTTTAGAGGAGACCACACGACCTCTCTGGGCAGCCTGCTCCATGTCTCCAGCACCTCCACAGTAAAGAAGTTTCTCCTCATGTTGAGGTGAAACCTCCTGGGTTCTAGTTTGTGTCCATCTTCCCTTGTCCTGTCACAGGGCACCACTGAGCAGAACCTGGCACGTTCTTCTTCATGCCCACGCTTAAGCCCTCGGGCAGGCAGCCCTTCCCTCCCGTGTCAGCCAGGCCACACAGCTTGGTGCTTCTTCCCCTTCATTTCCTTTGCCAGAAGGGCTCCAGCACCCCCACAGCAAAGATGTTTTGTGCTCCTGTGTGGCTGGAACCTTCTGGCTCTCAGTTTGTGCCTGTTGCTCCTTCTGCTGCCCCTGGGCAGCAGTGACAAGAGCCCAGCCCCATCCTCTTACCCTCTACCCTTTAGGTCTTGCCAAGGACTGAGGAGATCCCCTCTGGGGCTGCTCTCCTGCAGGCTGAGCACCCCCAAGGCTCTCAGTTTCACTCCTCACAGAGATGCTCCAGGCCCCTCAGCATCTTCCCAGCCTCCACTGGGCTCCCTTCAGCAGTTCTCTGTCTCTGTGAACTGGGCAGGCCAGAGCAGAGCCTGGTAGCAAAGCCTCTGCCCTTTGTCTCACCCGAACTTGAAAGGGTCAATAAAGAGTCACAGCAGCAGGGAGAGGGAGAAAATCTTCAGTTCATGAACATCTCAGATGGAAGAGTTCCCCAGAGCAGAAGGCAGCAGGATGGCCTCTGCTCAGGGCAGCTGCATGCCTGGGCCACACTTCTGGCAGGCTCAGAGCCAGGCACTGGTGCAGGGTCAGGTCAGGGGCCCAGCCTGGCACTGCCAGCAGGGCACACTGCTACTCCTGGGGGTTTGCTGACACGCAGAAGGCACTGAGGCAAGGGCTGACCACCCTGCCCAGGCCCTTTCATGCTGCCCTGCAGATCTGTGACCTGAACTGGTGTGGAGACAGGGCCTGGCTGTTGGCTGTGTGTGCCCAGAGACCTCTGACAGGACCTGGCTGTTGGCTGTGTGTGTGCCCAGAGACCTCTGACAGGACCTGGCTGTTGGCTGTGTGTGTGCCCAGAGATCTGACAGGACCTGGCTGGTGCTGCTTTGGCTCTGCCCACAGCTCTCTATCAGGGCCTGGTTGGTGCTGCTTTGGCTCTGCTCACAGCTCTCTATCAGGGCCTGGTTGGTGCTGCTTTGGCTCTGCCCACAGCTCTCTATCAGGGCCTGGCTGGTGCTGCTTTGGCTCTGCCCACAGGTCTCTCTCTGGGATCATTTCTCTCGTTACAATATTCCAAGTGGCCTCACTCCAGCACAGTTCCCAGCCTGGAATCAAAGCTGGGCACACCAAATGAGGCAGGGCAGAAAGTGCAGGCTGCACTGTGAGCAGAACACAAAGCAGGTGAGCAGGGAAAGCTGCACTAGAACAGGGCAGTGGAACAAGCAGAGCACAGCAGGAGCCCTCCTTGGTAGTTTGTGTCTTTAAGGTAGCACAGAGCCCAGCTGGACAGAGAGCATCTCTGTAGGCTCTGCAGATGAGGAGTGCTGGCAGGAGAGGTGCTCAGTGGTGCAGGCAGCAGTTCTCTTGGGGAGAAGAGAGCACAGAGACTCTCTTAGAGAATTCAGACTTTCCCCAGGGAGCTCTGAGCATGCCTGAGTGGTCACTGCAGCCAAGGCTACCCTTCAGCTTCACTTCACTCCCCAGCCCCTCCTTGTTGGTGAGCTCCAGGTCCAGCACCGCAGCTTTTCTTGTGCCTTCCTCTGCCACTTGGAGGAGGAAGTTATCACCAATGCACTCCAGGAGCCTCTTAGATTGATGCTGCTCTGCTGTCTTGTCCTCCCAACAGCTGTCAGGGTGGTTGAAGTCCCCCATGAGGACCAGGGCCTGTGAGCGTGAAGCTTCTCCTGTTTGTTTGTAAAGGCCTCACCTGCTTTGCCTTCCTGATCAGGAGCTCTGGAGCAGACTCCTACTATGATGTCCCCTTCCCCTGCCTTCCCTTTAGCCTTTCCCCACGAGCTCTCTGGTTTTACCTTGCACATGCCCAGGTGGAGCTCCATGGACTCCAGTTTTTCATTGATGGAGAGGGCAACACCCCCTCCCCTTCTCTCCTGCAGAGCCTATGCCCATCTATGCCCAAGCTCCAATCGTCAGCTCCACCCCAGCATGGCTCAGTGATGCCAATGACAGCCTAACCCTGGAGGCTTGCACAGCTTTGCAGTGCTTCCTCTTTGCTTCCCATGCTCCTTGCCTTGGTGCAGAGGCATTTCAGTGGTGCCTCTGTTGGGGCTGAGTGGCTGTGAGGGTTTGGGTGTGACCTGCCCCCACTCTGATGGAATCCCCCAGACCAGACTCAGCCCAGCTGGACATGAAGAAGGAAGCTCTATTTACAGCTTGGCACAAGACACAAGCAGCTCTACACAAACATCTGCAGCTGGATGCACATTCAGAGTGACACAGAAACACAATACCCCTGCCAGAGACAATCCAAGTGTCCAGGAGGGCTCCCGACACCAACCCCCTTCCCCCTCCCTCTTTCCCACCCCACAGGCTGTTTACCATTGGTAAAGGGGTAACAAGAGACGAGGAGAAAGGTTTGGTACAGGCAAGTTCCAAGTTCGGATCCGTGCAAATCCAGTTGATTGCACCCAAGCGTGGGCCTATAGACTGTTCATCAGAAGGCTACATAAGGGTACAAATCATGTTAGACTCTGATGGGTTACCTACACCTGCGTTAGGACTAGGTAAGGATTACACACTGACTGGCACAGACATTCTCCATACTCTCTCAACAACACCTACCTTGTGTCTGAGCAGCTCTGCCAGCAGAGGCAGGCCACAGCCACAGCCTCCAGCCTTACACCTGCTTACATTTACAGAATCATAGAATGGTTTAGGTTGGAAGGGACCTCAAGGTGCCAAAGGAGAGGCAGCACAGCAGGGCATAAGGCAGGATCACCCAGAGACGCACCAGATGAGCTACCTGCAG
>WAAF01020593.1:0-50930 GCA_013400475.1 Tricholaema leucomelas
TTTTGTTTTGTTTTGTTTTCTCTTGCTGTCTGTATTTTGAGAGAAGAGATACTGCCATAAGGTTTCACAGATTTCACAGAAAGATAGAATGGTTTAGGTTGAAAAAGACCTTAAAGATCATCTAGTTCCAGCTCCTGTGCCATGGGCAGGGACACCTTCCACTGGTTTCATGTGGTCCTTTAGGGATAACTGGAGATCACAGAATCATAATACCACCCAGGTTAGAAGAGACCTCCAAGATCATCCAGTCCAATCTAGCACGCTGCCCTATCCAGTCCACCAGACCATGGCACTAAGTGACTCATCCAGGCTTTTCTTGAACAACTCCAGGGACAGTGACTCCACCACCTCCCTGGGCAGCCCATTCCAATGCCAATCACTCTCTCTGCCAACAACTTCCTCCTAACATCCAGCCTAGACCTCCTCTGGCACAACTTGACACTTTGTCCCCTTATTCTATTGCTGGGTGCCTGGAAGAAGAGACCAATCCCCACGTGGCTGCAGCCTCCCTTCAGTTGATTGTAGACAGCAATGAAGGCATCCCTGAGCCTCCTCCAGACTGCACACCCCCAGCTCCCTCAGCCTCTCCTCACAGGGCTGTGCTCCAGGCCCCTCACCATCTTCATTGCCCTTCTCTGGACATGTTCCAGCACCTCAACATCTCTCTTGAATTGGGAGGCCCAGAACTGGACACAGCACTCAAGATGTGGCCTGACCAGTGCTGAGTCCAGGGTCAGAAAAACCTCCCTTGTCCTACTGGCCACACTGTTCCTGATCCAGGCTAGGATGCCATTGGCTCTCCTGGCCACCTGGGCACACTGCTGGCTCATCTTCAGCCCACTCTCTACCAGCACCCCCAGGTCCCTTTCTTCTTGGCTGCTCTCCAGCCACTCTGTCCCCAGATGTTTCACTCTTTGGCCTACACAAAATGTTTCCATGCATTCACTATTACTTAGCCAGCTATTTTGCAGGCAGCATTTTATTGAATGCACGGCTTGTCAAAGGAGATAGAGAGTTGTCATTTAGTCTGATCAATTTGCATTTCATCTTCTCTGCAAATATGATGCTGAAATTCTGTGTTGTTAGCTTTCTGGTTCTTTGGAAGGACATTTGTTGTAATGTGCCTAACAGCCTGTGAAATATATTAGAATCCACTGTTTACTTATTTTTGGTATTTGTGATGGTTTGGAGGTTCCTCAGCTCCCCACAGTTTGGAACTCACCCAGACTAGACTCAGCTGGCTCTGGAAATTGAATGAAGCTTATTATTTGCAGCTTAGCACAATATACAAGCAGATATTTACAGTACATACAGTTATATACAGAAACATACAAGGTAAAAGGTAATACAGAAACACAACAGCCCTCCCAGANCGGCCAGGGGGTTAGGAAGCAGAGTGGATTAATCAGAGATATGGCAGAGAGGCTAAAGAGAGAAAAAAATGCAGCTCGGAGCTCCCCAGCAGAAGAAGTGCCTTATCTATGTTTGGATTCTTGTTTTTAATCCATCTCAGCAAGCCTATGAGTGAAGTAGACATCACCATTTTTTTTTTCCACAGCCTGTAATCTAATCCTTCTCACCAAAACATTCTATCTAGCTTCTAACTAGCCCACTGTTTAGACAGAAGAGATGACGATACCGAAATGCCTGCTCCCTTGTATAAATATTTCTGAACGACTGGAATAATCTGATTTTTTAAACTTTTGATCTCCCTTGAACTACTTGGAAAGTCAGCAAATTTGCAGGATGCTTTCAAAGTAGCCATGGAAGCTTTCAAAAATCCAAGCTCCTTAAATTTGTGAGGCCTTAAATAAGATTTAGAGGTTGTGCTTTTTGGAAATGCAGCATTCATTTCAAACTTTTCAAGCATTGTGAATTTGTAAAATGACTTTTTATTGGTTTGGTTTGTTCTCAATGAATTTGCCATTGCAAATTGTTAGAGTGTTCTCAAAAGGACAGCCAAGCTTTCTTTTAAGAAGTGAGAGAGTTTCTTTTAATATTATAAGTTAAAAAAGAAATCTCCAAACAACCAACCAAACAAAAATGGCAGCATTTAAAAACACTCAAATTTGCACAACTTACATTATTGTCAGGGTTTTTTAAAGTGTTTTCTTGTTTCTCTAGACCTAGATGTTAGCTTCTCATCTCCATTTATATCAATTTTATTTTTTTTAATAGCACAAACAATATTTTGGGGTCCCTTTACCTCTTGATATGTGTGCTGGAACTTGTTTCTCTTAACAGCAGAATGCATCTGTGATGGTTTGGGTGTTACTCAGCCCTCCCCCCCCCACACACTGTAAATCACCTGGACTAGACTCAGCCAGCTCTGGAAATTGAATGAAGCTTATTATTTACAGCTTAGCACAATATACAAGCAGATATTTACAGTATATACAGTTACAGACAGAAATATACAAGGTAAAAGGTAATACAGAAACACAACAGCCCTCCCAGAAACCTGAGTCCCCAGGAGGGGCTCCCAGCTGCCCCTTTGCCTTCCCCCTACCCCTCTCAACCTTACCCCAGTCCCAAGGAAGAATGAAGGTTTGGCCAGGTGGTTAGGAAGCAAAGTAGATTAGTCAAAGAAATAGAGGGTGAGGTTAGAGAGGGAGATGCAGCTCAGAGCTTGCCAGCAGGAGAAGTGCTTTTATCTATGTCTTGATTCTTCTTCTTGTATCTCTCAGTAAGCCTATGAGTGAAGTGGACATCACCATTGTTTTCCTTTCACAGCCTGTAATCTAGTTCTTCTCACCAAAACATTCTAGATAGCTTCAAACTAGCACATCAGGGTTTAAGTGTCTTTTTGTTTCTCTAGATCTAGATGTTAGCTTCTCATCTCCATTTATACCAATTTTAATATTTTAATGTATTATTTTTAATAGCACAAGCAATATTTTGGGGTCCCTTTAACTCTTGATATGTCTGCTGGAATTCATTTCTCTTAACAGCAGAATGCACCAAAGGGATAGAACAACCCTCTGAGTTGTTTATCTCTCCCTGCTTCCTATGTTAAAGGCTGACACAGAGTAGCCACAGCCTGGATGTGATCTCTGTCTTTTATTGTTTGGGTTTAAATTATTTTAACTTTGACAGATTGGGGGTTGAAAGCTGCAAAGAGCAGGTTATTTCATGCAGTGAATTTGAAAAGAAAAATGAAAGTAGAGCCAGCAGTGTGCACTTGCAGCCCGGAGGGACAACCAGAGCCTGGGCTGCAGCAGGAGGAGTGTGGCCAGCAGGGCAAGGGAGGTGATTCTCCCCCTCTACTCTGCTCTGCTGAGACCCCACCTGGAGTACTTCCTGTCATAGAAATTAATCTTCTCTATATATCCACTCCCAGTTTCAAATACTACAGGAATCCCATTGGATCAAATTGGAATGCTTTTGTCCTTTACATTCAGGGCATGATTAAATAGAGGATTAAGACAGCACCTGGAATAGAAGATGTTTAGAAATGTCAAGGCAGCATTCATTATGCAAAAGAGAACAGTACAAACCACAGGCCTCCTATTCAGTGTTTTTGAGGCTGCAGAACTAACTCCATTGATTTTATTCTGTAGTTTAATCTGAAGAAAATGCTATGTTAGTTGTAAAATTCTAGAATGATTTCAGCTTATAGCCCAGGCTATTGGATATAAAACTGTTGAGAACAAAGATTAATTAGTTACAGCACAGGCTCTTAAGTTATTAAAAACTGAGATAAGCTGAAACCAAAGCTTTTGTGTTCCACTGTTAGATGTGGAGAATGATCACACTGTGAGCAGAACTTAGTTCCTTTATGCTTCTCTGTACAGCTATAAATAGGAAATGTCATTTCACCCATGTGTACATGAAGACCTTCATTACTCATTTGTGGTTTGTTATCCACACAAACTAAATCTGTTCTTCCATGTGATGCAGAATGAAGATCCCTGTCAGCTATAATTGCTGTGTGTGGCAGACAAGTGCTACATTATTTTTTCCCCAGTGCAGTGAATGTTTGCCATGTGCAATATCTTAAAATCTGATTTCCTCATGAGCTAATAAATAACCTAGGGCTAAATGTTGCCATTCCTTTGTCATTCTTCACTGCTGACAGAAAGAAATCCCAAAGTTATTTCTTCCTTTTTGTGAGTGGTTTTTTTGTGGCAGGACCTACAGATGAGAGTGCCAAATGAACTGATGTTAACCATCTACTGATGTCCCCCTTTACTCTGCTCTGGTGAGACCCCTCCTGGAGTACTGCATCCAGTGCAGGAGACCCTATTACAAGAGGGATGTGGACATGATGCAAGGTGTCCAGAGAAGGGCCACGAGGATGCTCAGAGGGCTGGAGCAGCTCTGCTATGGGGACAGGCTGAAAGAGTTGGGGCTGTTCAGTCTGGAGATGAGGAGGCTCCCAGGTGACCTTCTTGTGGCCTTCCAGTATTTGAAGGGGGTCTATAAAAAAGCTGGGGAGGGACTTTTTAGGCTCTCAGGGAGTGACAGGACTGGGGGAAATGGAGCAAAGCTGGAGGTGGGGAGATTCAGCCTGGATGTGAGGAGGAAGTTGTTGAGCATGAGAGTGGTGAGAGCCTGGAATGGGTTGCCCAGGGAGGTGGTTGAGGCCCCATGACTGGAGGTGTTTAAGGCCAGGCTGGATGAGGCTGTGTGCAGCCTGCTCTAGGGTAGGGTGTCCCAGGGCATGGCAGAAGGGTTGGAACTAGCTGATCCTTGTGGTCCCTTCCAACCCTGACTGATTCTGTGATTCTAAGAGAGGAACTTTCAGATTCGGCTTCAGCTTATCTCAGCTGTGTTGATTCTTATCCACGAAGGCACAAGGAACTGTAGGGGACCTGTAGTCTGGTTCTGGTCAGCCACTGGTAATTGTGAAATAGAGCTTTAATCAAGGAAAATCCATAAAGCATCCCATCTTCATATCCTGACAACATGCAGCTACAGAATGCTTAAAATAAAACAGTGAAGAAGCAACAGCCACACTTGAAATGTGCCAGAGGAATAGAATCATAGAGTTGTTGAGATTGGAAGAGACCTTTAAGATCATGAAGTCCAAATGCTGTCCTAGAGCTCAGCACTGAGAAGAGACAGACCCCCACCTGGCTCTAACCTCCTTTTGAGGTAGTCATAGAGAGCAATGAGGTCTCCTCTCAGCCTCCTCTTGTGAAGACTAAACAACACAGTTTCTTTAGCTGCTCCTAGGGCTTGTGTTCAGCTCCCTTCACCATTTTTGTTGCTCTTCTGGGAAGAGAGCAGAAGAGCAGATTTCAGATTGCAGTTGGAGGCTCCAGATGCCAAATGTGTTAAACCTGATGTCATGAGAGATCATTCAGAGATCTACCATTTCAGATTCCATCTCTGTGTGATGTCCACAAAAATGCCCCTTCCCACCCTCCAAAGTTCTAAGTATTCTGTATCCAAAGGTGGGCTAGTTTGAGACTGGCTGGAATATTTTGGTGAGAAAAATTAGATGATAGGCTGTGAAATGGAAAGAGTGATGATGTCTGCTGCACTCATAGGCTTGCTGAGATGGATAAAAACAAGAACACAAACCACAGATACCACAGTGGCTCTTTGTTGCAGCTGGTGCCTGTACGTTTCTCCCTAACCTGCTTTCTGTGTAACTAATCCTTCTGCTTCCTAACTCCCCTGGCTGATCCTCCAAACTCACTTTGCATGTAAGGCAAACTCTGGGATAAGGTAGAGGTGTGGGAAGAAGGTGGAAGGGTGGTTGGGAGCCCCTCCTGGGGACTCTGGTTTCTGGGAGGGCTGTTTTGTTTCTGTCTTACCTTTAACTTGTATATTTCTGTCTAAAGCTGTAAATATTGTAAATATCTGCTCATATGTTGTGCTAAGCTGTGAATATAAAGCTCCATTCCTTGATTTCCAGCCAGCTGAGTCTAGTCTGGGTGATTCCATAGGAGTGGGTAACTCCCAAACTGTCACAAAAGGAGAATCTAAGAGGGATCTTCTGTGAATGCTGGAGGAGAGGGAAAAACACAGGATTATCATAGTCTAAATGTGGTGCAAAGGGACAGTGATACAGCTTTGTTTTGCATCTTCTGGGCAACTTCAAGGTAAAGAGCAAATGCCTTTAAAAGGAGAAAGTAACTCCTATGTTTGATACAGATCACCTGGACAAAACCACCCTTTTGGGATCCAGATGGTTACTACTGGAACCTTATGGTTTCCAAACTGAGTTGCTAAAAGTTAGTTGAAAGCTTGTATTTGGAGGGAAGCCTTTGGTGATGCTAAAAATGTCTGACTCCCTGAAATATTCTCCTTCATAAAATGACTGCCTTGGAATTTTTCTGCATCTGCATCTACAGCTGAGATGTCTTAGAGGGCTTCTTGGACCCAGTGTTGTGCATTGTCACTTAATCTCAGAAGCCTGTTCTCTGACAATGTGTGTTTGCCTCCAGCTAGCAGCTTCATTCTGGCACATGTATTAATTGTTTGAAGTAATTCTCTCTGAGCATGTCCAGCTAAAAGTGCTTCATAGAATCAACCAGGTTGGAAGAGACCTCCAAGCTCATCCAGTCCAACTTATCACCCAGCCCTATCCAATCAACTAGACCATAGCACTAAGTGCCTCATCTATCTTCTTTGTAGACTGTCTGCCTTGTCTAAACTGTGCACTGAGAAGTACTGGAAGAAACAGGGGAGAATTCCCATCGTCTTTTTTCCCCTGAGGCTGAGATTGAATGCATTCCCCTTTGTGTTGTTCCTTCCAAAGGCAGGAAGTAGAGACATTTCCTTTTCTTCTGTGGGAAAATTGCTGTGGATATTTAAGTCAATCAAACATGTAATTCTCCTGTCTGCTGACAAAAAAAACATTTGCCTTTTCCAAGATAATTCAGGGATTTCTGTGGGTTCTTTCCTCTAAGAAAGTTGGTAGAATAAGAGAGTGGTGCAACTGGGACTGATGCTGCTTAACATCTTTGGCCACATGGACAAAGGGATCAAGCTACTGTCAGAAAGTTTGTGATGACACAAAACTCTGTGGTGTAGTCAACACACAGGAGAGAAGGGATCCATCCAGAGGGACTTGGACAGGCTTGAGAGGTGGGCCAATGCCAACATCATAAAGTTCAATGAGGCCAAGTGCAAGGTCTGGCATCTGGGTTAGGGCAGTCCTAAACACAAACACAGGCTGGACAGAGAATGGATAAAAAGCAGTGCTGAGGAAAAGTACTTGGGGATTCTGGATGATGAGAAGGTCAACATGAGCCAGCAATGTGTGGTTGCAGCCAAGAAAGCCAGTCAAATCCTGGGTTGCATCAAAGGCAGTGTGGGCAGTAGGTGACAGGAGGGAATTCTGCCCCTCTGCTCCACTCTGCTGAAACCTCACCTAGATTACTGTGTGCAGCTCTGGATAGTACCTGAGGGGAGCTACAGGAAAGCTGGGAAGGGACCTTTTTGGGAGGGCTTGTAGTGAAAAGGGAGAGTGGCTTTGAGCTGGAAGAGGAGAGAATTAGACTGGCTATTGCTGAGACACTGGCACAGGTTGCCTGGGTAGGTCGTGGATGTCCCCTCCCCAGAGGTGTTCAAGGCCAGGTTGGGTGGGGCCTTGAGCAACCTGGTCTACTGGAAGATGTCCCTGGCCATGTCAGGGAGGCTGGAACTAGATGATATTTAAGATCCCTTTCAGAATGAGCCATTTTATGATTCTATTCCATAAAGTGTGTGGTTTAACAAGTCTCAAGGAATCATCTCCCTTTCCCTCTTCTATCCAAGTTTAGCTCTTTAGTTAAACAGCACACCACAGGGTTTGAGTGCTTAGAAATACTGTCCCAGCTCTGTGTCCACAAGATGTCAGTGTGGATTCTGAATTTTCTTCTGCTCTTATTCCCTGCCTTAGAACATTGCTGCAAATGATGGAGACAACCTTGTGCAACTCCTGCAGATACTGCCTTTGAGGTTGGAAGGGAGATTCATCATGTAAAAACCCCATTACTGAGGAGGATCTGATCACTGCCCTTTAAAGGGATGTGTGCAGTGTTCTAGGAAAGGGCAAGGAGTGGCCTTTGTCTCTGCTGGCAAAGTAGGGTCCTGGTTGGCCACTGTTCTTCTCACGACATCATCCTGGGGAAACTGGCTGCTCATGGCTTGGATGGGTGGACACTTTGCTGGGTTAAATGCTGGCTGCATGGGTGGGGCCAGAAAGGGGTGAGCAATGGAGTTAAATCCAGTTGCTGGTAGGTCACAAGTGGTGTTCCACAAGGCTCAGCACAGGGACCAGTTCTCTTCACCAAATTATATGTGAGTGTTGATCTGCTCAAGCGTAGGAAGGCTCTGCAAAGAGATATGGGTAGGCTGGCTGGACCAAGGCCAGCAGAGAAAAGACATCTCAGCTGAGTGCTTTTGCCCTAAAATGGAATTCACACTGGGGGGGGATCAAATGCACTTTCAATAAGTTTGCAGATGACATCAAGTTGAGCAGAAGTATTGATCTGCTGGAGACTACAAAGACTACAGAGGCACCCCAGCCAGGCTGGACTGATGTGATGATTCCAAGTGCTGAATCTTGGGTTACAACAAGGATTGGGGCACAGTGTCTGGAAATTGTCCTGCAAAGAAAGTCCTGGGGGTGTTGGCCAACAGCCAGCTGAACATGAGCCAGTGTGTGCTCAAGAGGCCAAGAAGGCCAACAGCATCCTGGACTGGATCCTGGACAGCAGGACCAGGGAGGTGATTGTTCCCCTGGACTCAGCACTAGTGAGGACACATCTTGAGATTCTGGATTCAGTTTTGGACCCTTACTACAAGAAAGTTTTTAAGATGCTGGAGAATGCACTGAAAAGGGCAACAAAGCTGGTGGAGGTTCTGTAGAACAAATCTTATGAGGAACAGCTGAGAGAACAGGGGCTGCTTAGTGTGGAGAAGAAGAGCTGAGAAGACACCTTATTGCTTTCTACAGTTCCCTGAGAGGAGCTTGTAGAAAGATGCATGTTGGTCTCTTTTTCCTAGTAACAAATGACAGGATGAAAGGAAATAGTCTGCAGCTGCACCAGGGGAGGTTTAGGTTGGATATTAGGAAGTGTGTCTTTCCTGAAAGACACAGCCGTTGTAACAGGCTGCCCAGGGAGGTGGTGATGTCACTGTAGCTAGAGGTGTTCACAAAAGATGCAGAAATGGCACTTCAGATTTGGTTGGACTTCGAGTTTTTATTCCAGCTGAAACAGTTTTATGACACTGTGATTGGATCAGGCTGTTGTGTCTCATCCTTCCTCAGAGGTGAAGCACTCAGCTTTGGATGTGTGTATGGAACAGCAGAGACTGGTGAAGCTGATCCAACAGCTGATACTAACAGGGCTGGTGGACAGCAACAAGTCCAAATAGTCTCAAGTTGTGCCAGGAGAGGTCTAGGCTGGATGTTAGGAGGAAGTTCTTCCCAGAGAGAGTGATTGGCATTGCAATGGGAGGTGGTGGAGTCACCGTCCCTGGAGGTGTTCAAGAAAAAGGGTAGATGGGTCACTTAGTGCCATGGCCTGGTTACTTGGCTAGGGCTGAGTGCTAGGTTGGACTGGATGATCTTGGAGGTCTCTTCCAACCTGGTTGATTCCATGATTCTATGATTTGAGCAGTACAAGGTGTTGCCAAGTGTTCAGGTATCCAAACTGCAGCAGAAACAAGATGCTAATGGCATCAGGTTGTAGAAGATATAGCTAACATTGCTCAGAGACCAAGCTCATTAGGCTGGGATCGTTGCAGTCTTAATGTAGCTTCATGCTTTTGATTAACTTTTAGGATTAATATTTCTACACAGGCTTGTACTGCATCCTGTGGATGGTAACACATCATTGGGTTTAATTGCTCAGTCTTGCTAATACTGCTTGGCAGTAGGTGCTGCATGTTCATCTCCAGACGTTGGAAGTCTCTCAAAGCTCAGTGATTTTAGTGCAGATTGTTTCCTCTACCTTGCTATCCACACATCCCTTGGTGGGCGACAAAGCCACCCAAATTTGGTAAGCTTTCAATGACCAAATAACAGTGCCTTCGATCCCACTGAATTGCAGCTGAGTTGCCAGCTTTTGCTAAGGAGAATTCAGATGAGAAGGTGTGCTAGTTTGAGCCTAGCTAGAATGTTTTGGTGAGAAGAACTAGATCATAGGCTGTGAAATGAAAACAACTGTGATGTCTACTTTACTCACAGTCTTGCTGAGATGTGTACAAAGGGGAAAAGCAAAACATTAGATTAGGTCACCTGTTCACTTGGCTCTGGGCTTTGCTCTCAGCTCTTTGCCTGCTGGGGAGCTGAGGCTGCTGGCTGAACTCCGTCTTGCTTTCTAACCTCACCCTCCATTTGCTTTGGCTGATTCACCTTGCTTCTTAATCCCCCTGGCTGAACCTCCATTGTTCCTTGGGACTGGGGTAAGGTTGAGAGGGGTAGAGGGAAGGTGAGGGGGTGGTTGAGAGCCCCTCCTGGGGACTCAGGTTTCTGGGAGGGCTGTTGTGTTTCTCTATTAATTTTACCTTGTCTATTTCTGTCTATAACTGTCTATACTGTAACTATCTGCTTGTATATTGTGCTAGCTGTAAATATAAGCTTCATTCAAATTTCCAGAGCTGGCTGAGTCTAGTCTGGGTGATTTCTAAAGTGTAGGGGGGCAGGGAGCACCCAAACCACCACAGAAGGCTCTGGGGAGACCTTAGAGCAGCCTTCCAGTATCTGAGGAGGGCCTACAGGAAAGCTGGGGAAGGACAGTTTAGACGGGCTTGTAGCACTAGGACAAGGAGCAATGGTTTTAAACTAGAGAAGGGTTGGGCTTCAGGAAGAAGTTCTTTTCTTGTGAGGGTAGTAGAACACTGGAATAGGTTCCCCACAGAGGTATTTGAGGCCCTGTCCCTGGAGATGTTCAAGGTCAGGGTTGATGGGATTCTGAGCAACCCAATGTAGTTGAGGCTGTCCCTGCTTACCATGGGGGCATTTGACAAGCCAGTGAGTCTATGCTATGTATACATAACATATAAAAGGCATTTAACCAAGTCTCTCACACCACTGTTGTGAAAGGCTTCTTGAAAACTCTGGAGAGATCCTGATAAGCATTGTAATAGATTGATTTTGTGGAGGTTTGGGTGTTTCCCTCCCCCACACACTTTGGAAATCACCCAGACTAGACTCAGCCAGCTCTGGAAATTTGAATGAAGCTTATGTTTACAGCTTAGCTCAATGTACAAGCAGATAGTTACAGTATATACAGTTATAGACAGAAACAGACAAGGTAAAAGGTAATACAGAAGCACAACAGCCCTCCCAGAAACCTGAGTCTCCAGGAGGGGCTCCCAACCACCCTTCCACCTTCTCCCATCCCTCTGCCTTACCCCAGACGTTGCCTTGTGCCCCAAGGAAGAATGGAGGTCGGCCAGGGAGGTTAGGAAGCAGGTGGATTAATCAGAGAGACGGAGGGTGAGGTTAGAGAGAAATGCAACTCAGAACTCAGGCTGTGCTCAAACTCCCTTATCTATGCTTTTACTCTTGTTCTTACACATCTCAGCAAGCCTATGAGTGAAGTAGACATCAGCACTGTTTCTCTTTCACAGCCTGTGATCTAATCCTTCTCACCAAAACATTCTAGATAGCTTCAAACTAGCACAGTTCTTTAAATGAAAATAGTTGATTTCATGCAGTTGAATGGAAGAGGCATTGGGTTTGTGGTTTGTTTTGGTTTTTCTTCAGAGAAATCACAGAATCACAGAGTGTCAGGGGCTGAAAGGGACCTTGAAAGGTGATCTAGTCCAATCCCCCTGCCAGAGCAGGATCACCTATACCAGATCACATGGGAATGCATCCAGGTGGGTTTTGAATATCTCCAGAGAGGGAGACTCCACAACTCCCCTGAACAGCCTGTTCCAGTGTTCTGTCACCCTCACAGGGAAAGAAATCCTCCTCATGTTTCCATGAAACTTCCTATGCCTCAACTTCCACCCATTGCTAGAGTGAGCTGTTTAGTAGGCTATAAATAAGTTAGAGTAGCAGAGAAATGATGGTTTTGAGCCAAAATTGAGATCTGTACAGAAAACTTTTTCCAGCAGCAAGGTGAGGGGGTGGTTGAGAGCCCCTTCTGGGGACTTAGGTTTCTGGGAGGGGAATTGTGTTTGTATTACCTTTTTTCCCTTGTCTATTTCTGTCTATAACTGTCTATACTGTAACTATCTGCTTGTAAATTGTGCCAGCTGTAAATATAAGCTTCATTCAAATTTCCAGAGCTGACTTGAGTCTAGTCTGGGTGATTTCTAAAACTGTGGGGGGCAGGGGATACCCAAACCATCACAAAGTCCCTTCCAACCTAAACCATTCTATGATTCTATAAAAGAATGTCAGTGATGTATCTTGTATAGCAGAATGTGCTTTCATTTCAGACACTGGAATAGGTTGCCTAGGGAAGTGATGGAGTCACTGTCCCTGGAGGTGTTCAAGAAACGTGTGGGCATGGTACTTTGGGACATGTTTTAGGGGCCATGGTGGTGTTAGGTTGATGGTTGGACTCCATGATCTTGAGGGACCGAAACAATCTGGTGACTCTGTGATTCTGTGATTTCAAATATGCCTCTAGGGTAAGGCAAACAGGAGGGAACATATATTTATCAAAGCCAAAGCTGTTTTTTAAAGGCAATTAAAAAGAAGATTAAAAACAGGTCCTTTGCCTATCAGAAGAAAGATTACAATATGTTTTTTCAGTAAACATGGAAGAGAGATAATATCATAGAAGTGTTTAAAGAATTCAGGCTGCAAATATATATTAAAATGTGTTTCATAAAGGACACTTTTCTTGTCCTGTAGCAGGACATCCATGTCCTTCACTCTGATTTTTGTATCACACCTTTCTGTGCAATTGAAATTCTGATCATCTTTATAAATGCACCTTAGTGCATTGGTGGATAAACTGGGAACTAAAGGTGTGAGTCTGAGGAAACACTCTGTGCTTCCCCTGTTTATTGCCCTGGGAAAGGTTGCAGTGTTGATTTAGGTGATGATGTATTAGATCTCAGATGTCTGTGGGGGAAAATGCTTTGTAAATGTTGTGATGGCTTGTGACTGTTCACAACTAAGAATTTGACTCTCTCAAGTTTTATGACTCCTCAGTAACTTCTTTTGGCATTTCAGTGTTTGTGTTTCAGAAACCTTCTCTCACATTCCCTTTGCTAAAGACTTTAATAGTAGATACAGAATCATAGGATCATAGAATCAACCAGATTGGAAGAGACCTCCAAGCTCATCCAGTCCGACCTAGCACCCAGCCCTATCCAGTCATCTAGACCATGGCACTAAGGGCCTCATCCAGGCTTTTCTTGAACACCTCCAGGGACAGGGACTCCACCACCTCCCTGGGCAGCCCATTCCAATGGCAAATCACTCTCTCTGTGAAGAACTTCCTCCTAACATCCAGCCATTCTCTATGTTGGAGAAGACCTTCAAGCCCATTGAGTCCAACCATTAACTAACACTGTCAAGTCCACCACTGAACCATGTCCAAAAGAACCATATCTGTAAGTTTTTTGAATGCATCCAGGGATGTTGATTCTACTACTTCCCTGATGCAATGCTTAACCACTCTTGCAGTGAAGATGTTTTTCATCAGATCCAACCTAAACCTTCCCTGGTGCAACTTGAGACCATTTTCTCTTGTCCTATCACTTGTTACCAGGAAGAAGAGACCAACATCTGCCTTATTCCAACCTCTCTTGAGAGCAAGAAGGCCTTCCCTCAGACTCCTCCAGATTAAATAACCCCAGTTCCTTCAGACACTACTCACAAGACTTTTCCTCAGCTTTGCTGCCCTTCTCTGAACCTGCTTGTGCTAGTTTGAGCCTAGCTAGAATGTTTTGGTGAGAAGAATTAGATCACAGGCTGAGAAATGAAAACAATGGTGAGATCTACTTCGCTCACAGTCCTGCTGAGATGTGTAAAGAAGAAAGGCAAAACATTAGATAAAAGTCACTTGCTCTTAATTGCACTCTGGGCTGTGCTCTCAGCTCTTTGCCNTTTTCCCTTGTCTATTTCTGTCTATATCTGTATATACTGTAACTATCTGCTTGTACATTGTGCCAGCTGTAAATATAAGCTTCATTCAAATTTCCAGAGCTGGCTGAGTCTAGTCTGGGTGACTTCTAAAGTGTGGGGGGGGGGCAGGGAACACCCAAACCATCACACTGCTCCAGCATCTCAATGTCTTTCTTGAAAATAGGAGGCCTAAAACTGAACCCAGAATTCCTGGTGCAGCCTCACCAGTGCTAAATACAAGAAGACAATCACTTCCCTGCTCGTGCTGGTCATGCTATTGCTGATTCAGGTCAGGATGCTGTTGGCCTTCTTCGCCACCTGGTCACAGTCTTGCTCATGTTCAGCTGACTGATGAGCAGCACTTCCAGGTCCTTTTCTCAGATGATGGAAAGTTTCCAGTTTAGAAGCATACTGAGGTGTTCTTGTGTGTCCCACTGACTCAAATGAAACAGGAATGGTGGGATTTCAGCCCATGCCAAACATATTGTGTTTGGTGAAAACATTATAGAAGAAAATGTCAAGTGTAGAATGCAGTTCTTGTCAGTGCCATGTGTTCTGCTTGCTCAGCTGAATAATGAGTCTGTCTTTACATTAGATTCAGTCTTTGGTACTGAATGCTTGTGGTTTGCTGTTTTGAAGCAATATCCTAATTCCTGAAAACATGATTCCATGATCATAACTTTTTCATGGCCTTTTATTAGACAGGCAAGTTCACTGGTTTTGGCCAGTTATATGTGCATATACTGCCTTTGGATCTTCTTTATCTTTTTGTTTTGTTGGTTTAGGTTTGTCTGGTTGTTTTGTTTGTGAGGTTTTTTGTTTGCTTTTCGCTTGGCTTGGGTTGTTTTTGTGTGTGTGTTATCAGCTAGAATTCTCCCAGCAGTAATTTTCTGACAGTTCAGAGAAAGAGTCTTTCACTTCTACAACAAATAGAAGTATTCTTTCTAGGATGTTGCTGTCAGCTCTATCCAGCTGGAGTACCATGATTTGATAGAATAGAATAGAATCAACCAGGTTGGAAGAGACCTCCAAGATCATCCAGTCCAACCTAGCAGCCAGCCCTAGCCAATCAACCAGACCATGGCACTAAGTGCCTCATCCTTTTCTTCAACACCTCCAGGGACGGTGACTCCACCACCTCCCTGGGCAGCCCATTCCAATGCCAAGCACTCTCTCTGCCAACAACTTCCTCCTAGCATCCAGCGTATACTTCCCCAGCACATCTTGAGACTGTGTCCCCTTGTTCTGTTGCTGGTTGGCAATATAGATGTAGTCAGGTAATAAAAGACAGCTATATAACATATGATCATAGAATCATAGAACAGTTCAGGTTGGAAGGGACCTCAAAGCTCATCCAGTTCCAACCCCCTGCCATAGGCAGGGACACCTCCCACTAGAACATGTTGCTCAAGACCTCATCCAACCTGGCCTTGAACACCTCCAGGGAGGGAGCAGCCACAACCTCTCTGGGCAACCTGTGCCACTGTCTCACCACCCTCACTGGAAAGAACTTCTTCCTAATTTCTTTAACCTCATCAGAACACACTCATAGAATCACAGAATCATAGGATCATTTCCATTGGAGAACACCTTGAAGATCACCAAGCAGAACAATTCTGTAACTCTGCCAAGTCTGGTGCTAAACCATGTCCCTCAACACCACATCTCTGCCTCTTTTAAGCACCTCCAGGGATGGGAATTCAACCACCTCCTTGAGCAGCTTGTTCCAGTGTTTAAGAACCTTTCCAGTAAAGAATTTTCTTCTCATATCCAACCTAAACTTGCCCTGGTGCAACTTGAGGCCATTTCCTCTCACGCTGTCACTTGTTCCTAGGGAGAAGAGACAAAATTCACCCAGCTCCAACCTCCTTTCAGGGAGTTTTAGGGAGGCAGAAGGTCTCTCTTCAGGCTCCTTAACTTCAGATTAAACAACCCCAGTTCCCTCAGCCACTCCTCACCAGACCTGTTTTTTCACAGCCTTCACACCTTGTGTGGAGAATTGAGGCTATGATGGTATTGCCTGAGAGGAAAGGAGAGAGTGTTCTTATCATTGCAGTGCTACCCAGAGATAGAAGACATCTGGAGTTAATTCCAGTGCTTTTATTAAGTTTTGTGTATGTGCTATTTTGGGGCAGATTGGAATATTTTAGTGAGAAAAATTAAAGACAGTGAAAAGGAAACAGTGGTGGTGTCTACTTCACTCATAGGCTTGCTGAGACATATGAAAACAAGAACACAGAACATATTTAAGATAGTGGAAGGCAGTGTCAGTGTGTGTCTGTCTCTGTTGCAGTCGATGCCTGTGCTTTGTTCTCTGTGTAACCCAACTAATTCTGCTGCTAACCCCCCTTGCTGATCCTCACAGCTCACCTTGACCATAAGGCAAACTCTGGGATAAGGTAGAGGGGTGGAAAGAAGGTGGAAGGGTGGTTGGGAGCCCCTCCTGGGGACTCTGGGAGGGTTGTTGTATTTCTGCATTACCTTTAACTTGTCTATTTCTGTATATAGCTGCAAATATTGTAGCTATCTGCTTGTATATTGTGCTAAGCTGCGAATAGAAAACTTCATTCCTTAATTTCCAGCTGGCTGAGTCTAGTCTGGGTGATTTCATAAGAGTGTATGTGGGGGGGGGTAACTCTCAAACCATCACAGAATCACAGAGTATTAGGGGTTGGAAGGGATATTGAAAGATCATCTAGTCCAACCCCTCCTGCCAGAGCAGGATCACCTATACCAGATCCCACAGGAGTGCATCCAGGTAGGTCTTGAATATCTCCATAGAGGGAGACTCCACAACCCTCTCGAGCAGCCTATTTCAGTGCTCCATTACCTTCACACCTTCCTCATATTTACATGGAACTTCCTATGCCTCAAGTTCCACCCATTGCCCCTTGTCCTGTCATTGGGCATCACTGAAAAGAGCCTGTGATCATTGGCAAGTTGTTCTGATTGAAGGGAGCCTACAGGAAGGCTGGGGAGGGACTATTGACAAGGTCTGGTAATGTCAGGATGAGGGGGAATGGGTTTAAGCTGGAGGAGGGGAGATTTAGACTGGATGTTAGGAGGAAGTTCTTTACAGTGAGGGTGGTAAGACACTGGCACAGGTTGCCCAGGGAGGTTGTGGATACTTCCTCCCTGGAGGCATTTAAGGCCAGGCTGGATGAGGCCTTGAGCAACCTGCTCTAGTGGGAGGTGTCCCTGCCTATGGCAGGGGCTTGGAGCTGGCTGATCCTTGAGGTCCCTTCCAACCTAAACATTCTATGATTCTATAAAATGGCCATTAACATGCTGGATCTGAAGATGTACTAAATGCTTTTAATTCATGTCCCTTGATAGCTTTTGTGACCTTTATTCTCAACCTGTGGTAAAAATTCTTCCATCCTCTATCTTCCTGAATATTTAGATTTTAAGGTGTTTGGTTCATGGGTTGACTCATAACCATAGAATGATAGAGAGGTTTGGGTTAGAAGGGACCTTACCAACTCCCTGCCATGGACAGGGACACCTCCTGCTTGAGTAGGTTGCTCAGGTCCCCATGCATGAGACAGAGCACCACTGTCTGGGTAGGAAATTGTAATACCAACAAACCAACATTAAAAAAAAAATCATCCTAGCAACTTGAAGAGGATAACCTTGATTGGCATATTCACTAATACTGCCAAGCTGCATATATTTCATCTAAGCTAATGAATAAGGCTCCAGGGTGTCCTTAGAGTTGCATTTCAGTATCTGAAGGGAATGTACAGCAACACTTGGGAAGGACTGTGTAGAAAGGCTTGCAGTGATAGGACAAGGGGCAATAGTTTGAAACTGGAGCAGGGTAGATTTAGGTTGGATGTCAGGAGGAAGTTCTTCATCATGAGGGTGGTGAGATACAGGTTGCCCGGAGATGTGGTGGAGGCCCCATCCCTAGAGACATTCAAATTCAAACTTGCTGGGGCCCTGAGTGACCTGATCTGGTTGGAGATGTCTCTGTTCACTGCAGAGGAGGTGGACAAGATGATCTCTGAGGGTCAAGCCCAGTGTGTTCTGTGATTCTGTGCAAGTAGAAAGATGCTGTGCCTACTAAAGCATTACTAAGGATTGACTTCATTTCTTGAAAGGTACTGCAGGAGACTCCTGAAGCACACTTACCTTGCTCTGAATGCTAGAATAACAAAGCAAAAAAGTCCCCACTCAATCTGTGTGGCTTTGGGACTCATTTAACAGATGCCTATAAGCTTGTTGAAAGGGTTTATATAAATCAGTGCAAACCCAAACAAAATCTGTGAGATAACCCTCAAGCAATTGTTTAATCTCTGTTACTGCCTACTGTCTAGGCCAGGAGTTTAATCAGGCTTCTCAAGAGACCCCTATAGTGTTTGTCCTGGAAAATCAGTGTCATTGACATGGTGTTATTGGAACAGTAATACACCTGTTGCTGCTGTAAATGACTATTTAATATCCAGAAATTGCTCTGGTTTCTGAGAGATCAATGAGAAGTAGTTTATCTTCTGTGGCAGGGGAATTTACGATGATGCCTTTAATCTTATTATGGCTCTCAAGAAAATCAAATAAAGCCTCATTACTGCAAGGCAGTGGCACAGAGCTAGTGTGGGTCTGTTGGCACAACCGTGGCAAGACTTGTGTTCTGAGGAGATAGAACTCCACTGGATGGATTGGCTCTGAGCTAAAGCTTGGCAAAGTGGTCTTAGCACGGTGGGAGTTTATTTCCAAACACAGTTCCAGAGAAATAAAGTTTGAGTGTGTGAGCCATAAAATAGAGCTTTGCCAGTGGCAGATACCTATATTTAGGTGTCTGTTCATTACAAACAGGAAAGCAAAATATCTATTTCTCTTTCCACAACTGGCTGTTCAGGATAACTGAACTCAGAATATCTCTGAGCAGCTAAACAAGCAGAGTTAATCCTTGTCTCTCTGAAGCCTGATTAAGATTTTCCATTGATTTCAGAAGGGTGAAAATATTGAACTAAATCTTATAGTAGTTTGGGTTGGAAAAGACCTTTAGGGTCATCAAGTCCAACCATTCTCAAACTCTACAGTCTGGGGTGCTGAGGGACATGGTTTAGCACCAGACTTAGAGTTAGAAAATGGTTGGGCTGAATAGAATAGAATCAACCAGGTTGGAAGAGATCTCCAAGATCATCCAGTCCAACCTAGCACACAGCCATATCCAGTCAAGTAGACCATGGCACTAAGTGCCTCATCCAGGCTTTTCCTGAGCACCCCCAGGGATGGTGACTCCACCACCTCCCTGGGCAGCCCATTCCAATGCCAATCACTCTNATCTTAAAGCTCTTCTCCAATGATCTTAAAGCTCTTCTCCAACTGAACCAATTTTGATTCTAAAAAACCAGCCCAACGTTTACTTTTTCACAAATTCTGAGGTGAGAATCACGATAGTCCAGTCCTGTCTGCTTCACACACTCTTTTTCCCCCCCATATCTTTTATTTACATATACTGAAGTTAAAATAAACAACCATAATAATGCTTAGAGCTCATGAAGGAAAACAGTAAGCAGATGAAAGCTCAAGTGTGTAGTTTCACATACCATATTGCATGGTCATTATGCATTCAGTGAAGCTGACAGAGAGAAAATTACCACCATACTCTCAAAGTGCAAAATGCTCATCCTAGGGGAAAGATGAGTTTGGGGCTCAGAGTGGAAGACTTGCTCCTGGGAAGGGCATAAACAGGTACTATTCCTCCTTTTCTCACTTCCTCTGACATGTATCTTATTTCTTTTCCTTAGACATAAGAAGAAGGTTCTTCACAGTGGTGATGGTGAAACACTGGAACAGGTTGTCCAGCAGTATGGTGGAGGCCCTCATCCCTGGAGACATTAAAGGTCAGGCTTGATGGAGCCCTGAGTAACATGACCTAGTTGAAGACGTCCCTGCTCACTGCAGGGGTGTTGGACAAGATGACCTTTGAGGATCCTTTCCAACCCAATGCAATCTGTGATTCTAATTATCCTTCATCCTCTGTACAGCAGAAAATGCTTAAGGAATCTAAACACACAGGCCAGTTATTTTTTTTTCTTGATGCTTTTCCACTGGTGCCTTTTTTCAGGATATATTCTGAAATACTATGAGATGTGAAACTCATAGGAGAGAGTTGTTTGGTTGTGTAAAATTTATTCTTGTAAACAAAACAAAACATTTGTGAACTAATAAGGATGCTTTTTAGCTTCATTACGTGAATGAATGTTAGATGAGCTACTCACTGCTACTTTTGACTGAGTTTCTCCCAGTTTAAGCAGACATATTCTGGAGGAAGTCCAGTGGAAAACACATTTTCATTAGATTATTGTTACTTCCAACCAAATGGCTTCAATATCACTGTTTGACTGTTACACTGCTAAAGCATCTCAAAGAATTCTGAAGTAGTTAATGGGTTTTGGGAGGTTTGGTAAGAATCATCACAGAATGGTGGTGAGTGTTGGAAGGGACCTCTGGAGATCATCCAGTCCAATGCCCTTGCTAAACTAGGTTCACCCATGATGTCTGGGTGGGTTTGAACTCTCTCCAGACAAGGAAACTGCACAGGCTCTCTGGGCGTCCTGCTCCAGGGCTTTGTCATCGTCACAGCAATGTTTTTCTTTGTCTTAAGGTAGAACTTACTGTTTGCTACTTTGTGCCTATTGCCTGTTGTCCTATCATTGACCACCACTGAAAAGAGTTTGGCCTATCCTCTGGATGCCTTCTCTTTAGCTGCTGATCAGCATTGAGAAGATTCCTCTCAAGCTGCTCTTCTCCAGGCTCAACTGCCCTGGGTCTTTCTGCCTTTGCTCCTCACAGAGATGCTCCAGGCCCCTCAGCATCTCTGTAGCCTCCTCTGGATTCTCTCCCTTGACACCTGCCCTTTAGCTGTTGATCAGCATTGAGAAGATTCCTCTCAGGCTGCTCTTCTCCAGGCTCATCTGCCCCAGGTCTTTCTGCCTTTGCTCCTCACAGAGACTCTCCAGGCCCCTCAGCATATTTGTAGCCTCCCCTGGATTCTCTCCAGTATTTCCCTGTCTCCCTTGAACTGGGGAGCCCAGAACTGCACTTAGTGTTCCATATGTGACCTCATACTCCAGATGTCACCTCAGAAACTATAATGAAAATGAAATGAAAAATTAACTGCAGAGGATTCTTATATTGATAATGACAAATATTACCTCAATGAAAGAAAGTGCTTTGAGATCTAATTCCTTCCCCAATGCCTAATTTGATAACCTTCTATAATCCTTTTCTAATTCTTTGTTCCTTTACTAAATGAGGTGTGAACTGCCTCTACTGAACATTACTTGCTGCTCTGGAAGAAGGGTTTTGTCTATAAAATCCATTGATTGCATGAAATAAAGTTATTTTGAATTAGCTTGAAATTATCAGTGCTGCTTCAAAAAAGGAAGATGACATTAGACCATTAGACAGGGTTGTGATAAGCATTTTTGAATGCACAGAGCTTTTTAAGAAGGAAATCCAGGATCAGAGAAGGGCCTGTCTGTTACCACTAGCTGTCCAGGGGTCTACAAGAGAGCTGGTTCCCACTGGTGAGTAGCCACAGATGTGTGTTTCTCATCAGCACTTCAGTTTTATGCCCATTTTCTGTAGATTCTTTAGGATAAGATCCCTCTAGGTGCTAGAGGTGCTTCAAGGGTCTTACAAACCAGTGATGAGAACAATATCAATGAAAAGATGGGTACAGATCACTGCATAAGGAAATGCAATGATTTGCATTTCCTTATGCTCATTGAATAAGGAAATGCAAATCACTTTAAAGGTACTCACAGAAAGAGTAGAGAAAATTCACTGAAACAGCTTAATACCTTAGAAAGCCAAAATGATTTCCTTTGTGAGAAGGTTTTTTTCACTCCAGCCATGGAGTGGCATGCACACCAGCTCTGATTTTAAAACTATAGAATCATAGAATCAGTCAGGGTTGGAAGGGACCACAAGGATCATCTAGTTCCAACCCCCCTGCCATGCCCAGGGACACCCTACTCTAGATCAGGCTGGCCAGAGCCCCACCTAGCCTGGCCTTAGACACCTCCAGGCATGGAGCCTCAACCACCTCCCTGGGCAACCCATTCCAGGCTCTCACCACTCTCATGCTGAACAACTTTCTCCTCACATCCAGTCTGAACCTACCCATGTCTTGAGACTGTCTTTGAGCAACACAGAGCCAAAGCTAATACATCTGACATTTGAACAACAGTTCATTGTTCAACAAGCTGCTGTGCTCAGTGCAGTTGATGCACTTGGTCTGCATCATGACCAGAATGCCTTCAAAATATGTATTTTGACAGCATATCCTACTAACATTAATTATGATGAGGAGTATCTGACTCA
Source organism: Tricholaema leucomelas (assembly GCA_013400475.1). Lineage (NCBI taxonomy): Eukaryota > Metazoa > Chordata > Aves > Piciformes > Lybiidae > Tricholaema lacrymosa > Tricholaema leucomelas. The sequence goes on from WAAF01020593.1 coordinate 22,319, forward strand.
TTGGAGACACTGTGAAGACTTCTCTTGAGGTCAGTGGCCCAGGAGTAGGGCAAGAGAAGTAGCCCATTCCATCCTGGTTTTCTTGATCTGTGCTTCATGTAATGCATGAAGACAAGGAAGACTCTAAGGTGAGTGGCCCAGGAGTAGAGCAAGAGTAGATGACCATTCCATCCTGGTTTTCTTGATCTGTGCTTCATGTAATGCATGAAGACAAGGAAGACTCTAAGGTGAGTGGCCCAGGAGTAGAGCAAGAGTAGATGACCATTCCATCCTGGTTTTCTTGATCTGTGCTTCATGTAATGCATGAAGACAAGGAAGACTCTAAGGTGAGTGGCCCAGGAGTAGAGCAAGAGTAGATGACCATTCCATCCTGGTTTTCTTGATCTGTGCTTCATGTAATACATGAAGACGAGGACCATTCCTGGTAGGAAGCAAGGGAGCTTTTAAGAAATGGTGCAAAGGGCTAAAGTCCTTTTTCTAATCCCTGGTAAAGAGCTTGCTGAATGCTTTTCTCAGTGATGATAAGTGACATTGAAAATGCTCTTTCACCCTGGGAAAAGGCCTCTGTTTTAAGGCAGAAAAGAATCCCACATGTCATGAGACAGTCTTAGTACAAGAACGAGAAAATCTTTGGGATAGGGATTGGAGCTGGAGAGGGTTTGTTCAGGAGGTATGAAAATTCCAGAGCTAAAAAGGGCTAACAACTGATTTTTTTTTGCCTTCCCAGGGGATTAGAGTGAAATTTATAGTTTCATATTTTATTTATGGAATTGTATTTTTGACTAAAGTGAACAGCTGGATGTTGTTGCTGTCAGTTTCTGACAGATGCCAAGTGAGGTCAGTTTCAGGGTTTGACCTGATGCATGTGCAGTGAGCACTAGAACTAAGTCCCCTGCACAGAGCACTTAGATTAAAGGGCCATATGCAACTTTAAGAGGATTTGATCCACTTTGCAGGAGGAGCTGCTGTCTTAATTATCCCCAGTTCAGGCTGGCAGCATGATTAATGCACAAAGGCAAGCATGCAAACAGAGTGCTGGTAGCAGTGTATCTGTCTCTGTGGTTGGGTGGTTGTCTCTGAGGTTTTTACCTACACCTATGGAATTGCTTGACTTAAGATTTTGGGAGTTACTGAAATTAAACTTGTGACAGAGAAGTTTCCAGTAAGATCTTGACCAGCACTCACATGTCTTACCAACATGAGGAGAATGTTATGAAGTTCAGCAGGGTAAAGTGTAAGGTCCTGCACCTATGGCAGGACAATCCTTGATAGCAGTACAGGCTGGGAGATGCTGAGACTGAGAGCAGCCCTGCAGAAGAGGACTTGGGGGTACTGGTAGATGAGAAGCTGAACGTGAGCTAGCAATGTGCACTTGCAGCCCAGAAGGCCAGTGGCACTTTGGCCTGCAGCAAAAGAAGTGTGGCCGGAAGATGGAGAGAGGCTCTTCTACCATTCTGCTCTCCTGAGACCTCCCCTGGAGGTCTTCAGGAGGATCTGCTCCATGGTCTTGCCAGGCACAGAAGTGAGACTGGCTGGTCTGTAGTTCCTGGGGTCATCCTTTTTCCCCTTCTTGAAGATGGGCTTTATGTTTGCCCTTTTCCAGCCAGCAGGAACTTCACCAGTCTGCCATGACCTTTCAAATAGGATGGACAGTGGTTTAGCAACTTCATCTGCCAGTCCCCTCGGGACCTGTGGGTGGATCTGGTCAGCCCCCATGCACTTGTGCACTCCTTTAGCTAGCTGAAGTTAGTTCTCCTGGCCATGCTCCCCACTCAGCTTGAGTACCTCCTGGCTGACAGAGTATGGGAAACTGAAACCCCCTTAACCTGGCACAAGTGCTGCTCAGCAACAGCTGAAACATCAGCATGTTACCAAGGCTCTTCTCACATGAAACCCAAAACATGGCACTGAACCAGCTGCCAGGGAGAGCATTAACTCTGCCCCAGCTGAAACCAGGGCTGTGGCATAAACCAGTAGCACCTACAGAAGAGTGGTTACAAGAAAAGTCACTTTCTGTTTGTCTGTAGACAGCAAATCAGACTGGAATTTCCCTACTGTAGTGTCTGCTCATTCTCATGTCTCTGGTAGTAAAGTTGCATCCAGTCAGCAACTGCATTTCACAAAATCAGGACATTTTTCCTGGATTGTTGGAGCCTGCTCCTTCTCTGCAGCCTTTCAAGGCCTGTCTGGATGTGTTCCTCTGTGATCTGTGTTAGTATCGTCCTGCTCTGGCAGGGGGGTTAGACTCAGTGATCTCCTTGGGTCCCTTCCAACCCCTAACATCCTGTGATTAGCAGGGAAGTTTCAGCACAGCATTAGGCAGTTAACTGCAAGAGAGTTTGGTTTGCATGTGAGTCTTGTTTGGCTAAACATGACATTGGCTTTTTCAAGGCTTGCTGGACAAAGCTTGCCTCTCCTTATCACTGTCTTAATGTTTACTTTCTCATGCTATTTTCCTTTCATTTCTCTCATTCAGTGCTATCATAGAATCAACCAGTTTGGAAGAAACCTCCAAGATCATCCAGTCCAATCTTGCTGCCTTAGCTGATGACACAAGCTAACAACACAGTGAAAGAACTTTCTGGTCTAGTTTACATCAAGCTGCATTAGAATTCTGGTTCCAACTATCTGAATCGTTGTGGAGGATGAAGTCTTTGAGCCATCCTCCCAGGGGCTGAGTAATCAAATATAATTATTAATTAGTGTAAGGCTGCTATTGTAGCCTAAGTGTTTGTGTGTATCATTTCAAAGTACATTGCATATAATCAGATGCTCAGGATTATTTCCATTTCAATTAGCTTTCTTCTTCCCTAACATGCAGATAAGAGAAGAAGCTCTTTAGATAAGAGCACACACACACAAATAGAATAGAATAGCTTCCCTTTGAAGATTCCAGAGCCCTGGAACCCAGAGACCTTATGGAGTCTCCTCTTGAGAGATTCCAAAGCTCTCTGGACATTGCTGTCCTGTATGGTTCAGTCTAGGCAATCCTGCTTTGTCAGGTTTGGACTTGATGATCTTCAGAGGTCCTTCCTTCTGTGATGAAATATCAGGAGGCTGTTGTAACCAGAATGGATTTCACTGAAATTCAGCCTATGTATTTAATGCAGGAGGAAGTCTGTAGAGATAATCAGATGTGTTGTTATTGTCACAAATAAATGAATACCTGAAGTGGTCTCTGCTATTCTCAATATATATTCAAATATATATTCAAATTCAAAGAAGATGATACAAGCAGGAGTAAGTTATATGTAGAATTCATTCATAGTACATGTCTGTTGATTGTAGACTCACAGAATTATAAAGGTTGGAAAAAGACCTCTAAAATGATCAAGTCCAATCATCAACCCATCATCACCATACCCAGATTTCATGATAGAAGAACTCAGACTAGGAACAAATGTGACCAAAACCCAAAGGATGGTGGTTTAATGGCCATGGTGGTCTTAGGTTGACAATTGAACTCCAGGATCTTAAAGACTTTTCCACCTGAAACAATTCAATGATTTTATGATAGGGGGCAATGTTAGATTAGAGATGCTGATCTCTGAGAAAGGCTGGCTCAACACAACTGGGTTAACTTCACCAGGGAAGTCTGGATCTCTTTCCTTTTGTTTACAACAGGTTTTGGTGCATGCTGTGGGCAACGATGGGACATTGAAGTGTTGGAGCAGGGGCAGAGAAGGGCGACAAGGCTGGGGAGAGGTCTGGCAAACATGACCTATGAGGAGCAGCTGAGGGAGCTGGGGGTGTTTAGTCTGGAGAAGAGAAGGCTGAGAGGGGACCTTATTGCCCTCTACAACTACCTAGAAGGAGGTTGTAGTGAGGCTGGAGCTGGTCTCTTCTCCCAAATTACTAATGATAGGACAAGAAGAAATGGCCTCAAGTTGCATCAGGGGAGGTTTAGGTTGGCTGTTGGGAGGAAGTTCTTTCCTGAGTGGTCAGGCACTGGGACAGGCTGCCCAGGGAGGTGGTGGAGTCACCATCCCTGGAGGTGTTTAAAAGTAGAGTGGCTGTGGTGCTTGAGACTATGGTCTGGTGATGAAGGCTGCTGAGATGAAGGTTGGACTGTCTGTTGCTGGTGGTCCTTTCCAACTACAGCAATTCATAGTGATTAGATGTTGAGGGATTTGGTTTAGTCAGGGACTTGTCAGTGTGAAACTAATGATTGGACTTGATGAGCTTGAAGGTCTTCTCCAATCTAAGCAATTCTGTGTATGATGGCTGGAAGGAACATATTAATTTATGCAACCCTTGAAGTCAAACACATGAAAAAAAACCAAGCAAAGTCAGATACTAAACCAATCCTCTATTAGCTGCTACAGTCTTTTGGGGGAGTTTGACCCTGTCATGAATTCTGCAGTGGCAATTTCCAAGTCGTAGAAGAGCCTGGATTGAGCTGAGAAAGCAGTTTGAGTGAAAGTGATCTTTTTCTCCCTTAGCTTCTAAGAGCACAGAACTGCAATCTTTTTCTATCAGCTGTTGGCAAATCAACACCAAAACAGTTTAATACTTCCTCATGATATCTATACAGCCTTGTTAAAGAGATTCTTTAAAAACTCATCTGCTTCTGGATATTTGGACAGCATTAGATTTGGGGTCCTGGTAGTGCCCCAAAACCTGAGTAGAGACCAAACCATCTGTCTGATTTAAGTACAGTATAAATGGGGAAAGAAACATTGCTCCTTATGTGGAAGTTTTGTACTGGGCTGGATATTTTTTCTTTTCAGTTTTTGGTAGGGGGTGTTTGTTCAGATTATTACTGTTTTCCCCACAAATCATTTTAGTAATCTAAAAAAAATAAAGGATATAAAAATCTCGTTTTCAGGCAACTTTTGCCAGGACTACCTGAAGTTGTGGTTTTGCCACAACTACCTGAAGTGTGGTTGTAGCCAGGAGGAGGTTGCTGTCTTCTCTCAGGCAGCCAGCACCAGAACAAGAGGACACAACCTCAAGCTATGCCAGGGGAAGTTTAGGCTTGAGGTGAGGAGAAAGTTCTTCACTGAGAGAGTCATTGGCTACTGGAATGGGCTGCCCAGGGAGGTGGTGGAGTCGCCGTCCCTGGAGCTGTTCAAGGCAGGATTGGACGTGGCACTTGGTGCCATGGTCTAGCCTTGAGCTCTGTGGTGAAGGGTTGGACTTGATGATCTATGAGGTCTCTTCCAACCTTGGTGATACTGTGAAACTGAAATGTCCCATGATCTGATTCTATGAAAGGGGAGGTGGTGCTGAAGGGAGATGGAGAGGAAAAGGATGGTGACGGAGATGAAGAAGATGAGGGGAAAGGAAGGAGACAGAGAAGAACGGAGGAAGATGGGGAGGGGGAAGAAATGGAGAGGAAAAGAAGAGAACAATGGTGTTTCCCAGGAATCAGTACTGGGTCCAGTTTTGTTTAATGTCTTTATCTACAACCTGGATGAGGGCATTGAGTGCCCCAACCACTTTTCCACCTTCTCCCACCCCTCTCAACCTTACCCCAGTCCCAAGGAAGAATGCTTCCTAACCCCCTGGCTGAACCTCCAAAGTGAATTAATCAGAGAAACATCAGAGAGGCTAGAGAGAAATGCAGCTCAGGCAATGCCCCAAGAGGAAGAAGTGCCTTATCTATGTTTGCATTCTTGTTCTTGTACATCTCAGCAAGCCTGTGAGTGAAGTAGACATCAGCACTGTTTCTCTTTCATAGCCAGTGATCTAATCCTTCTCACCAAAACATTCTAGCTAGGTATTTGTAGACATTGAGGCCTAACACAACACCCAATATGCCTGAAAAGAAACCGGCTCCATCCTCCTGACAGCCACCCTTCAGATATTTGTAGACATTGATCATCTTGGTAACCTAAACCATTCTATGATTCTGTGTGGGAGGTGTCCCTGCCTATGGCAGGGGGTTGGAGCTGGATGATCCTTGAGGTCCCTTCCAACCTAAACCATTCTATGATCTTCCCTCTCAGCCTTCTCTTCTCCAGACCTCTCAGTCTTTCCTAATAAGAGAGATGATCCATTTCCTTTATCATCCTTGTAGCCCATTGTTGAATTCTCTCCAGTATTTCCCTGCCTCTCCTGGACTGAGAAGCCCAGAGCTGTACACAATATACAGATGTGGTGTAACTAGGGCTGAGTAAAGGAGGAGAAACCTGCTGCAGCAGAGACAAATCTTAGGACTTCCAAGCAAAAGTACAGGAACACATAGAGAAGATTTTACTCTCACAAACACCTAAGTGGGAGCTACCAGCCTATGCTACACTGTCTGGCTGTTCACATGACAGTCCTTGATAGTTCTCATCTTCCCCTAACACCAGCCTATGCTACACTGTCTGGCTGTTCATATGACAGTCCTTGATATTTCTCATCTTCCCCTAACACCAGCCTGTGCTACACTGTCTGGCTGTTCACATGACAGTCCTTGATAGTTCTCATCTTCCCCTAACACCAGCCTATGCTACACTGTCTGGCTGTTCACATGATAGTCCTTGATATTTCTCATCTTCCCCTGACTCTTTTTGCATTTTCCTTGCAATCCTCTTTGAACAGAACAAAGTTAAATGACATTTCCTTACATTAACAGTGCCACTTGAAATTTATCTTAGCATAGGCCTCTCCCTGCCTAACCGGGGGGCCACCAGGCCCCCCGGCCTTTGTCCCCTTCCCATTCACCTGGTGTGCACCATGGGGACTCACCAGTGATGACAGGAAGAGGATCCCTCTGCCCAGATGGGCACAGCTTGGGGCTTCTAAGGCTCCTGGGGTGGATTAAAAAAGGAGAGGAGGGCAGGGAGGGCAAAGTGGTCACACCTGGGGTGGGAGGAGACTCCAGCAGAACCCAGGTGTTCTGGGTTTGGGGGGAAAAGGGGGAAATGTGAGGTGGTGTGGGAAAGGGGTGGATATGGTGGGAATTGAGAGGTGGTGCTGAAAGGGGGAAGATGGAGAGAAAAAGGGTGGAGATGAAAGTGAGAAGAGGAAGAGGGGGGGAAAGAAGAGGTGGAGAGGAAAGGGAGGAGATAGGGGAGAAAGGAGATTAAAACAATAATAAAAATGAAAACTGAACTGTAGTGTTAGCATTGAACTCACCCTTTTCACCACCAAGCCTTTGTTGTTTCTGCTTGGAGTAGTAACCAGACACCTTCACCTGCTTGCTATGTTGGTAAGTCACACCTGTTTAAGGGTAAAAAAGTCAGGAAATGGAGAGGAAAAAATTAGGAAATAAAGAGGAAAACTATGAGATAAAAATGAAAAAGAAAAACAAATACAAACTATAAGCATCCATCTATCTGTCTGTCTCTCTGTCTGTTTGTCTCTTTATCCATCTAGCTAGCTATGACACGCAAATTCAGGAAGCATTCCATATGTTTCCACATCCAGTTGGCAGCTGTCACTAGTGGTGTTCCCCAAGGATCAATGCTGGGCCCAGTCCTGTTCAGTGTCTTTGTTGATGATCTGGATGAGGGGATTGAGTCCAGCATCAGTAAGTTTGCAGATGATATCAAGCTAGGAGCAGGTGTGGATCTGTTGGAGAGTAGGAGAGCCCTGCAGAGGGATGTGGACAGGCTGGATGGGTGGGCAGAGGCCAATGGGATGAGACTGAACAAGGCCAAGTGCAGGGTTCTGCACTTTAGGCACAACAACCCCAAGCAGCACTACAGGCTGGAGACAGAGTGGCTGGACCTGGGGGTGCTGGGAGATAGTAGCTGAAAATGAGGCAGCAGTGTGCCCAGGTGGCCAAGAGAGCCAATGGCATCCTGGCCTGCATCAGGAACAGTGTGGCCAGTAGGACAAGGGAGGTTATTCTGCCCCTGTGCTCAGCACTGCTCAGGCCACACCTTGAGTACTGTGTCCATTTCTGGACCCCTCAATTCAAGAGAGNCTGCTGCCATGGTCTGATTGACTGGATAGGGCTGGGTGCTAGGTTGACTGCATGAGCTTGGAGATCTCTTCCAACCTGGTTGATTGGATGATTCTATCCCTCTCTCCCTCTCTCTATTTGTCTGTCTATCTTTATCTCTCTATCTATCTGTCTGTCTGTCTGTCTGTCTATCTATCTATCCATCCATCTATCTATCTCTCCATTTATCTGCTTATCTATAGAAAGGGTGAAGTCTTTCAGCAAGTTCTCCGTGGGCCAGCAGTGTGCTCTTGTGGCCAAGAGGGCCCATGGCATCCTGGGGTGCATCAAGAAAAGCGTGGCCAGCAGGTCTAGGAAGGTTGCTCTCCCTAGGTCAGCTCTGATAACTTCCCTTTCAGTAAGACAAAACTGAGACACCTTCACATGGTGTAATTTGGGTTTGGGCTTTTTTTGGATGTGGTTTTTTAATCCCCCAAAATAGTTATTCAGTGGAACCTGTACAGTTTCATTAACATCAAAACATTTTCATAGAAACACATCAGCTGTGGTGAGGAGAAGCTATGATATCTCATTTCATGAACATCAAAACATTTCTGCTCATTTCGGTTCAATGTTTATATTAAAATAAGAAGTTTCCTGTTCTGTGTTTATATATTTTTTTCTTCACTTGGCACCTAACTCTTTTTTTTACCTGTACATCAAGGTAGCTTCTATTAAAAATTCAAAGAATGGTTGCAGTTCTCAACCTGCTGCTGTTAAGAAATGTTCAGTGGGGCTATAGAAATGTGCACAGTGTAGCTATTTTTTCTTCTTTTCTTTTCACAGAATCACAGAATTAACCAGGTNCCTCTTCTTCATATGGGAAAATGTTGTGTCCTGTCAAATGTCAGTGTGTGTAATACTGATGGCAATGACAATAGGATCATCTCTTGCTCAGTAGTTTGTAAGAACATTGCTGTATACTAACAAGCTGGTAAAGAAAACAAATCTGTTTTGGAACAAAAGGATAGCAAAGATTTTCTAATGTCTTGGCATTCATAAATAGTCTGTTAGAAAATGGTTAGATTTACACCATACTTAATCTGGGGATCTGAGTGTGAGATCATGCAGTCACAGATTTACTTTGGTTGGACCATTGTCAAGATCATCAAGTCCAATGCTACCACATCTGGTAAACTGTATCCATCAGCATCACATCTCTGTCTTTTCACAGAATCACAGAATTAACCAGGTTAGAAAAGACCTTTGAGATCATTGAGTCCAACCTATTGCTCAGCACCTTCTAATTAACTAAACCATGACACTAAGTGCCTCATCCAGTCTCCTTTTAAACACCTCCAGGGATGGTGACTCCACTACCCCCCTGGGCAGCACATTCCAATGGCAGTCACTCTGTGAAGAGCTTCTTCCTAACATCCAGCCTAAACCTGCCCTGGTGCAGCTTCAGACTGTGTCCTCTTGTTCTGTCACTGTTTGTCTGGGAGAAGAGACCAAACCCACCTGACTACAACCTCCTTTCAGATAGTTGTACAGAGCAATGAGGTCTGCCCTGGGCCTCCTCTTCTCCAGGCTGAACACCCCCATCTCCCTCAACTGCTCCTCACAGGGAACACCTCCAGGGATGGGGATGTGTGTCTGTGTGTCCAGTTCTACTCATTTATCTCCTTCATCTCATCCTACTTCATTTCATTATCTAATTTTACTCTCACATTAAAAATGCTGGAAAAGCAAGATAGTTTCCTATCACATTCAACCATCAAGCATGGTCTTTGAGAGACTTATTCCTGCTCTACACGTTCCAGCAATCTGAATTCAGAATCTGCATGGTGGTTCAACATAATCTTTTATCAGCACTGCTGCTCATCAGCAATTTATCTGTCACCTCTTGATGGCACTTTAGCCTACTTATTTAATCTCAGAGCTGCTTAATGTAGTTTTGTTTTATGCAAGATCTAGCAAAGATCAGAGAGAAAAATTGTAACAGGGCACTGAAATTTATCTCATCCATTGGCAAACTTGCAGCAAAGATAGTGGATGTGAATCAGTGCAAACAGAGCAGCCATGTCTTGAAAGACTCTGCCAGCTCCTGTGAAAGTCCTGTGAAAAAATAGATGACCTCATTGCTGTCTACAACTACCTCAAGGGAGGTTGTAGCCGGGTGGGGGTTGGTCTCTTGCCCAGGCAACAAGCAACAGAACAAGGGGACACAGTCTCAAGGTGTGGCAGGGGAGGTCTAGGCTGGATGTTAGGAGGAAGTTGTTGGCAGAGAGTGATTGGCATTGGAATGGGCTGCCCAGGGAGGTGGTGGAGTCACCATCCCTGGAGGTGTTCAAGCAAAGCCTGGATGAGGCACTTAGTGCCATGGTCTGGTTGACTGGCTAGGGCTGGGTGCTAGGTTGGACTGGATGAGCTTGGAGGTCTCTTCCAACCTGTTTGATTCTGTGATTCTATGTGATGCTGAGGGGCATGGTTTAGCCCCAGACTTGCTAGCATTAGACAACTGTTGCACTTGATGCTCTCAAAGGCCTTTTCCAACCAAAACAATTCTATGATTCCATGGATACAAAGAGTTTATGATATCAATGTGTATCAAAGCATAAGCCCTGAAATCCGAGTCCACATTTTGAAGCATCTTCTGGTTGGAAAAGTAACTGTTATAAAACTAGGCAGATGTATGGATTTTAATGGGATTAAATCATGCCAGTAAATCAATTTGGGAATTATTTTCATATTCTGAGATGTAAAGAGCTCTCAAAATGATATTATCCTGGGTTATTCATCTCACAGTTATTAATGTTCCCTCTGAAGAACACAGCAGTGGTCCGAGCCAGCTGTTACACTGCCTGACCACCCAGTCTGAGGCTTTTCTCATGTTAAAACCTTCTGTGTGGTAAGCTGCAAATTGAGAGGAGCATTTTTCAACCAGCAAAATCTTTTCTATTTTTGTCCCTTTTAAGCTCTTTGACCTGCTACTGCCTTAATTCCAACCAATAAAAATAAGCTTGAGTGATGTGACGAGGGTGACCAGCCCATTGGGGGAGGTTACTCACTGTGTGGGCATCAGCTTTGGGGGAAAGAAAATAATATGTAGATATTGTTCATTCTCCTCTTCTTATTATTCACTTTCTGTAATGAGTAGAACTGCAATAGTAATGGTAATACTAATGAATATTTTGATTGGACTGCTAGGATTGCAGTTACACTAAGTTCTTGCCTTTATATATGAGGTACCTACCTGGAGTACTGTGTGCAGTTCTGGAGTCCCCAGCACAGGAAGGGCATGGAACTGTTGAAGTGAGTCCAGAGGAGGCCACAAAGTTGCTCACAGGGCTGCAGCAGCTCTGCTATGAGGACAGGCTGAGAGAGTTGGGGTTCTGCAGCCTGGAGAAGAGAAGGCTTCAAGGAGACCTTGGAGTGGCCTTCCAGTATCTGAGGGAGGCCTACAGGAAGGCTGGGGAGGGACTACTGACAAGGTCTTGTAATGACAGGACAAGGAGTAATGGGTTTAAACTGGCAGAGGGGAGATTCAAACTAGATGTTAGGAAGAAAATCTTTGCAGTGAGGGTGGTGAGACACTGGCACAGGTTGCCCAGGGAGGTTGTGTCTGCTCCCTGCCTGGAGATGTTCAAAGTCAGGTTGGATGAAGCCTTGAGCAACCTGCTCTAGTGGGAGGTGTCCCTGCCTATGGCAGGGGGCTTGGAACTGGATGATCTTTGATGTCCCTTCCAACCTAAACCGTTCTGTAATTCTATGATTCTATGTTTCTATGACTTTTTTCTCACTCCAAGAAGAGTTGAAATGTAACAGAAACATGCATCACAACGTTGCAGTATCTTTTCCTTTGTCACATGAGTTATTTCTGATCTTCTTCATCATCCTGTAATGACTGTGTGCCCCATAGAAGAATCCCATTTTAAATCCAAAATCCCTTGTTCTCTGTGAAATGTTCATAGTTTATCTCATATTGTATGACTAATTGTACAGAAGGATAACCAGCTGTACAGAGCAGTCTTCCTTGGGGCAGCCAGAGGTACCACTGGTGATTGTCTTCCTTCGTGTCTCTACTTTTAGCAAGACAAAATGTGGATGGACAGCTTAAATGGAGAAAGATTTGGACATAACAAATGATTCCTAAGAGCTTAGTTTATCTAATAAGCCAGAAAATTCAAATCAAGTGAGCCAGATTCAGCTACTGTAGTACTGCAAATGTACAAGACTCCCTTAAAGTGGTGTTTTCTGTTCCTTCAGGCAAAACTATACATCAGATGATATTTTGTGTGTCATAGAATCATAGAATCATAGAATGGTTTAGGTTGGAAGGGACCTCAAGGATCATCCAGCTCCAACCCCCCGCCATAGGCAGGGACACCTCCCACTAGAGCAGGCTGCTCAAGGCCTCATCCAGCCTGGCTTTAAACACCTCCAGGGAGGAAGCATCCACAACCTCCCTGGGCAACCTTTTCCAGTGTCTTACCACCCTCCCTGTAAAGAACTTCCTCCTAACATCCAGTCGGAATCTCCCCTCCTCCAGCTTAAACCCATTCCCCCTCGTCCTAACATTACCAGACCGTGTAAAGAGTCCCTCCCCAGCTTTCCTGTAGGCTCCCTTCAGATACTGGAAAGTCTTTTATTGGCAAATGGAGAGGAACATCCACAAACAAAGACATTCCTCTGGAATCTTGATTGAGACCTTTGTTTAGCAGTCCAGCTTTGCGAAAATCAGGTAAGCTGCTGAATGGAGCCAGACAAAGCATAGATGCAAATAGAGTTAGCTCAGGAGAGGCTTTGTATCCAAGCAGGGGCACTAAAGCTGCTGTATCACAGGGTGGAATTCTTTTTACAGATTCAGATTGCATTAAGTAGGAAAGAACCCTCAAAGATCATCTTCTCCAACCCCTTTGCAGTCATCAGGGACACCTCCAAATAGATCAGGCTGCTCAGGGCCACATTGAGTCCGATCTTGAATGTGTCCAGGGATGGGGCCTCAGCCACATCCCTTGGCAACCTGTTCTAGTATTTTATCACTCATTGTAAAGAACTTTTTTTGTTGTTTGTGTGGGGTGTGGAATGTTTTGTTGTTGTTGTGTGTCTGGGTTCTTTTATTTGTTTTGGTTTTGGTTGGTTTGTTTGTTTTAGAAATCAGAGACAAATTCGTACAGGCTCTATAAAGTCTCCCTTGAGAAGAAAAGGCTCTGGGGAGACCTTATAGCAGCATCTAGTTACCTGGGGTGGATCAACAAGAAGGCTGGGGTGAGACTTTTTGCAAGGGCTTGTTGAGACAGGACAAGGAAGAGATTTAGGCTGGATATTAGAAAGAAATTCTTTACAGTAAGGGTTGTGAGACACTGAAATAGGTTGCCCAGGGAGGTTGTGGGTGCCCCTTCCTGAAGGAGTTCAAGGCCAGATTGGACAAAGCCTTGAGCAACATAGCCTGGTGAAAGGTGTCCCTGCCCATGGCAGGGTATTGGAAGTAGATGATCTTTAAGGTTCCTTCCAACCCAAACTGTTTTATGATCCTATGGTTGCCTCAGTCATGCCCAGTAAATGAGACATTTGCTGAGGACACCTCTTCATTTCATCCCACATTTATTTTTCCCTCTTCTCCATAAATTGATGAGTCTTAAGTAGGTCAGGTGGTTGAGGAAGCCAGCTGCAATACTCTGTGCACTCTGATTTACTTCAATTAATAACCTGAGCATAGCAAGCCCTCTCAGGCATGCCAACATAGAGCAGCATGGAAAAAACCCAAGCAGCACTTGTCAACCCAGAGAAGGGGTTATCAGAGGTCAGAGAGAGAGCTCTGTAAATAAACCCACTATTCACTGCTTTCTGTTGTGGTTTTTATAGTTGTGAAGATGTGTTTCATAAAGCTTCTCCTTCTGTCATTGAATTTATGGCTCTGCTGTGTTTACAGCCAAGGCTGCCTGTAGCCATCGTTCCCCCTTCCTAGCTACGCTGCATTATTTCTCACCCAGTTTGTTATATTTACTCTTGTTAAATATAACCTTGGCTAATTGCACTCTTCCTAAATACATTTTAAATCAGAATACTTTTCCAGTCTGCAAAAACCCAACAGTAAAGATGTAAAAGCAGTCAGCTCTCCTCTTGGAGAATTTTCTGGCAGTGGCTTGAGGACAGCTGTGAAGATTGATTAGTTTCAGCAGTATTTCAGTTGACTTTGCACCCTGCCAGCTTCAGGTTTGCTGGAAATGTATTAACTTCAGCACTGGTCATTTTCAGAGATATATACCTATGTCATCATGGCATGTGCCTGAGTTTTTCCTCAGTGAAAACCTTTTCACAAGCTGTTTTGCAGCGATTGGAAATTCAGCAGAAATTCTTTCCACAGAGAGCTTTTTTTGAGCTGCTTCATTTTGCTTACTTTATAACCTGGCTTCATAATACCAGAACATTCTGCAGTTTAAACTCATGACTTCACACCCACACAGGCAAAGAAAAATGGAAGTTTTCTCAGTTTCTATGAAGAATGCCCAAAGAAAAAACATCACCCTAAGATTTAAGGAATTCAAGTGCTTATGAGACCTGCCAGATTGGACATTAGGAAAAACTTCTTTACTGAGACAGTGGTGAGGCATTGGAACAGGCTGCCCAGGGAGGAGGTGGAGTCACCATAGAATCAGAGACCTCCAAGGGAGGAGATGGATTCAGCATAGAATCATACAGACCTCCAAGGGAGGAGGTGGAGTCACCATAGAATCAGAGACCTCCAAGGGAGGAGGTGGAGTCACCATAGAATCATAGAGACCTCCAAGGGAGGAAGTGGAGTCACCATAGAATCATAGAGACCTCCAAGGGAGGAAGTGGAGTCACCATAGAATCATAGAGACCTCCAAGGGAGGAAGTGGAGTCACCATAGAATCATAGAGACCTCCAAGGGAGGAAGTGGAGTCACCATAGAATCATAGAGACCTCCAAGGGAGGAAGTGGAGTCACCATAGAATCATAGAGACCTCCAAGGGAGGAAGTGGAGTCACCATAGAATCATAGAGACCTCCAAGGGAGGAAGTGGAGTCACCATAGAATCATAGAGACCTCCAAGGGAGGAAGTGGAGTCACCATAGAATCATAGAGACCTCCAAGGGAGGAAGTGGAGTCACCATAGAATCATAGAGACCTCCAAGGGAGGAAGTGGAGTCACCATAGAATCATAGAGACCTCCAAGGGAGGAAGTGGAGTCACCATAGAATCATAGAGACCTCCAAGGGAGGAAGTGGAGTCACCATAGAATCATAGAGACCTCCAAGGGAGGAAGTGGAGTCACCATAGAATCATAGAGACCTCCAAGGGAGGAAGTGGAGTCACCATAGAATCAGAGACCTCCAAGGGAGGAAGTGGAGTCACCATAGAATCATAGAGACCTCCAAGGGAGGAGGTGGAGTCACCATAGAATCAGAGAGACCTCCAAGCTCATCCAGTCCAACCTAGCACCCAGCCCTATCCAGTCAACCAGACCATGGCACTAAGTGCCTCATCCAGGCTTTTCTTCAACACCTCCAGGGACAGCGACTCCACCACCTCCCTGGAGGTGTTCAAGAAGGGTGGAGATGTGTGCTTCAGGACGTGGATTAGTGGTCATGGTAGTTGGCTTGGAGCTGGACTTCATGATCGTTAGGGTCTTTAATGTCATGCTGTTAGCCCAGCATTGCCCATTCTGTCGTTAAACCATGTCCCAAAGTGCCACACCTACATGTTTTTTGTAAACTTCCATGGACAGTGACCTCACACTGTTGGAGTGGGTCCAGAGGAGGGCCAGGAAGATGATCAAGAGAGCCTCTCCTACAAGGACAGGCTTAGAGAGTTGGGGTAGTTGAGCCTGAAGAAGAGAAGGCTCTGGGGAGATTTTAGAGCAGCCTTCCAGTAATCAAAAGGGGCATACAGGAAAGGTGCAGAGGGACTCCTTATCAAAGAGGGCAGCGACAGAATGGGAGGCACTTGGTTCAAAATTGAAAAGGGTAGATTGAGATTAGATATAAAGAAGACATTTTTATGTGCTGGGGCACAGAAACAGGTTGTCCAGAGAAGCTGTAGGTGCCCCATCCCTTGAAGTATTTAAAGGCAGGTGGGATTGTGACTTGGTCAAGTGGAGGGGTCCCTGTGCATGACAGGAGTTTTGGAAGTGTTGTGGCAATTAATGATTTAATATGAATTATTAATTTTATTATGGATATGAATCCTATTAATATAGATGATCAGATGCTCAGAGGGCTGGAGCAGCTCTGCTAGGAGGACAGGCTATGAGATTTGGGGCTCTGCAGCCTGGAGAAGAAAAGGCTTTGAGGAGACTTTATAGTGGTCTTCCAGTATCTGAAGGGGGCATACAGGAAGGCTGGGGAGGGACTATTGACAAGGTCTTGTAATGACAGGACAAGAGGTAATGAGTTTAAACTGGCAGAGGGGAGATTCACAGTAGATGTTAGGAAAGGGTTCTTTACAGTGAGGGTGGTGAGACACTGGCACAGGTTGCCCAGGGAGGTTGATGATGCTCCTTCCCTGGAGGTTGGATGAGGTCTTGAGCAACCTGTTCTAGTGGGAGGTGTCCCTGCCTATGGCAGGGGCTTGGAACTGGATGATCTTTGATGTCCCTTCCAACCTAATCCATTCTATGATTCTGTGATTCTATTAAAAATACTGGGGAAATTCCCTAAGATTCTTTTGGGTTCTTGGTTGTCAGGAAGTAGTTGCACAAAGGATATTTATCAGCACAGAGTTAATCAGTTTAAACAATCAGAACATGGAAAATAGGGAAGCAAACCAGGAAAAATCCAAAACACCACAGGCTCATATGCTCACAACCTGCTTGTTCCTTGGGTATGTTTCCCATATAAAGACACTTCCAAACCCACGATTGTGATCCCAGGGGTAAAAATAACAAAATATTCCAGGCAGAGAGAGAGGCAGAGAAAACTGTGTTGCTGCTTGTGCTAGTTTGAAGCTAGCTAGAATGTTTTGGTGAGAAGAATTAGATCATAGGCTGAGAAATGAAAACAATGGTGAGGTCTACTTCACTCACAGTCTTGCTAAGATGTGTAGAAAGGAAAAGCAAAACATTAGGTAAAGTCACTTCGCTCTTGACTTCGCTCTGGGCTGTGCTCTCAGCTCTTTGCCTGCTGGGGAGCTCGGGCTGCTGGCTGAACTCCATCTTGCTTTCTAACCTCACCCTCCATTTGCTTTGCTGATTCACCTTTGCTTCTTAATCCTCTTGGCCGAACCTCCATTCTTCCTTGGGACTGAGGTAAGGTTGAGAGGGGTAGGGAGAAGGTGAGGGGGTGGTTGAGAGCCCCTCCTGGGGACTCACGTTTCTGGGAGGGGAGTTGTGCTTCTGTATTACCTTTTTACATTGTATATTTCTGTATATCACTGTATATACTGTAACTATCTGCTTGTAAATTGTGCTAGCTGTAAATATAAGCTTCATTCACATTTCCAGAGCTGGCTGAGTCTAGTCTGGGTGATTTCTAAAGTGGGGGGGGGGCAGGGAACACCCAAACCATCACACTGCTGCAAGCTGCAAACACGTGGCTGCTGTGGTTCCCAGTTAAAGCAAGCTGCGAATGTGGTGCTCCTCGGGTGGAGAGTCAGCGCTGCAAGGCTGTGGCTTCTAAATCATCCCCCCATGAAATACAGTATTTAGACAATGAAACTGTCCAATAGGCATGAGCATCACAAATTCAAAGCTTTGTGCCTCCTGTGATTGCACAGCCACGTTGAGGGGCAGCACCACACACAGTGGTGCTGGGCTCCTGGCCCTCGGGGCGCAGCTCTGCAGGGGCCATGGCTCCATTGTTTCTGCTCATCAACTGGACTCCTGGACACGGCAGGAGGAGAGCAGTGGCCAAAACTAGTCTGGCAGGATTTCCAGGACAGGAAAAAGGTGATCTTTAGGGTCCCTTCCAACCTAAATTGTCATATGATATGATGAATTTCTGCCCCTGTACTCTGCACTGGTTAGACCACACCCTGAGTACTGTGTCCAGTTCTGGGCCCCCCCGTTTAAGAGGGACATTGAGATGCTTGACGTGTCCAGAGAAGGGCAACGAGGCTGGGGAGAGGCCTCGAGCACAGCCCTATGAGGAGAGGCTGAGGGAGCTGGGATTGTTTAGCCTGGAGAAGAGGAGGCTCAGGGCAGACCTTATTGCTGTCTACAACTACCTGAGGGGTGGTTGTAGCCAGGAGGAGGGTGCTCTCTTCTCTCAGGCAGCCAGCATCAGATCAAGAGGACACAGCCTCAAGCTGTGCCAGGGGAAGTTTAGGCTTGAGGTGAGGAGAAAGTTCTTCACTGAGTCATTGGCTACTGGAATGGGCTGCCCAGGGAGGTGGTGGAGTCGCCGTCCCTGGAGCTGTTCAAGGCAGGATTGGACGTGGCACTTGGTGCCATGGTCTAGCCTTGAGCTCTGTGGTAATGGCTTGGACTTGATGGTCTATGAGGTCTCTTCCAACCTTGGTAACACTGTGAGACTGTGATACTGTGATGATTGTGGGAACATAATCAGGAATGTTTTCACTCTGCACTGATGCTGGAATGAATGTGGTGTCATAGGGAGAGAAAAAACCCAACTGTTTGGGTTTATGTTTTAGTTTACCTGTTTATGTTTTAGTTTAGCTGTAAATACTTCACATTACATCACAATACTGAATTAAATGGAATTTAGTCATAGAATCATAGAATGGCTTAGATTGGAAGGGATCTCAAAGCTCATCCAGCTCCAACCCCCTACCATAGGCAGGGACACCTCCCACTAGAACAGATTGCTCAAGGCCTCAGCCATCCTGACCTTGAACACCTCCGGGAGGGAGCAGCCACAGCCTCCCTGGGCAACCTGTGCCAGTGTCTCACCACCCTCACTGCAAAGAACCCTTCCCTAACATCTAGTTTGAATCTCCCCTCTGCCAGTTTAAACCATTACTCCTCCTGTGGTCATTGCAAGACCTTGTCAGTAGTCCTTCCCTAGCCCTCCTGTGAGCCCCCTTCAGATACT
Organism: Tricholaema leucomelas; assembly: GCA_013400475.1. NCBI lineage: Eukaryota > Metazoa > Chordata > Aves > Piciformes > Lybiidae > Tricholaema lacrymosa > Tricholaema leucomelas. Next base: position 41,156 of record WAAF01020593.1, read on the forward strand.
GGCAGGCCACATAGCTGTAATTTCAGTCTCATTTGCATTCTGTGATAATAAATACATTCATCTTTTTGAGTTTGTCTGATGTAGGTGTGCAGAAAGATGTCAGCTTCCCCATGCTGTTAAAAGAGCTTGGCCAGTGCAAGGGCCAAGACTAGGAAATGAGTTCCTCCAAGGAATGGAGACTTACCAGTAACCACAACATGCTTCTTCCCTGGGAACAAAGCTAGTAGATCTAATTTTGTGTCTTGTAACATGAATGTATGAATAGAAGTGCAAACATATGGTGATTACTTCTGCATGCATAGAATTCTTTGAATACTGGCTAGAGAGAAAAACCACTCACAACCCATGTGATAAATGCTATTTGTGTTGCTTACCCATTTGTTCAGAAAGTGTAGTGAGTGGGATGGTAACATCTACAAAAAACAGATGGAAGCCAAGTGCTGGTTTGTAACACAGAATCACAGAACTGCTTTGGTTGGAAAAGACTCCTAAAGTTATCATGTTGGCTGTGGTGTTTTGGGAGTTACCTGCCCCTCCTGTGTCTTATGAAATCATAGAATCAGTCAGGGTTCGAAGGGACCACAAGGAGCAGCCAGTTCCAAACCCCCTGCCATGCCCAGGGACACCCTACCCTAGAGCAGGCTGCCCACAGCCTCATCCAGCCTGGCCTTAAACACCTTCAGGGATGGGGCCTCAACCACCTCCCTGGGCAACCCATTCCAGGATGTCACCACTCTCATGCTGAACAACTTCCTCCTCGTGTCCAGCCTGAACCTACCCACCTCCAGCTTTGCTCCATTCCCCCTAGTCCTGTCAGTCAGGACTAGACTCAGACTAGACTCAGTCAAGCTGGAAGTTAAGGAATGAAACTTTATATTCACAGCTTAGCACAATATACAAGCAGAGAGTTACAATATCTACAGCCATTGACAGAAATATACGAGGTAAAAGTAATACAGAAACACAACAGCCCTCCCAGAAATCAGAGTGCCCAGGAGGGGCTCCCAACCACCCTTCCACGTTCTTTTCACCCCTCTACCTTATCCCAGAGTTTGTTTTATGTGAGGTTGGCCAGGGGGGTTAGAAAGCAGAAGAATCAGTTACACAGAAGCAGCACAAACACCAGCTGTGACAGAGACCCACTGTCTTATCTATCTTTTGTGTTCCTGTTTTTATCCATCTCAGCAAGCCTATGAGTGAAGTAGACATCACCATTGTTTCCTTTTCACAGCCTATCATCTAATTCTTCTCATTAAAATATTCCAGCTAGCCTCAAACCTCACAGCACTGTGAGCGACTAAGCCATAGAATCATAGATGGAAGAGATCTCCAAGCTCATCCAGTCCAAACTATCACCCAGCCTTAGCCAGTCAACCAGACCATGGCACTAAGTGCCCCATCCAGTCTTTTCTTAAACACCTCCATGTCACAAAGTGCCATGTCTGCATATGGTTTTCAACATCTCCAGGAATGGTGACTCCCTGCACAGCCTATTCCAATGCCTGACCTCTTTGGCTGGAAAGAAGTGTTTTGTAATATCCAACCTAAACCTCCCATGGTTTAGGCCATTTCCTCTTGTCATTTGCAGTCAGCTCTTCCTTAGAGAGGGAGAATAGCTCCATGGTTTTCCCAAATTAGGGAAAAGCACAGGCCTTGCACTAGGCAGGCACAAGCTAAGTGTGTGTACCTTACGCCACAGGACCCTGGGCAGGCCAGATTCAGTGGCTCCAGGTTCTTTTGTGTCCATTTCCTGACCTTGCCTTGCTGATGGAGCACAAAAACATGCCTAGGCAATGCAGGACATGTATAAGCCTATTTTGGGCCTATCAGGCCTACCACAACACCTGTGCAGGTTGAAGTGGTTGTCTTGGTAGTCAACTCTCATATCTGCACAACCTTCTGAAGGTGCTGTTCGTCTTACAAAATAAATATGCCATGTCTCTGGTCTTAATCTGAGTAAAATGGCCAGGCCTGGGACAACAGAGGGGCCTGTGGAAACGGTTTAGCAGAACTCCAGAGCCTAAAACTAGCACTCAGGACAGTCTAGGAGGAAATCATAGAATCAACCAGGTTGGAAGAGACCTCCAAGCTCATCCAGTCCAACCTAGCACCCAGCCCTATCCAGTCAACCAGACCATGGCACTAAGTGCCTCATCCAGGCTTTGCTTCAACACCTCCAGGGACGNTGTCGCCCTCCTGTGGACACCTTTCAGTACCTCAACATCTCTATTGAAATGTAGTTGGAAATGGGATTTAGGGGGAGTGCTTTAGGCATTCAAGGTTAGCTGGAGCCCTGTCCCTGCTCACTGCAGGGCAGTTGAACAAGTTGGCCTTAAAGTGTCCCTTCCAACTCAGTGCATTCTGTGATTCTTCTTGTGGTTTTGGGTTATTCTGTGTTGGGTTGTTCTGATGTGTGATCTAGCTCTTGGCATAAACATGGTGAATTTTGAGCTCAAAAAATCATTTAGGGTCTTCATATGAATTTTGTTTCCTGCAGCTGGGTACATCACACTAGCAATTTAACAAACAGCCTGGCCATGATTCCAAACAATAATAATCTGTTCCAGATGAAAACAAACTTCCTGCTGAGGCTGTACCTGGAGTACTGTGTCCATTTCTCTCTCCCTAGTTCAAGAGAAAGAGGGAATTAGTGGAGAGAGTCCAGCAGAGGCTACAAAGATGCCTTGGGTACAGGAACATCTCTGTGAGGAGGAAAGGCTGAGAGACCTGGGGCTATTGAGTCTGGAGAAGAGAAGTCTGAAAGGGAAACTTCTCAGGCTGCAGCAAAAGCTAAAGGCTGGAGGGCAAGAGCACAGCCCTGTAAGGAGAGGCTGAGAGAGCTGGGGGGGTGCAGCCTGCAGAAGAGGAGGCTCAGAGGGGACCTCATTGCTGTCTACAGCTACCTGAAGGGAGGCTGCAGCCAGGTGGGGGTTGGTCTCTTCTCCCAGACAACCAGAAACAGAACAAGGGGACACAGTCTCAAGTTGTGCCAGGGGAGGTCTCGGCTGGATGTTAGGAGGAAGTTGTTGGCAGAGAGAGTGATTGGCATTGGAATGGGCTGCCCAGGGAGGTGGTGGAGTCGCCGTCCCTGGAGGTGTTCAAGCAAAGCCTGGATGAGGCACTTAGTGCCATGGTCTGGTTGACTGAATAGGGCTGGGTGCTAGGTTGGCCTGGATGATCTTGGAGGTCTCTTCCAACCTGGTTGATTCTGTGAAGAGGATGGAGCCAGTGGTGCCCAGTGAGAGGACAAATGGCAATGGGCACAAACTGGAACACAGGAAGTTCTATCTAAACATAAGGAGAAACTTCTTTGTTCTGAGAGTGCTGGAGCTCTGGAGCAGCCCACCCAGAGAGGATGTGGAGTCTCCTTCTCTGGAGAGATTCCAAACACAGCTGCTATTGTGATTCTGGGCCACCTAAGGTGGGCGACCCAGCTTTAGTGTGGAAGTTGGACTGGATGATCTACAGAGGTCTTTCCCATCCCCCAGCATTCTGTGATTCTATGATTAATTTTGACTTGCAGAAAAAATAAAGAAAAAAGAACAACTGGGAGGGAGGTTCAAAACTTTCACCACATTTTCTCTTACATATTTACCACCAAAAATAGCAAGATCTGTACTGAACTCAGCCTGCAAAACATTTGCATAAGCTAGCAATTAGAGGCTCTTTTTTTGACACTGAGACAAGCTAAAAGCATGCCTCATAGAAGGGATTAACAGAAGGGTTCTTAACTGGGAAGATCAAGTTTAGCTTTCCATCAGTGACCTGAAACAGTCTCTTGCAGTTTAAATAATATTTCTAAAAAAGGAAGCAGAGGGAAAGAGAAAAAGAGGGATCACATTGTTTGAATCATAGAGTCATAGAATCAGTCAGGGTTGGAAGGGACCACAAGGACCATCCAGTTCCAACCCCCCTGCTATGCCCAGGGACACCCTACCCTAGAGCAGGCTGGCCAGAGCATCATCATAGAATCATAGAATCATAGAATCAGTCAGGGTTGGAAGGGACCACAAGGACCATCCAGTTCCAACCCCCCTGCTATGCCCAGGGACACCCTACCCTAGAGCAGGCTGGCCGGAGCATCATCCAGCTTGCCCTAAAACACCTCCAGGGATGGGGCCTCAACCACCTCCCTGGGCAACCCATTCCAGGCTCTCACCACTCTCATGCTCAACAAATTCCTCCTCACTGACTTTGATTTCCTTCTGTCTCTCAGGATCCAGTTCTAGTTTAGGTTACTTGAGAAATTAATTAAACAATCTTAGTGTGCTCCTCAGTGGAGAGTGACACTTGAGTACCTTTAGTCACTGTTGTGTATACCAAGGCAGGTATAAAGACTTTTGTAAGCTGAATCACTTCTCAGATTTCCCAGGAGACTTAACCTCAAAACTGGCCTGATTGGGAGTCCTGGAGATTAAATTTATCTTCATCCTTTCAGATCCTGACAATTTTGAATAATAGGAGTTGAAAATAATGTTGTACCTTATTAAAATTACATGTTTGCATTCTGGAAGGGCAAGACCTTTTGTACTGAGGTTCAAGAGGTGCTTTTCAGGTGCCTCAGAGGAATTTGTGTGCAGCCCCTGAAAGCTGCACCTGACCTGGGTACAGTCAAAATCGTTTCAGCTGCAAGCCTCTGCCTGGACTGTGGGAAATGCATGGGCAGAAATTTACGAGCCATTTAAAGGCAAGACAGGCTGTAAATTACAGGAAGGAGAGACTTTGCCAATCTGATATCTGGATCAGAGAAGTCTTGAATTTTCAGCATCACCTCTGAGTTTCTCTGAACCACATCTCTAACCTGTTTGAGATTCATCAGTCAACATGGTCCCCTGGGACATGGTTTAATGGTCGTGGTGATGTTTGCATGACAGCTGGACTCAGTGATCTTAGAGGTCTTTTCCAACAAACAGAATTCTGTGACTCTATGATCATTGCTCATAGGAATTCTCAACCATAAAAAGCATTTCCTCCCCACACTACACTTCTGCCCACACTTTCCCTCTTCTTCAGTGGCAGTTAAATAAATCATTTAGGCTGGATGTTAGGAGGAAGTTTTTTCACAGAGAGAGTGATTTGCCATTGGAATGGGCTGCCCAGGGAGGTGGTGGAGTCACCGTCCCTGGAGGTGTTCAAGAAAAGCCTGGATGAGGCACTTAGTGCCATGGTCTGGTTGACTGGATAGGGCTGGGTGCTAGGTTGAAATGGATGATCTTGGGCGTCTCTTCCCACCTGGTTGATTCTATGATTCTATGATCATCTGAACATTGCAAAGCCTGCCCCTCCCTGTCCCCTGCTCACAAGGTTAAGAGCACTGGTCTGAGTGGGGCTGGAAGCACAGCTTCAGTCTGTCTGAGCAGGTGGAGGGTATGGCAAGCCGACAACGTCCCCTTTGCTGGGGGTGCTCTTTGTAGTGTCCCCATGGCTTCGTCACCAACATGCAGCCTGCTTAGGGCTACTCCAGTGTTTGGCAGCATGCTCTTGCACCTTGCTCTTCATTTGTGCTGTGCAAGCTCACCACATACCAATTTACTATTTATGGTACCTTTTTTGTGCATTAGATGCTTCTGCTTGGGACCCTTTGCTACCCCTGGAACTGGTTTGGCTCAGCTGCAGGTCTGCATTTCTTTTTTCACTGACTCTTGGCAAGTTGTTTATAGCTGTGAGGTTCCCACTGGCAGACACTGTCTCATCTCACCTGTACTACTCTGCTCTGTGTCTTCTGTCACTACATTTCATTTCTGCTGCCACACCAAACACCAAACTTGCATTTCTCTCTATTACATTGTTATGCTAGAGTCGCCAATATCTGCCCCTGAATGGGGCTTTCAGCAACCTGCCCTTGTGGCCAAGAGGGCAATGAGATCCTGGGTTGTATTAGGAAGAGTGTGTGCAGCAAATTGAGGGAGGTTCTCCTCCCCCTTTACTCTGCCCTGCTGAGACCCCACCTTGAATACTGTGTTCAGTTTTGGGCTCCCCAGTTTAAGAGGGACAGGGATCTGCTGGAGAGGGTCCAGTGGAGGGCTACAAGGGTGATGAGGGGACTGGAGCACTGCTTGATGAGGAGGGGCTGAGGGACCTGGGGCTGTTTAGTCTGGAGAAGAGAAGACTGGGAGGGGATTTAATCAATGTTTATAAATATCTGAGGGCTGGGGGTCAGGAGAGGGGGGACAGGCTCTGCTCACTGCTCCCTGGGATAGGACAAGGAGCAATGGATGGAAGCTGCAGCACAGGAGGTTCCAGCTCAATACAAGGGGGAACTTCTTTCCTGTAAGAGTCCCAGAGCACTGGCACAGGCTCCCCAGAGAGGTTGTGGAGTCTCCTTCTCTGGAGACTTTCAAGGCCTGTCTGGATGTGATAGGGCTCTGAGCCATACCTGAAGGTGTTGAAGCAAAGCCTGGATGATGCACTTAGTGCCATGGTCTGGTTGATTGGCTAGGGCTGGGTGCTAGGTTGGGCTGCATGATCTTGGAGGTCTCTTCCAATCTGGTTGATTCTGTGGTTCTGTGATTCTATGATTGGTGGTTTTCCCGCTTACTTGGGGGTTGGACTAGAGCTGTAGAGGTCCTTTCCTGCAAAAGTGGTCAGGCATTGGAAGAGGCTGCCCAGGGAGGTGGTGAAGTTACTGCCCCTGGAAGTGTTCAAGAAACTTGTGCACCCTGGGAGGTGATTTAGTGGCCATGATGGTCCAGGTTGATGGTTGAACTCAGTGATCCTAGAGGGCTTTCCCAGCTGAAACAATCCTGAGTCTGTTATTCTCTGAACAGCCTTGACATGAGGCATGTTACATCTGTACACCTTACATGACATACAGTGTGGCTGGCACTGTTCATGTGCTTACAGACTGAGCAGCACGTGCTCAGAATTCTGCATCACAGCTCTTTATGAGATTATAAAGCTGCAGCAGAAGAGTCAACATGAAAGAGATATTAATTTGGTACTATTATCCTCAAAGTAGACTAATCTGTTCTGGTTGTACTTCTGTGAATAGCTGACTGCTTAGCTCAAAGATAACTTCTTTATTCTTACCCCTTTCTTTGTGCCCTGAAGGCAACCTTTCAGCAGGAATTATGCCAATCAAGCACTGTACTCTCAATTAAACTCCTAATGTCTCAAGTCTTGTTCTTCTTATAGAATGATAGAATTATGGAGTCTAAGATGATCAAGTCCAGCCTTCTACCCAACCCCTCCATATTCCAAAGTGCCACATCTACTTGGTTTTTGAACACCTCTGATGCTGGTGACTCCATCACTTCCCTGGGCAACGTATTCTAATGCATGACCACTCTTTCAGTAAATGATTTCTTCCAAATACCCAATCTAAATCTCCCCTGGTGCAGCTTGAGACCATTACCTCTAGTCCTGTTCTTAGTTAGTTGGGAGAAGAGGCCAACACCAGCCTCACTCCAGCCTCTGTGTTAGTTTGAGCCTAGCTGGGATATTTTAGTGAGAAGAATTAAATGATAGGCTGTGAAAAGGAAAAAGTGGTGATGTCTACTGCACTCAAAGGCTTGCTGAGATGGATAAAAACAAGAACATAAACATAGATAACACTCTCTGGCTTTGACTGCCTCCCTTCTCTCTCTAACTTGCTGTCTAACTAATCCTTCTGCTTCCTAACCCCCCTGGCCGATTCTCCAAACTCACCTTGAACATAAGGCAAAGTCTGGGATAAGGTAGAGGGGTGGAAAGGAGGTGGAAGGGTGGTTGGGAGCCCCTCCTGGGGACTCTGGTTTCTGGGAGGGCTGTTGTGTTTCTGTATTACTTTTACCTTGTCTATTTCTGTCTATAGCTGTACAGATTGTAACTATCTGCTTGGATATCGTGCTAAGCTGTAAATATAGAGCTCCATTCTAATTTCCAGCTCAGTTGAGTCTAGTCTGGGTGATTTTCATAGGTGTTAGGGGCAGGTAACACCCAAATCATCACAGCCTCATTCAGGTCAGCTGTCAGCCTGTTCTTCTTTAGGCTAAACAACCTCAGCTCCCAGAGTACCTCCTCATAAGACATACTCTGCAGATCCCTTACCAGTTTTGTTGCCCTTCTCTGTACCCACTCCAGCATCATAATATCTTTCCTATACTGCAGTGCCCAAAATTTGACACAGTACTTGAGGTGTAGTCTCATGATTGCCAAGTAGGGGGGGCCTGGTATTTTACCAACACCACTCTGCTTATGGCTGCTTAAAATCTCTGCATTGCTGTGTTGCTTTGATCTGCTTCTTTCTGCTCAATTCCTTTTTTACTCTGAAATAGGAATTACACAGAGTATAGCCTGTGGGATTTTGCAAGCTATTGGCTATTATTTGTGTGACTTACTTGTCATGTTTGTGTGCTGTTGATGCTATTACTGAAACCATCATCAGTTTCATATTTTTGATTCGTGCTTGATAGTTGGTCCTAGAACTCACTACAGTTAACATGAATTGGCACTGTTAGAGTTTTTCAGCATTCTTATTATTGAGACAAGATGGAGAGCTGGGCAGGGAGAAAGCTTAATGAAATTCATTGAGTGCAAGTGTAGAGTCCTGCATCTGAGGAATAACAACTTCACGGATCAGTACAGATTGATGACTGATCTGTTGGAGAGCAGCCCTGGGGAAAAGGATCTGGGGGTCCTGGTTACTGTTCAAACTCTCTCCAAGCTCAAGATTCCTTTAAGCAAAAAAGTAGAGCAAGCAGGAAAGCCACATGGAGAAGTAAAGACATGGATAAGCCATGTGGAAGAAAGAAGCTCACAGTATGTGGGAAAAGGGACTGGGCATTTGGGAGAATGGTAGGAGTGTAATCGGTGTGTGTAGAGATGAAACAAAGAAGGCCAAGAGCATCTCAGAATGCAATCTGGCAAAGGAAGTAAAAGGCAACAAAAAGGGTTTCTTCAAGCACATTAGTGGCAAAAGGAAGAGCAGGGAAAATGTAGGCCCACTGGTGAATGAGGAGAGCCACCTGATAACTGAGGATGGATGCAGAGAAGGCAGAGATACTGAATGCCTTCTTCAGTCTTTACTGCTGGGACTGTGCAGAGAGAAAGCCTGGGAGAAGGAGGACTCTCCACTGGTCAATGAGGATGGGGTTAGAGATCATGTGAGTAAGTTGAACATATGCAAACGTTGAACACACTGGCACAGGTTGCCCAGGGAGGTTGTGGATGCTTCCTCCCTGGAGGTGTTCAAGGCCAGGTTGGATGAAGCCTTTAGCAACCCGTTCTAGTGGGAGGTGTCCCTGCCTATGGCAAGGGGTTGGAACTGGATGAGCTTTGAGGTCTCTTCCAACCTAAACCATTCTATGATTCTCTGAAATCCATGGGCCCTGATGGGATGTGTCCACAAGTGCTGAGAGAGCTGGCTGATGGTGCTCTGCCACTCTCCAGCATCTCTGACAAAGCATGGGGAATGGGAGAGGTGCCTGAGGACTGGAGGAGAGCCAGTGTCACTCCAGTCTTCAAAAAGGGTAAGAAGGTGGACCTAGGAAGCTACAGGCCAGTCAGCTTCACCTCCATCCCTGGAAAGGTGAGGAGGCAGCTCATTTTGGAGGTCATCTCTAAGTGTATGGAAGGAAATGCAGATGACACCAAGCTGGGGGCAGATGTTGCTGGGCTGGAGGGCAGAAGAGCTCTGCAGCGGGACCTTGACCGCCTGGACAGATGGGCAGAGTCCAAGGGGATGGCATTCAATGGCTCCAAGTGCCAGTGCTGCACTTTGGCCACAACAACCCCATGCAGAGCTACAGGGCTGGGGTCGGAGTGGCTGGAGACAGCCAGACAGAAAGGGGATCTG
>WAAF01020593.1:51101-115648 GCA_013400475.1 Tricholaema leucomelas
TGAGAGAGTCATTGGCTACTGGAATGGGCTGCCCAGGGAGGTGGTGGAGTCGCCGTCCCTGGAGCTGTTCAAGGCAGGATTGGACGTGGCACTTGGTGCCATGGTCTAGCCTTGAGCTCTGTGGTGAAGGGCTGGACTTGATGATCTATGAGGTCTCTTCCAACCTTGGTGATACTGTGAGACTGTGATACTGTGAAATAAGGCTATTAACTTAAGTGAGATGTTCCAGTCATCCAGTCATCTTTGTAGCCCTTTGCTGTACCCAGCAAGTCCCTGTACTTCTTGAACTGGGGAGGCTAGAACTGGACACGATATCCCAGATATGGCCTCACCAGGGCACTAGAGGAGGCAGAGAACCTCCTTTGGCCTATCCAGTGTGTTGCATTCTGGCTCTTACCTATCTCCATGAATTGACTCTGATTTCTTACAGCTTCTGTTCATTTGGTAACTACTAACTTGGGCCTGGGTATAGCTTTAGATGAGCTTGTAGGAGGTGAACCAATATTCAGCCTTATATTTTGTTAAAAGTTGTGTTTTCTGAAAGGATGCTACCAAACCAATACATCAGCTGCTCTTTACTGGCTGCAGTAATTGATTGCCTGCACCTTGGGAGCTGTATTCCCTCTTTCTGGATACAGTATGTTTATTAGAAACTGAGTTATAGAGGTGCCTCCAGATGATCATGTTTCTGCATTGCTGCTACTAAATTGGATCCTTGAGTCTTGTACGGCAGTTGCAAACCAGTAACAAAATTATTACAGCATCAGAGTGTCATTAAGAGTTTTTAGGCTCTCAGCATGTTTAATATAGCTGCAATAAGAGCCTGTGTCTTCACTTCATTGCTGACAGACTGCTTCAAAAGTCGTTCTCAGAAGGCTCCTCTGTTTACCACAGCAGCCTTGTTTGCCAGGCTGTCTCCTTCAGCTGTCGTGTGTTAATCCCAGGGGGGGCTGCGGATGTCTGCTCCTTGGAGGTGTTCAAGGCTAGGTTAGACAGGGCCTTAAACAACCTGGTCTAGTGGGAGGTGTCCCTGTCCATTGGCAGAGTGGGTTGGAAATAGATGGGGGAGGAGGGGGGGACAGGCCTTGCTCACTTGCTCCCTGGGATAGGACAAGGAACTATGGATGGAAGCTGTAGCACAGGAGGTTCCAGCTCAACACAAGGGGGAACTTCTTAACTGTAAGGGTCCCAGAGCACTGGCACAGGCTCCCCAGAGAGGTTGTGGAGTCTCCTTCTCTGGAGATTTTCAAGGCCTGTCTGGATGCATTCATGGAATCATAGAATCAACCAGGTTGGAAGAGCCCTATCCAGTCATCTAGACCATTTCANGGAAGAGACCTCCAAGCTCATCCAGTCCAACCTAGCACCCAGCCCTATCCAGTCAACCAGACCATGGCACTAAGTGCCTCATCCAGGCTTTTCTTGAACACCCCCAGGGATGGTGACTCCACCACCTCCTTGGGCAGCCCATTCCAATGGCAAATCACTCTCTCTGCCAACAACTTCCTCCTAACATCCAGCCTATCCTGTGATCCTGTGATCTTTAAAGTCCCTTCCAGCCCAAACTGTTCTATCATTTTATGAAATGAGAAAATGATGCTGAACTCTATTGGTGTGATATTCAGAGTGAAAAAAAAAAGACTAAAAGATGTCCCAGTTATTTACAGGAGGTGACTTGGAGGGGCATTACTCTAGGATGGAGAAAAACCTGAAGGCTGTCACATGCAATGTTATTGATGCCTGAGCTTCTCTCAGAAATGTTAGCAAGGTCTCAGTGAAATAGAAGCAAATGTATCATGGCTAGGTCAAAGGACTTCAGATAGTCAGCTGCTGAGGTGTGTTAACAGAGATGATTGTTTCAAGAAGTTCTTCACAGAACACCACACCAGAAAGCTGTAAGCCTGAGTTTACCTAATAAGGCAACAGAAGTCTGTTGGTGGCTCGTTGCAGACAGGACAGATCTAGGTAACACAGTCAAGCAGGGTCTGTGGCATTTATGCCACATTTGGCATTTGCCAAAAGCTAAGAATGCCCTGGGGAACATAAGTTTAACACAATGTATTATTATATAATATTTGATGGCTGCTTAGGGCATCAGGAGCACAAGTAGTATTCTCCTCTCTCTCCAGCTGTAGGGATTAATGAGGGAATAAACAGGAAACACTAATTAGATCAATACCTGCCTCCAAGACTGACATCCTAGAATCATAGGATTCTTTCCTCCAGCAGTGCTACAGGCTAGGGATAGAGTGGCTGAGAGCAGCCAGGAAGAAAGGGACCTGGGGCTATTGGTAGATAATAGGCTGAAGATGAGCCAGCAGTGTGCCCAGGTGGCCAAGTGAGCCAATGGCATCCTGGCCTGGATCAGGAGCAGTGTGGCCAGCAGGACAAGGGAGGTTATTCTGCCCCTGTACTCAGCACTGGTCAGGCCACACCTTGAGTGCTCTGTCCAGTTCTGGGCTCCTCAATTCAAGAGAGATGTTGAGGTGCTGGAAGGTGTCCAGAGAAGGGCAGCAAAGCTGGTGAGGGGCCTGGAGCACAGCCCTGTGAGGAGAGGCTGAGGGAGCTGGGGGTGTGCAGCCTGCAGAAGAGGAGGCTCAGGGCAGACCTCATTGCTGTCTACAACTACCTGAAGGGAGGCTGTAGCCAGGTGGGGTTGGGCTCTTCTGCCAGGCAAGCAGCAACAGAACAAGGGGACACAGTCTCAAGTTGTGCCAGGGGAGGTTTAGGCTGGATGTTAGGAGGAAGTTGTTGGCAGAGAGAGTGATTGGCATTGGAATGGGCTGCCCAGGGAGGTGGTGGAGTCACTGTCCCTGGAGGTGTTGAAGAAAAGCCTGGATGAGGCACTTAGTGCCATGGTCTGGTTGACTGGACAGGGCTGGGTGCTAGGTTGGACTGGATGATCTTGGAGGTCTCTTCCAACCTGGTTAATTCTATGATTCTCTGATTCTTTCAGTTGGAAAAGACCCCTTAGATCATTGGGTCCAACCATCAACCTAACACCACCATGAGCATCTCCCAAAGTGCCATGTCCACACAACACCTCCAGGGACAGTGACTCCAGGCTCCCTGGGCAGCCTGTTCCAATGTCTGACCATTTGTGCAGGAAAGAAATATTTCTTAATCTCCTACCTAAACCTCCCCTGGCACTATTTAAGGCCATTTCATCTTGTTATATAGAATCATAGAAGCATAGAATCAACCAGGTTGGAAGAGACCTCCAAGCTTATCCAATCCAACCTAGCACCCAGCCATGTCCCATCAATTAGACCATGGCACTAAGTGCCTCATCCAGGCTTTTCTTCAACACCTCCAGGGACAGCAACTCCATCACTTGAAACTAGGGAGAAGAGACTGACCCCCATCTTACTACAACTTTCTTTCAAGGAGTTGTAGAGAACAGTGAGATCTCCCCTTAGTCTCTTCTTCTCCAGACTAAGCTACATCAGTTCCCTCACCTGTTCCTGACCAGACCTGTTCTCCAGACCCTTCACCAGCTTTGTTGCCCTTCTCTGGACACACTTCAGCACCTCAATGCCTTCAGCTACTTTTACACATAATGCTTTTACCTGTCTCCCCTTAGTCCCCTCTTCTCCAGACTAAGCTACATCAGTTCCCTCATCTGTTCCTGACCAGACCTGTTCTCCAGACCCTTCACCAGCTTTGTTGCCCTTCTCTGGACACACTTCAGCACCTCAATGCCTTCAGCTACTTTTACACATAATGCTTTTACCTGTAATAAGACTGATTCAAGCAGTTTGCAATCAGTACATTATGCCACTACATTTCTAGGGCTAGATACTTCAAATTCGATTCACCACTGTCTTTACACAGCCTGCCTGCTTAACTCTTATTTGTAAATTGCTCATGCATCACTATTTTTTGACTCTATGGAAGCATAGCTTAATGATGGGAGCAACCATCTCTGATTTCTCATTTATAATGGGTACCATTTTGCATAATAAATCAGATTAGATTGCTGCATTGCTTTACCTGGTGTCACAATGTTATTCTTAGTTCAGATGTAGTTTTTCAGTTGCCTCTACTTGTCCTTGTAGAAGTGTGCATTCATCTCTCCCACCTTCTCTTTGATGAGGTCATTTTCTTTAGGCACCTCTGAAGGCATAGAGATTCTGAAAACTAAATGATCATGGAATCATAGAATGCCTTGGGTTGGAGGCAATCTCAGAGATCATCGACTGCAACAGCCCTACCACAGGCAGGGAAGGCTCTCAACTACATTTGGTTGCTCAAGGCCTCATCCAGTCTGGCTTTGAACATGGGGTGGGGGCAGATTCTTCTGCTTCATGACACGAAACAGGACTACAGGAAATGGTTGCAAGCTGCACCAGGGGAGATTTAGGGTAGATATTAGAAAACACTTATGCACAGATAGGGTTATCAAACATTGGAATGGTCTGCTCAGGGCACTGGTGGAGTCACCATGCCTGGGGGTGTTCATGCAGCATGTGGACCTGGCAGTTAGGGGCACAGTTTAATGTCGACCTTTCAGTGTTGAGTTGACAGTTGGACTGGATGATCTTTGAGGTCTCTTCCAACCAGATATATTCTGTGATTCTATGTCCAGGGTGGGGGCATCCACAGTCACTCTGGGCAACCTATTCCAGTGTCTTGCCACCCTGATATGGAAGGACTTCTTCCTAAGATCCAGTCTAAACCTATTCTCCCTCAGCTTAAAACCATCACCCTCTAGTTTTGTTGCTAGACACTCTTAGTCACTCTCCAGCTCTCCTCTAGGATCTCTTCAGGGATTGGAGGGCAGATATAAGGTCTCTGTGGAGTCTTCTCTTCTCCAGGCTGAAAAACGCCAGCTCTCTCAGCCTATCCTCATAACAGAGGTGCTCCAGTGCTTGGGTCATTCCCTTCTGGACTTGCTCCAACAGTTCTATGTCATTCTTATGAGGGGACACCAGAACTGGATGCAGTATTCAAGGTGGGGTCTCAAAAGAGCAGAGTAAAGGAGAATAATCACCTCTTTGGACCTGCTGGCCACAATCCTTAATGCATCCCAGGACATTATTTGCCTTCTGGGCTGCGTGAGCACACTACTGGCTCATGTTGAGCTTCTCATCAACCAACACCTCCAAATCTTCTTCAGGGCTGCTCTTAACCTACTCTGCACCCAGCCTGTGTTTGTGCCTGGGCTTGGTCCAACCCAGATGCAGGACCCTGCTTTGGCAGGGCAATTGGACTTGATCTGCAGAGGTGCCTTTGAACCTCCACCATTCTGTGATAGAATGATTCTGTGACTTTGCCAAATGCCTTTTTTCTCTGTTTGTAAAAGTTGCATCTTGGAGAGAGACCTGGGGGTGTTGGTTAGCAGTCTACTGAACGTGAGTCAGCAGTGTGCCAGGTAGCCAAGAAAGCCAATGGCATCCTGGCTTGGATTAGACACTGGCCAGCAGGAGCAGGGAGGTGATCCCGCCCCTGTACTTGGCACTGGTAAGGCCAAACCTTGAGTAATGCATTCACTTCTAGGCCACTCACTACAGGAAGGACATTGAGGTGCTGAAGTTTCTCCAGAGAAGGGCAACAAGGGTGGTGAAGGACCTGGAGCACATGGCCTGTGAGGAGTGTCTGAGGGAGGGATTGTTCAGTCTGGAGAAGAGGAAGCTGAGAGGAGACCTCATTGTTTTCTACATCTACCTGAAGGGAGGCTGGAGGTAGGAGAGGGACAGCCTCTTCTTGATGGCAAGCAACAGGACTAGAGGAAATGGCTTCAGGGTGCACCAGGAGAGGCTTAGGCTGGATATTAGGAAACATTTCTTGACTGAAAGGGTTCTCAAACAGTGGAATGGTCTGGCCAGGGCAGTGATGGACTCACCATCCCTGGACGTGTTTAAGCAGCCTGTGGACCTGCTGCTTAGGGACATGGTTTAGTGCTGACGCCTCAGTACTGGATCTGGAGTTGAACTGGATGATCTTTCAAGTCTCTTCTGTGATTCTGTGTATCTGGGATTCTGTGAGTATTACTAGTACTCAAACTAAGTGTGTGAACTTCCACCAACTGCACCATTTTGGATAAACTCTTACTTTCTACCCAGTGTTTTTTAACCACAATGTATGTAAACCAGGCAAAAGAGCAGTCAGACATGTGGCCCTGGGCAGCCTGATCTGCTTAGAGGTGTCTGTGTTCACTGCAGGTGGAGTCAGATAAAATGACCTTTGAGAGCCCCTTCCAACCCAATGCAATCTCTGAATGTGTGCATCTGTATCAGTGGGCATTTAGAATGATTCCAGCTGAGGGTAAGAGGTTATTTGCAAACATGCATGTTGAAGTTATTTTTATTCCCTTGAAAACTCATTAAGAATTGCTGATGTCTTGCACTGGATCCCTAATTGCACAGTATAATATCATTATCATATTACTTAATCCAAATCATATAAATCAAAGCAGACATTTAAGGTCAGTCTTCACTCTTGGAATCTTACTTGTGTACCCTGACTATGATCTTTGTTTCCGTGGCTTGGTTTCTAAAGGTGTATGTGGGAAAGCTCAGGGACTTATTTCTGATAACTTCTGTTTCCAGTTTGCAGAGACAAAGAGTAAATGCTGCGTGTGTATACTAAGTCTTCATGCCCCATAAATTCAGTCCAGGTCATGCACTTGTGTTGCAACAACCCCATGAATGCTCCTGGCTTGGGGCAGAGTGGTTGGAAAGTTGCCCAGCATAGAAAGACCTGAGAGTATTGATCAACAGCTGGCTG
The DNA here is from genome assembly GCA_013400475.1 of Tricholaema leucomelas. NCBI lineage: Eukaryota > Metazoa > Chordata > Aves > Piciformes > Lybiidae > Tricholaema lacrymosa > Tricholaema leucomelas. Next base: position 57,831 of record WAAF01020593.1, read on the forward strand.
AAGATGAGCCAGTGTGTGCCCAGGTGTCCAAGAAGGCCAACAGCATCAGTAATGATGTGGCCAGTAGGACCAGGAAAGTGATTGCTCCTCTGTACTCAGCACTGCTGAGGCCACACCTTCAGTATTGGGTTAATTTTTGGAGCCCCTATCTCCAAGAAGGACATTGAGGTGCAGGAGGCTCAGAGAGAGACAACAAAGCTGATGAAGGGTCTGGAGAACAGGTCTGGTGAGGAGCAGGTGAGGGAACTGCAGCTGTTCAGCCTGCAGAAAATGTGGCTGAGAAGAGGCCTCATTTGCTTGAGCTCCCTGAAAGGAGGTTGTAGCAAGGTGGGTATCTGTCTCTTCTCCCAAGCAACTGGTGCTAGAACTAGAGAAAATGGTCTCAAGTTCCTCATGGAGAAGTTTAGGTTGGATATGAGGAAAAAATTCTTTACTGAAAAATTGCTTAAGCCCAGGAACAGGCTGCACAGGGAGGCAATAGAGTCACCATCCCTGGAAGTGGTCAAAAAGCATCTAGACATGGCAGTCTGGGACATGGTTTAGTGGGCATGGTAGTGTTGGGTTGATGATTGGACTTAATGATCATGGAGGTCTTCTCCAACCTTAAGGATCTGTTCTTCACAGAGAGAGTGATTGGCATTGGAATGGGCTGCCCAGGGAGGTGGTGGAGTCACTGTCCCTGGAGGTGTTCAAGAATAGCCTGGATGAGGCACTTAGTGCCATGGTCTGGTTGGTTGGCTAGGGCTGGGTGCTAGGTTGGACTGGATGAGCTTGGAGGTCTCTTCCAACCTGGTTGGTTCTATGATTCTATGGCTATGATTCAGCAGTATTGTGTAGGCATCTCCCTACCTCCATCACCACCTCCTGCTACACCCCAGAACCAGAAGCCTGCACAAGACTGGATGCATTTCAGCGCCTCCTTAGGAGGAGGCATTTTTCTGACAGAAGGCTGGAGCCTTATTTTCCATGACATTCAGCTTCTGTTCCCATTCTGAGCATCATGGGAAAAGCTTAGGTAAAGGAAGAGCTGCAGTGTGATATGTCCTACCTCCACATGAGCTCCACTTGAGAGCATTAAGATCCTGTGATATACCTATGAGACACGGAACAGATCTGCCCAGCCTCAGACCAACATTTAAAGCATTAATACCTTGTACCAAAACATTAAAGATATTATTTATCATTTTGTTGGGTTGTTTAGTTTATCCATTCTTTTCTCCCAAGGTGTTTTGTAGGTCAGTCTGGTACTGAGGACTTTGGGCAATGACAATTAGGCCTATCTAAAAGCTCCAGAACCACTCTTAATCCCAATAAGTATTTAAGGAATTCTGCTAGTAACAATTTCTAAGGTGCATTGAAAGAACTGAAGGGAGGTTGTAGTGAGGCTGGAGCTGGTCTCTTCTCCTGAATTACTAATGATAGGACAAAAGGAAATGACCTCAAGTTGTGTCAGGGGAGGTTTAGATTGGATGTTGGGAGGAAGTTCGTTACTGAGCGAGTGGTCAGGCACTGGGACAGGCTGCCCAGGGAGGTGGTGGAGTCACCATCCCTGGAGGTGTTTGAAAGTAGAGTGGATGTGGGGCTTGAGGCTGTGGTCTAGTGATGAAGGCTGCTAGGATGAAGGTTGGACTGGCTGATGCTGGTGGTCCTTTCCAACCATAGCAATTCATAGTGATTAGAAGTTGTGCTGAGGGATTTGGTTTAGTCAAGGACTTGTCGGTGTGAAACTACTGATTGGACTTGATGAGCTTGAAGGGCTTTTCCAATCTGAGAAATTCTGTGATTCTGTGAATTCAAACCAAAACAAAATAAAGCAATCAACCAACCAAACCACTACCATAAAATAGAAGCATGATAGCTTATGCAGGAAGAAAAATTGCTTCCATTTGGAAGTTTCATATATGCATGGGTTAGTAAGGATGGATTTCTAGGGAGCCTGCCAAGCAAGAGAGCAGCTAGGACTGCTGAAACTGCCTCAGGGTACAATTGCTTTCCTGAAAGCCACTACACTTGCTGAGATTCTTTCTTCAAGGGTCCATTTGAGACTCCTGTAAATTCTATTGTGTTGATGGGGCTCATATATCCTGACACCAATATTCACCTGTGTTATGAAACTATGAAATTCCAAGGTAATTTAACGGTCAAGGATTACACAAGGCAGAAAATACTTCATGTGACAGTAGGAATTACAGCTTTTCTATTTTTGGAAGGCTGCTATATGGCCCTGGTGAGGCCACATCTGAAATACTATGTTCAGTTCTGGGCCCCCCAGTTCAAGTGGGACATAGAACTGCTTGAGAGAGTCCAGTGCAGAGCCACAAAGGTGATGAGAGGAATGGAACATCTCTCTTACAAGGAGAGCCTGAGGGAGCTGGGGCTGTGCTGCTTGGAGAAGAGGAGACTGAGAGGTGACCTCATCAGTGGTTGTAAATATGTGCAGGGTGAGTGCCAGGAGGCTGGAGCCAGGCTCTGCTGGGTGATGTCCAGTGCCAGGACAAGGGGCAATGGGTGGAAGCTGAGGCATAGGAAGTTTCATGTAAACATGAGGAGGATTTTTTTCCCTGTGAGAGTGACAGAGTACTGGAGCAGGCTGCCCAGGGGGGTTGTGGAGTCTCCCTCTGTGGAGGTATTGGAAACCTGCCTGGATGCATTGCTGTGTAATCTGGTCTAGGAGATCCTGCTCTGGCAGGGGGGTTGCAGTAGATGATCTTTTGAGGTCCCTTCCAATCCCTGTCATTCTGTGATGCTGTAACCTACAGCACTCTGCTGAGAACTAAAACCATGGCACCTCCCCATTTTGCAAGCATTTGCAGCAGTTACTGTGAGTGAGCTGTTATCAATAGTGAGGAAGTTAACTTTTCCATTGTGTGTGTGTGTGTCTTTTTAAAACATTTAAGGATATCTTTATTAGGAAGAGCAGATTGTATTGCCTGCTAGCATTAGCTCCCTGAATGTAGTGTGTGCTGTTGCCATTGAAACCTCCACACTCAACAACCCCTCCCCTCCACTAGCTCTTACTGCTTCCTGCCAAAGTCTAGCATCCACTGACAAGCCAGCAGCTTGAAGGCTCTCTGGAGTTGTAAGTTGTATCTGAAAGCCATCAAGACTGAATAATAGGGTTAGAAGTCATCATTTAGAGGTGAGATAGAAATCAAATTCCATGCTGAGAATGCAGAGGTGTCCTGCTCTTTTTCCAAGTGACCAGGATTGTCACAAGCTTCTAACAGTTCAAAGTCTTATAAAGAGTGACTGAGGGAACTGAAATTGCTTAGTCTGGGGAACATGAGGCTGAAGGGAGACCTATGCTCTCTACAGTTCCCTGAAAGGAGGTTGGAGTGAGGTCAGGATCAGTCTCTTAACCCTAGAAACAAGTGACAGGATGAGAGGAAATGGCCTCAAGTTGCACCAGAGTGAGCTTAGATTGGCTATTAGGGGCAATTTCTTTCCTGCAAGAGTGGCCAGACATTGGAACAGGCTGCCTAGGGAGGTGGTGGAGTCACTATCCCTGGAAGTGTTCAAGAAATGTGTGGACATGGCACTTGGGAACATGGCTTAATGGCCACGGTGGCCTTAGTTTGGTGGATGAACTGGGTGATCTTAGAGGTCTTTTCCAACCAAAACAATTCTGTGACTGTAAGAATGTGTTTCCACAGAGCATTTCAGTGGTGCTCTGTCCCTTTGGAAAGCTGTTTGTCACAGCACTGCTAGGAAGATTTCACTGTTTGTTGCTAATGCGATTAGGCAGCAAACCCAAAACTGAGGCAGCAGAGATCTGTCTATAGAGGAAGAGTTGTAAGCTTTCTAAAGCTGTTCTGCAACCATCTGGGAGCCTCTCTTGCAAATCTGTGTCTTCTGCAATATTTAAATGAAAGGCTTAGTGTTTAAATAAGAGATGTGTGGAGATGACAGCTGAGGAAGTGCTAGTGGAGCAGAGTTTGTGATGAGCAGTATTCTTAAACCTTCATTGTCCTCCTCTGGACACCTTCCAGCACTGCAACATCTCTCTTGAATTGAGGAGCCCAGAACTGGACACAACACTCAAGGTGTGGCCTGAGCAGTGCTGAGTACAGGGGCAGAATAACCTCCCTTGTCCTGCTGGCCACACTGTTCCTGATACAGGCCAGGATGCCATTGGCTCACTTGGCCACCTGGGCACACTGCTGCCTCATCTTCAGCTACTATCTACCAGTACCCCCAGGTCTCTTTCTGCCTGGCTGGTCTCCAGGTTTCATTTCTTACGCTTTTTCTCCCACATCTCAGGTTCACCTGGGTGCTTCTTCCTGCTTCTCACTCATGCCACAGTCCAAGAGGCCTTAATTTGTCATCCTTATGATTTTTCAAGAACCTCAAAGCCCATGTTGCCACCCTGCAGCCTGACCTTCTCTCTTATTTCCCATTTGTCTCAGGCTCTCTATCACCATAGGAAGTTGTTCCTTATTTTCTTGACTTTTTTTGGTGTTTGTTTGTTTTTTAATGTACTACCCTGGGTTCTGGTTTGTTTGTGGGGTTTGTTTCTTTTTTGGTAAGTAAATAACTTACTCTTTCCACTTTTCTTTTTAGAATGAGTTTCAGATTTCAAATACTTGCTATACACATACATTTTTTATAATAATTATTATTAATTATTAGCTCTTTTTGGACCTTCACAACTCCCAAGGGTGACTCTGCAACCCCTGTTCTGTAGAAGCAAATACTGGCATTTAGCAGATGCTTTTCTCACCATACCTTACAAAGTAAGGTGAATAAGGAGGACTTCCACGTGCAAGCCATCTGCATTTCTCTTCTCTCTAATCAAAAATCTCAACCATGTTCCACCTGACTCCTCCAGCACAAGGTCATCTTGACGTGTTTTTCAGAACGAATGAGAATCAGACTTGGAGTGGTTTGTGGAAGATTTTGCACCTGTATTTGAAGAAATGTACATTTGCACTCCCTTTATGATTTATGCTCTAATTTCTCCTATAATATCCTTGGAGGAGTTGACTCCACATCACACAGCCTGTAGAATTGTGTGTATTATAAATTCTGTTCTTACATTTAGCTTTAAGCCTGTGCATTGTGTTATGCAGTCACAGAATCACAGAATATTAGAGGTAGGAAAGGACTTCAAGAGATCATCGAGTCTGATTCCCTGTCAAGACAGGATCCTCTAGGATGGTTCACTCAGGAACACATCCAGGCTGGTTTTGAAACTCCCCAGAGAAGGAGACTCCACAACCTCTCTGGGCAGCCTGTTCCAGGGCTCTGTCACTCTCACTGTGAAGAAGTTTCTCCTCAAGTCGAGTTGAAACCTTCTATGTTCCAGTTTGTACCCATTGCACCTTGGCTTATTGCTGCTCACCATGGAAAAGAGATTGGCCCCAGCCACTTGACACTCACCCCTCAGATATTTATAGACACTGGTGAGATCTCCTCTCAGTCTTCTCAAGAAGTCCTGCAGTTAAATCCTGAATTTAAGCTATTAATGAATCCTTTTTAGTGAAGTACTGTAAAAAATCAAATACATTTTATGAGCAATAGAATCATAGAATCAACCACATTGGAAGAGACCTCTAAGATCATCCAGTCCAACCTAGCACCCAGCCCTGTCCAATCAACTAGAACATGGCGCTAAGTCCCCATCCAAGCTTTTCTTGAACACCTCCAGGCACAGCGACTCCACTACCTCCCTGGGCAGCCCATTCCAATGCCAATCACTCTCTCTGTGAAGAACTTCCTCCTAACATCCAACCTTGGGACAAGGAGCACTGACATGACAGCAATGCCTTATATATATATATATATATATATATGTATGNCTGGTAACGTCAGGATGAGGGGGAATGGGTTTAAGCTTGAAGAGGGGAGATTTAGATTGGATGTTAGGAGGAAGTTCTCTACAGTGAGGGTGGTGAGACACTGGAGCGGGTTGCCCAGGGAGGTTGTGGATGCTTCCTCCCTGGAGGTGTTTAAAGCCAGGCTGGATGAGGCCTTGAGCAACCTGCTCTAGTGGGAGGTGTCCCTGCCTATGGCAGGGGGTTGGAGCTGGATGATCCTTGAGGTCCCTTCCAACCTAAACCATTCTATGATTCTATGATTAAGTGACAATGCACAACACTTGCTTGAGAATGGACCAAATGCAGACATTGGAACAGGCTCCCAGGGAGGTGGTGGAGTCACCATCCCTGAAGGTATTCAGGAAACATGTGCATATGGCAATCTAGGACTTGGGTTAATGGCTACAGGGGCCTTCGGGTGACAGTTGGACTTGATCTGGTCTCTCCCAACTGAAACAATTCTCTAATTCTTTGATTCAGTGATTCTAGAGCATACTTCTGGTCTTGTAAGGAACAGTCTCTAGTTTCTTGAAAGCTTGATCAGCAGCTGATTGAAGCACTGGAATGAGCTACCCAGCGAGGTGGTGGAGTTGCCAACTCTGGATGTGTTTAAGGGTCGTTTGGATGTGGTGCTTAGGGATATGGTGAATCTTGTTGAGTAGGGTAATAGGCTGGACTTGAGGATCTTTTCCAGCATGGATGTTTCTGTGATTCTGTGACTAAAGGCAGCAGTTTAATCAGATCCACTCAGAGGGGAAGAGCACCAAAGCACACTGACTGGGACACTGAAGCCTGTGGAGTAGATGCAGAGCATCCACTGAATGTAGTTCTTCCTTATTATTGACTGACAGACGATGGTGCCAAACATACAACTGACATTATAAGGGATGAGACCTGAGAGGTACCTGCATTAATGAGTCAATGCTGTTAAAATCAAAGTCAAAAATACCCATTTTATATTTTCCCATGTCTTGTTTGTAAATACAAACAACTAATTAAAAAAATAAGGAGGAAGTTTAGAGAGAAAGGACAAAAAGACTTTGACTGCAAGGGGGAAAGGATGGCAGATTTCATATGAGGTTGCCTGTTATTTCCTATGATTATAGCATTATGCAAACTTCTCTTTGAAACCACCTCATTTGCATGCAGACACAGAAAATCTTATTTCTAATGAGGAACATTACTGCCTGCATCCCATGGCTCGCTCTGCAATGGGCACCTTGGTACATTAGCCAGACACAAAATACCTATTCCAATCAGGTCTTGAACTTAGACAAATGAGCAAGGAAAACCACAGGGAGAACCCTCCCTGGAGGTGTTCAAGGCCAAGTTGGATGAAGGCTTCAGCAACCTGGTTAAGTGAAAGGTGTCACTGCCTACCACAGTGGGGTTGGAACTAGATGACCTTTGAGGTCCCTTCCCATCCAGATCATTCTGTGACTCTTATCTCCAGCACCAAACTGAACAAATTGGCTTTTATTTTTTTCGCTAGCACTGAAAAGATTTGGATGTCTAATTAAAATTAATAGGAATAAGACATCCAGCTTAATGTGCAGCTCAAAAAAAACCAACAAACTCAAAACAACAAAACCCCCTCTGTCTATTTGATTCCATCTTCTAAAGAGCCAGAAATTCCACTAATGCAGAACATGACCCAATTCAAGAGCACTTCTTTCACTTTCTAGGCAATTCCTTTGAGCCTACACTTAGAAACTGAAGCAATCTACAACAGCTTTTTGAACACTCACAGCTGTTAAATTGCTGGCATGCTCCCCAGCATAATTCATGCTAGCCAGAAACTCCAAAGCAATTCTCAAGCACAGTCTGGGGAAGAGCCTGAGTCCTTTTAGTAAAGGCTCTGCCATTTGGTAGGCATTCACTGGCCCAGCTGTCTAGCATTGTCCTTTAAACTCTTTGTTCACACATCCTCCAATCATTAAGGTTGGGAAAGACCTCTGAGAGCATGGGAACAGAAATGCCTACACGAATTACCAAAAGCTAACAAATACAGAACCATTTAAATGTATGTATTATAATACTCTAGAGGATACATACTAACCTCCAGTACTCAAGAGCTGGTCACTGTCTCATCTCCTTTGGACAGCAAACACTGAGGAACAGTGACAAAGATGATTTACGTTGCCTTTAGCTTCTGTGTTGTCTGTTGTTCAGCTTCCTGGCTGTTCTGCTCTGTACACCAGGGCAGGTTCAGGCTGGATGTTAGGAAGCAGTTCTTCACAGCAAGAGTAATTGGCCATTAGAATGGGCTGCTTGGGAAGGTGGTGGAGTCACCATCCCTGGAGGTGTTTAAAAGGAGAGTGGATGAGGCACTTAGTGCTGTGCTTTAGTTAATTAGGTGTTAGGTGATAGGTTGGACTAGATGATCCTGTAGGTGTTTTCCAACCTGCTTAATTCTGTGATTCTATGATTTTGGAGTCAGATCCAAATGTTAACTCAAGTTAACCAAGTCCCCAGGTGCCGTGTCCACATGTTTCTTGAGCATGTTCAAGGATGATGACTCCACTACCTCCCCTGGGCACCCTGTTCTAGTGCCTGACCACTCTTGCCTACTATCCAACCTGAGCCTCTCCTGGTGCTACCTGAGGCCAATTCATCTCATTCTATTACTTGTTACCCAGAAAAAGAGACCAATCCCCTTCACAGTCTCAGAGACTTGTAGAGAGCAAAGTGGTGTCCCCCAGGGATCAGTGCTGGGCCCAGTCCTGTTCAGTGTCTTTGTTGATGATCCGGATGAGGGGATTGAGTCTAGCATCAGTAAGTTTGCAGATGACACCAAGCTAGGAGCGGGTGTGGATCTGTTGGAGGGTAGGAGAACCCTGCAGAGGGACCTGGGCAGGCTGGATGGGTGGGCAGAGGCCAATGGGATGAGATTGAACAAGGCCAGGTGCAGGGTTCTGCACTCTGGCCACAGCAACCCCAAGCAGCACTACAGGCTGGGGACAGAGTGGCTGAGAGCAGCCAAGGAGAGAGGGAGCTGGGGGTGCTGGTAGAGAGTAGCTGAAGATGAGCCAGCAGTGTGCCCAGGTGGNAGTTGTGCCAGGGGAGGTCTAGGCTGGATGTTAGGAGGAAGTTGTTGCCAGAGTGATTGGCATTGGAATGGGCTGCCCAGGGGGGTGGTGGAGTCACTGTCCCTGGAGGTGTTGAAGCAAAGCCTGGATGAGGCACTTAGTGCCATGGTCTGGTTGACTGGCTAGGGCTGGGTGCTAGGTTGGACTGGCTGAGCTTGGAGGTCTCTTCCAACCGGTTTGACTCTATGATTCTATCATGTCTCCTCTCAGCCTCCTCTTCTGCAGGGTGAGCACCCTCAGTTCCCTCCACTGCTCCTCATATGACTTGTGCTTTTACACAGCAGCCCATGCTCAGCCTCTCATGCCATGCCCATGTGGCTGATGTCATATTCTGGATTGTGTGAGAGGAAGGTGTGTAACAAAAGGCCTGTAAAATGGTTGCAGTGTGGGCACGAGCATGCCCAGCTCTGGAGGACAGAATCCACTCTTACCCCTTTCCAGGAATGAGAAGGAAGATGCTACACACTGCTTGGAAGTTTTAAAGAGAGATTCTGTTTACAAGAGCATATATACAAAAGGCAATCAGGTAGAGTAGGTATAAAATCCACTAGGCCCAAGCTGGCCTTCTGGAGTTTTCCACCCCTTCCACCCTCAGTCGGCCTAAGGGTAGGCCAGAACTGCGCCCCCCCCAAGCTGGGCCTACAAGGCCTCGGTGACTCAATTCCCTGCCTGCCAGCTCCCCCATGAACCAAGATAAGACTGCTTGCTGCTCAGAGAGGTGGAAGCAAGAGAAGCAGGGAGGAGAAGGGTCAGAGATCAGTCAGACTCTGTCTTTTAAACTGTGATACTGCAGATGACCCCATGCTGTGTGGCACAGTCGACTTGCTAGAGGGCAGGGATCCATCCAGAGGGACATGGACAGGGTGTGATGGTTTGGGAGTTACCCCCCACACACACTCTTATGAAATCACCCAGACTAGACTCAGCCAGCTGGGAGTTAAGGAATGGAGCTTTATATTCACAGCTTAGCACAATATATGAGCAGATATTTACAGTATCTACAGCTATAGACAGAAGCAGACAAGGTAAAAGTAACACAGAAACACAATACCCCACCCAGAAACCAGAGTCCCCAGGAGGGGCTCCCAACCACCCTTCCACCTTCTTTCCACCCCTCTGCCTTATCCTAGACTTTGCCTTACGTGCAAGGTGAGCTGCAAGGATCGGCAAGGCAGGGGGTAGAAAGCAGAAGGATTACTTACACAGAAGCAGCCCAGGGAGACAGAGACACACACTTTGACAGACAGAGACACACACTCTGACAAACAGAGACACACATACTGTCTTATCTATGTTTGTGTTCTTGTTTTTATACATCTCAGCAAGCCTGTGAGTGAAGTAGACATCAGTATTGTTTCCTTTTCACAAGCTATAATCTAATTTCTTTCATAAAAGACAAGAGGAGGACAATGTGTCCAGAAATGGGCAGCAAAGTGGTTGAAGGTTCTGGAGAACAGGTCTAATGAGGAGCACATGGAGGACCTGGGGTTGTTCAGCCTGGAGAAAAGGAGGCTGAAGGGAGATCTCATTCTTCCCTACAACTCCCTGATAGGAGGTCAAAGCCAGGTGGGGACCAGTCTCTTGTCACAAGGAACAAGTGGTATGACGAGAGGAAATGTTCTGAAATTGTGCTGGAGGAGGTTTAGGTTGGATAGTAGGAAAAAATTCTTTCCTTCAAGAGGCACTGGAACAGGCTGCCCAGGGGGATGGTGGAGTCACCATCCCTTGGAGGTGTTCAAAAAATGTGTGAACATGGCCCTTTGGGACATGTTTTAATGCTAACTGTAGTCTTAGGTTGATGGCTGGAATCGATGATCTTAGAGGTCTTTTCCAGCTGAAACCATTCTGTGATTTTATGATTCTATGAACTGTGAAGTGAAGGCAGAGAGGAATCATAGAATCATAGAATGGTTTAGGTTGGAAGGGACCTCAAGGATCATCCAGCTCCAACCCCCTGCCATAGGCAGGGACACCTCCCACTGGAGCAGGCTGCTCAAGGCTTCATCCAGCCTGGCTTTAAACGCCTCCAGGGAGGAAGCATCCACAACCTCCCTGGGCAACCTGTGTCAGTGTCTCACCACCCTCACTGTAAACAACTTCCTCCTAACATCCAGTCTAAATCTCCCCTCTTCCAGCTTAAACCCATTCCCCCTCGTCCTAACATTACTAGACCGTGTAAATAGTCCCTCCCCAGCTTTCCTGTAGGCTCCCTTCAGATGCTGCAAAGCTACTCTAAGGTCTCCTCGAAGCCTTCTCTTCTCCAGGCTGCAGAGCTCCAACTCTCTCAGCCTGTCCTCATAGCAGAGCTGCTGCAGCCCTCTGAGCATCTTCGTGGCTCTCCTCTGGACCCGCTCCAGCAGGGAAGAAGAAGGAAAGAAATAAATCATAAGATCACAGAATGGTTTCAGTGGGAAAAGACCTTCATTGAGGCCAACCATCAGAAAAAAGGCAGAGAAAGTAATGAAGAGGCAAATGCATTCTTCCAGGTTAATCAACTTGAGTTTATTTATTCATGTGCCTTTATTGTACTGTATTTCCTTGGCTACATGGCCTACATTCTTACTTAGAGAGAAGGCAATGACAGAGCACTGTGCAGCAGGGATTTGCACGTTGCTTCATCCATTACTGGGCATGTTATTGTGGGTTTTACTTTTCTCAGAGACTTATGCATTTTTTAAAACAGCATGCCCCAGCAGCAAGAAATTCAGTATTTAAATTTTAAACAGAAGGGTTTTAGTGAGCTCAGGCCTCTGTCTTGCTCCTTTCTGCTGTGATTGGATCAGGGACTGAAGATTTCCAGAAAGAACTCTGAGGGAGGCTGGAAATGTTAAAGGATATTGCCATGCTGTTGAAGAAAAGTTCTCAAGCATTTATGAACCTGCTCACAGCACTGTCTACCAGTGATCACTGTGCTGTCATCAAAGTAAAAAAGCTTGACTGTAATTCTCTCACTGAAGTGGTATCTCACTGTGATTCAGAAGGTTGGAAGCGAGTTAACCTGTCTGCAGTTCAGATTCAGTGGTTATGAATCCATAGATTCATAACCAAGCTTGTGTTGGGGCCCCCAACACTAGAAGGATATTGAACTGTTTGAGTGGGTCCAGATGAGGTCACAAAAATTGTTCAGAGAGCTGGAGCACCTCCTCTCTGTGGACAGGCTGCAAGAGTTGGGACTGTTCAGCCTGGAGAAAGCTCTAGGAAGACCTTAGAGTGGCCTTCCAGTACCTGAAAGGGGCTGCAGAAGAGCTGGGGAGAGACTTCTAACAAGGACTTGTAGCAATAGGATGAGGGGCGGTGGCTTAGAGCTGGAGAGGGGAGATTTAGACTGGAGATTAGGAAGGTGTTATTTCCAGTGAGAGTGATGAGACACTGGAACATGTTGTCCTGGGAGGTTGTGGATGCCCCTTCCCTGAAAGTGTTCAAGGGTAAATTGGATGGGGCCTTAATCAGCCAGGTCTGGTGGAAGGGAAGGGTTGGAACCAGATGATCTTTAAGGTCCCTTCCAACCCAAACACGATTCTATGAAATTTAGAAGCCATACTGATACACATTTCTGACAGGTGTTTCAGATGTGCTGAATATTGTTGTCTTTGGAAAATAATCCTCTTCCACAAGTCCCTGGAACCTTTTGGCAGGATACAAACTGTGGTCACAAGACAGTTACTGTCCATATATCTACCTCCCTTCAAACTTAAATTGTGAATTGTTTTACCCTTCAGTACCTTTAAAGTAATATGGTTGGTGATGTGTGGGTCAAATATAATTCCAGAGTCAGACAGCTTTTCAAAGATGAGCTAAGTTATCCATGGCTCTACAGAAGTTTCTGAAGTCTTTCAGTGTTAGGAGTTGTCAGCACACTTTAACTTCCCACCATGATTAAGAGGCTTTTACAACTATAACTGAAATTACGAGGAGACCTTAGAGTGGCTTTCCAGTATCGGAAGGGAGCCTACAGGAAGGCTGGGGAGGGACTATTGACAAGGTCTGGGACTGTCAGGATGAGGGGGAATGGGTTTAAGCTGGCAGAGGGAAGATTTAGACTGGATATTAGGAGGAAGTTCTTTACAGTGAGGGTGGTGAGACACTGGCACAGGTTGCCCAGGGAGGTTGTGGATGCTTCCTCCCTGGAGGTGTTTAAGGCCAGGCTGGATGAGGCCTTGAGCAACCTGCTCTAGTGGGAGGTGTCCCTGCCTACGGTGGGGGGTTGGAGCTGGATGATCCTTGAGGTCCCTTCCAACCTAAACCATTCTATGATTCTATGAAAGTAACCAAGTTAACTATAGCAGTTATCAGGTTCAAAGTAAAGATTTTTGCAGTTCACACAGTGTGTAAATAAATTGTGGAAGCTTTCTCCTCCTCCACAGAGCTGATTTCTAGCAGGTCAAGCTCTCACCTATACTGGTGCAGGGAGTTGTTCTGCCCCAGGTGCAGGACCCTACTTCATGAAGTTCCCCTCTGCCCAGCTCTCCAGCCTGCCCAAGTCTCACTGACTGGCAGCATGCCCTGATGGGACGTCAGTCACTGCTCCAAGCAAACTTGCTGAACCTACACTCTCTTCATCTGGGTCATTGATAAAGATGTTGTACAAGTCTGCACTCAGTCATGGTCTCTGGGGAGCATCACTTCCTACAGGCCTCTCACTGGCCTCTGCCCCACTGATCACAACCCTCTGAGCTCTGCACTTGAGACTTTTTCAGCTAAATTGACTGGCAGTTAAGGAATCCTTAAGCAGGTGACCTAGACATTGTGTTACTCCCTGTGCATGGACAGATCCCTGATGCTGTAAAGAATTTAAAGCATAAGATTCAGGGCATATCTCCCCTGAACACTAAAAAAAAGAGATGACTCTGAGATTTCTATGCAGCTTGATATGTGCTCAGTTCAGCTGGCTACAGGAAAAGTCAAGTTTGAATCACAGAATCATAGAGTCAACCAGGTTGGTAGAAACCTTCAAGCTCATCCAGTCCAACCTAGCATCCAGCCCTGTCCAATCAACCAGACCATGGCACTAAGTGCCTCATCCAGGCTTTTCTTTATCACCTCCAGGGACAGCAAATCCATCACCTGCCTAGGCAGCCCATTCCAATGCCAATCACTCTCTCTGCCAACAACTTCCTCCTAACATCCAGCCTAGACCTCCTTGGGCACAACTTGAGACTGTGTCCCCTTGTNTTCCCCTCTTATGCTCATGAGAAAGAAATTGGAATTGCTGTTAGATATTTGGCTGGCAAATCATCAAATACAATAGGATATTTCTTTCAAAAGTAATTACAGCTCTGGTAAGGGGAAAATTTCAATTAAAAAATCAGGAAGCTTCCAATTCCCTGTAAGGAGGTTGGAGCCAAGAGGGGGTTGGACTCTTCTCCATGGTAACAAGTGAGAGGAAATGGGCCTCAGGCTGCACCAAGGGAAGTTTAGGTTGGAGGTTAGAAGAAACTCCTTCACTGAAAGGGCTCTCAAAGACTACCTCAAGCTGCCCAGGGGTGTGAGTTAATCCCCATCCCTGGTGGTGTTGAAAAGCTGCAGAGATGTGGCGCTGAGGTGCACAGTTTAGCACCAGGATTGATAGAGTTAGATCATGGTTGGACTCTGTTATCTTTTCCAGCTGGAACAATTCTGTGGTTCTAAGAAACACTGCTGTCACTGGGTACATATAGCTATTTCTAGAACGTTTCAATTACAAAGAAGAGATGAAAACTAGGTACAGCAGAAATTCTTCTAAGCTTAGATAATCATAAACCAGGCATTTTCATTTAGTTCTACTTCATTGCAGTGTGCTAAATGTGAACCTTGTGCTACCAGAGTGTTGCTATGTGCTGAGCTGAGCCACAGGATGAATTACTGCGTTAGAGTGTTATCAGCTGGACTATCAGAAAAACTAATTACCTTTGAAATTTGTGACTGTCTGTTGGCAGCAATGAAAGGAAAAGTGCTGAACAACTCCAGTGTGCAGTCTAGCCATGCTGATGGGAGTTTCTTCACGTCTGCCCCCAGCCCTGTTACCTCTCTCAGCGTAAATGACAGAAGCGTCCCTGACTGTCACTTCTGACCCACCCAGGTGAGTTCTGCAGTCCTTGTTTTAACTTTGTGTCGAAATGCATACTTCTGTGTGTGTAGTTGGTATTCCTTCAATAGTGAATTTGAGATGCTCAGAGGGCTGCAGCAGCTCTGCTTTGAGAACAGGCTACAAGAGTTGGGGCTCTTCAGCCTGGAGAAGAGAAGGCTTCAAAGAGACCTTATAGTGGCCTTCCAGTATCTGAAGGTGGCCTACAGGCTGGGGAGGGACTATTGACAAGGTCTTGTAATGACAGGATGAGGAGTAATGGGTTTAAACTGGCAGAGGGGAGATTTAGACTGGATGTTAGGAAGAAGTTCTTTGCAGTGAGGGTGGTGAGACACTGGCATAGGTTGCCCAGGGAGGTTGTGGCTGCTCCCTACCTGGAGGTGTTCAAGGCCAGGTTGGATGAGGCTTTGAGCAACCTGTCCCTGCCTATGGTGGGGGGTCAGAACTAGGTGATTCCTTCAAGTTGCCTTGATGGACATTTTTAGTCTCCCTCTGTTGAAAACTATAAAACTACAATTCCTCCTAATGGCTACAGTAATTTTTTGTTCTGCTTGTGTGGTCAATGTACACTTCATAAATATTTCAGCTTCACTGCTGTATAAGAAGAAAGGAGATGAAACAGCAGAATTTCCCATGCCTTCTTGCAGGTCCCATGCACTTGCACCTGGCTCCAGTGGCTCTAGTCTAACCCTTCTGGGTGCAGATGTATTGGTGATAATGGCAATTTCAAGGTACAAAACCAGTACCAGGGTGGCTCACTGATACAGTCACTCAGAATACAACTGCTCTCTCACCTCATCATCTGGCAAACTCTGAATCCTTTGGGCCTTTCTCTGAGGAGGAGTGCTGTTCTTTGAATTGCTTCTGTCCCAGCAGAGAGCTCAACCAGAACTAATGGATATTGGTTGAGCTTTGTTAGGATTTGCTGCTGTTGCCATTTAAGCTTCCTGGAGCCCACAAACCCAAGAGAACTAAGTTTAGGATCTCTCCCCTCTCCCTGCATGAAAAAAAACAAAGGTAGAAGAATAAAAGGGGTCAAACACCCAAAGTACAGCCTTGTGTGGTGGTTTGGAAGTTAAAAGGAACTTGTAACAGTAAATAAAAGGTATTTAAAGTAAAGGAGGATTACAGAGATATAAAGGAAAAGAATAGATAAAGATACAAATACGTATACAAAATCAGGTTGGATGGCAGTGGATTCTCTGGCTTGAGATGGATTGTCCTTGTATGCAGAAGATGATAGGGCTGGCCAGCTGGTTATCAGGAACAGCAGCAAGGAGATGTTGCAAAGGCAAAGGCAGAAATAAGAGAAAGAGAACAGGAATTTGCCTGCCTCTTAAATAGAGTTGTGGACAGGGAGAGGACCTGAGGGTTCCTCCCCCTAGGAGGGGCCAGGTTTCCCTGCCCACCTGGGACACAGGTTTCCAGACTAGTCTCCCACCTCAGATGGGCTTAGCCTGGAACAGAAACAGGCTGTAATGACATTTTTTGAGACACCATCCAGCTGAGTGGATGTTTTCTCAGAACAAGGTTTATAAGCCAGAGCCTTATAGTATATGAGTATAAGGACTCTAAAGAGAGAATGATTTATGACTGGAGAGTCTTTTCTGTGGTGTGCATTCACAGCCCAGCTTTCACCCCATCTGTACTACTGTAGCATTACAAAATGCAACGTTGTTGAGGGCCAAAGTTGTTCTGCTGACAGCTGTTTTCACCAAGGCATAGAACATGGAATCAATTAGAAAATCTGATCTTAAAAGTTATGCACCTAAATCCATGAAGTTCAGTTAAGCAGTACTTTGTGTTTCTGGCAGAATTGTGAAACAGTACAGCCAAGACATTTAAAATTAGCAACTTCTTCTTTAGCACTTTCCCACCCACCTAAATTAAATGAAATGTGTCAGGGTGAGTGGTGAAAATATATTTACTGTTGTTTTGTGTTTGTTTTTTTTTTTTCTGTAAAAGGTGTGTTTTGGGCACCTGAGAAGAAGCCTTTATGTTCTTGTCAAAGTAGACAGCTCTGTACAAAGAGAAGGCATTGTGCCAGCTGAGTGTATCTGAATATAGAATCATAGAATCATAGAATGGTTTAGGTTGGAAGGGACCTCAAGGATCATCCAGCTCCAACCCCCTGCCATAGGCAGGGACACCTCCCACTAGAGCAGGTTGCTCAAGGCCTCATCCAGCCTGGCCTTAAACACCTCCAGGGAGGAAGCATCCACAACCTCCCTGGGCAACCTGTGCCAGTGTCTCACCACCCTCACTGTAAAGAACTTCCTCCTAACATCCAGTCTAAATCTCCCCTCTTCCAGCTTAAACCCATTCCCCCTCGTCCTGACATTACCAGACCTTGTCAATAGTCCCTCCCCAGCCTTCCTGTAGGCTCCCTTCAGATACTGGAAAGCCACTCTAAGGTCTCCTCGAAGCCTTCTCTTCTCCAGGCTGCAGAGCCCCAACTCTCTCAGCCTGTCCTCATAGCAGAGCTGCTGCAGCCCTCTGAGCATCTTTGTGGCTCTCCTCTGGACTGGCTCCAGCAGTTCCATGTCCTTCTTGTGTTGGGGGCTCCAGAACTGCACACAGTACTCCAGGTGGGGTCTGAGGAGAGCAGAGTAAAGGGGGAGAATCCCCTCCCTTGCCCTGCTGCCCACACTGCTCTTGCTGCAGCCCAGCACAGGATTGCTGTCTGGGCTGCGTGTGCACACTGTCAGCTCATGTTGAGCTTTTTGTCAACCCAGACCCCCAGGTCCAAAGAGACAGAAAAAAATCTATTATCTACCTATAGACCTGGGCATCCTTCAGTGTGGTAGAAGCATCCCTGAGGGTGCTAAAAAGAGGCAGAGATATTGTTGGGGAGGGGAAATTAACTGATGCGAGAGGATTTTTTCCAGAATTACTATTGCTTATTAATGTTGCTCTTCAGAACTCTGCCACCCCTGACCACTCATTTTAATAATATGTTGGTTCTCACACAGCCTTGGAAACATTCTGTGGATAATATCTAGATCTAGTAATAACCAACAGAATAGAGAAACATTAATTGAACTGGCAGAGAAGGTTCCCATGGGCAAATGCTGCTTGTGGTCAATATGCTGCCTGCCCGGCAGATGGGCTCAAGGAGCTCTTCCTGCTCATGGCAGCAGGCAGTAGAGAATTACAAAGAGGCATTTAAGCATTTACTCACAAATTATTATTACCCACTCGTGGGGCTTAGCCACAGTCCAGACAGTGCCCAAATGCTTTCAGGGGACTCTGTCTTCTTGGACGTTGAGGCTTGAATCTTCCCGGCTTCTGGGGAAAGGAGGCTGACAATCTCTGACCTTGTCTCCTGGCTTCTTCTGGATGATCTGTTATGTTCAGGAATTCTAAGCAGGACCTTCAGGTGCAATAGCAGCATGGCTGAGCACAGCAGAAAGAGCACAGCAAAGAGCAGGGAAGCAAAACAGTGAAGCAAAAGCAAGTTGTTCACCTGTGTGGGCCAAGATGAATTGCCCTTTGGACACAAGAATAGCCAATCAGGATGGCAGTTAGCCACACCTTACCGTATTAGGCAAAGCCACAGGCTTACTTTTCCCTAATTTGGGAAAAGCACAGGCCTTGCACTAGGCAGGCACAAGCTAAGTGTGTGTGCCTTACACCACAGGACCCTGGGCAGGCCAGACTCAGTGGGTCCAGGTTCTTTTGTGTCTGTTTCCCATGCTTGCCTCTCTGATGGAGCACAAAAACATGCCTAGGCAAGACAGGACATGTATAAGCCTATTTTGGGTCTATCAGGCCTACCACAACAGATGTGCTAAAGGACGTGGTTTGGCACCAGCCTCGGTACAGTAAGATTGTGGACTTGATGATCTAGAAGATCTTTTCTGATCAAAAAGATTCTGTGATTCTAAGCAGGGAGCACAGTGAAACACCAGGCCTTAGAGAAAACTGAATTTTTATGGACCTGAAGTCTTTAGCTAAACTACTGAACTGGAAAAGGCCAGGATGTGGTCTAAGGCACCATCATATGAATGCGTCTGCCACTTAGTGGCTGTTGCTTTTCCTGGCTTGATATGAGCTATGTCTTTTAGCACACTCTCAAGCAACATTCAAAGGCTACTCTTGGTCCAAAGAATATGCTCCTAATAAGCAAAAAAGGATGTTTCCCTTTTGTGGGCGTGAAGAAACTTTAACTACATGAATGCAGGCTATGCTCTGCTGTTTGCCCCATGGAAGAGGAAGACACAAGACGACCTGGCTGGGTAAGAAAGGTCTGCTCATGTTGTCAGCTGCTGGGAAGTGACTGGGCCCAGGAGGAACACTGAGAATTAGCAATGATGGAAAAGTGGGTTCTCTTAAAGCTTTTATACTCAAAAATCTCTGCCTCATCCAACACACAGGCCCTTGAAATTTGTTATTAAAAATCAAATAGGCAAGGAAATTTAATAAAGTAAAATTACACCCTTTTGCATTCTTTTAAATTAGTATTTGGGATTATTGATGGAAATCTTAATTAGATGCTATAATTAGTTTGGATAATTGCATATTTAAACCAGAGTCATGTGCTACATCTACTTGCCAGAGACTGAAATTGCTTCAATATTTCCTCTGTTGTAGCCGAGAGCATTTTGGCAGGCATTTGAGAGAGGTGTTCTTGCCATGGATTTTAGAGTCAGAAGCCACCATTGTGACCATCTAATCAAACATCTTCCTGCAGCCTCAGAACCTAAAATACCATACAGAGCATTTACTGGTTTTGTCAAAGCCTTAAGTGCACCAGTAAGCCTTCTGGCCCTGACCACCCTCACCTGGGGCCTCTTCCCTATGCACACTCATGAGCCAGGGAGCCATTCCAGCTCTGCTCAGCCCCTGCCCCACTGACACAGTAGGAGTGCTGATCTCCAGCTCAGTCACAGCCATGCTTCAATAAACCAAGTCCTGACCAGTAGACTGATGACCCAGCTTGATCTCAGCTGTGACCTGTCACCACAAACTTGTCTAGCAACCTAGACTCTTGGCCAGCCCTCACTGCCACCCTCGGGTCTTCCTTGCTTGCTTTATCCTGGGGGCTGTGGGATGGGACCCCGGCAGATGAAATCCATGTCTTGCTGTTCCATGTTCTGGTGCTTAGTTCTCAGGTCCGTGTCCCTGAATGGGCAGTCAGTCATTGCTGTGTCCTGACAATCTTCCCTAGATCCCTTGTAAAGTTCAACATAGATTAACTTTCCTTGCAGTTATTACAGCATAAATCAAGAGAAATATCAGAGAATCTTAAATGATTTTCACCTCTGTAAAGCCAAAGTGTGCTCTAGCTGAAGTTCCAGCTGTTCCATTTTTTATTACTTGAGTAACTTTCTTGTCCACCTACCACAGGCCTCATTTCTCCCTTGATATCCTCCTCAAGGAGGATTTTGTTAAGCAATCTTAAAAGGCTTTGAATTCTTTCATGTTGCATAATGCAGAGGGTAGTAGAAAAGGAGGGCAAATGATAAGGTGATATAGAATCATAGAGTCATAGAATGGTTTAGGTTGGAAGGGACCTCAAGGATCAGCCAGCTCCAACCCCCTGCCATAGGCAGGGACACCTCCCACTAGAGGTTGCAGGTTGCCCAAGGCCTCATCCAGCCTGGCTTTAAACGCCTCCAGGGAGGGAGCATCCACGACCTCCCTGGGCAACCCATTCCAGTGTCTCACCACCCTCACTGTAAAGAACTTCCTCCTAACATTCAGTCTAAGAAAAATAAATATAAACTTCTAAAGCTGAATGTTGCATTTTGAATCTTGCCTGCAGGAGGTATGACCTGTTTGAAGAGCTGTGTGGCCAAGTTAAGAAACTCTGGAAGGAAGCAAGCAAACTGCAGTGTCAGGGAAGACGAAGGGGAAGCTGGTAAGATGATCAAAGGGGTCCTGCAGAGAGGGAAGCCCATGTCAGTCCCAGTTCCATCCTGGTAACCCATTTGCACAATCCATCTTTAGAGGTCCCTTCTCACCCAAAACAAATGTTGTGTGATCATGAGGAGCAAATGGTATCTGCCTGTACTGAAGCAACCATGGGTTTATCTAAGAGTGCATTCTGGCACTTTGTTTTGTGGGCATGTTTTAGTACTTTTTCTGCTGGTTTTATTACTACTTCTCCTTTCCACTTTTTTTTCTGCTTACTTTGCTATTAAACACATGCAAGTCCTAAATGTTGAAGCCCTGCACTGAACACAGGTAAACTCTTTTGTGGGCACGCAAAAACTAATTGTGCCTTTTGTAAATCCTGAATCCCACTCAAGATTTTTGGCATACTTCCTACTGATCAAATAGGTAAGTGACAACATAATTTCACAGAAACTTTGGCAAAGCTCACCTTTATACAGCTGGGTTTTATCCAGGTACTGGCATTTTATATGAACTAGGTTATTTCCTTCATTTCCTGCACTTTTTGTTTGTGTTGGAAATATATATGCTCTAAGTACCACAAAACTGCAAATTGTCTGGTGTGAAAGATGAAAGTATTACCTTGTTCCTTCCAATGCAGAAGGAAAAACGACTTCTTTCTAAACCTTGGAAACCCTTTCCTCTGCTGCTCCCTCCTGCACAGTACTGGCTGTAATGAATGACCCATTAAAATCAATGGGCCATTAGAACAACCCTACAGTTAGATGGATTGGTTCCTTCCAAGTAATACCTGGGTTAATTTTCTGGTTTTTCTTTTAATTTGATTGCCATTCTTTAGAAAAGGTTTGGAAAGTTTTCTCCCTTTATTGATGAAAGTTTTCTGTGGGAAAGGCAACTAGGCTGTGGGCTGGTTTTCTGCTCTTAGGAGCTGTCTTCTGGTCTACTTCACACTTTGTCTCTGTTGCAAGGTCAAATAGTCCTAGCAAATGGACACTTCAGATGTCCACCACTCTCAGTAAGTAGCTATTCATGGGGCTCTTGTCTCCATGAAAAGCACAGGTTACACTTTGCTTTTTCAGTTCTGCAGAAAAGTGATACCATTTCATCTTTCCAGGTCAAATGATGCATAGAATCTCAACTGGCCTTCACTGGGTTCTGTTACTTTTATTCAGTATAGTATATCTGAGGCTAATTTTTTTATGTTAGATACAACAATCTGTGATTCTGTGATGCTGTAATTCTGTGATTCTGTATCTGAGGCTGAAATTTTTATGTCAGATACAAAAGAAACATCTCTTTGATCTGCCCCAAGCCACTTCTGTCTCCTAAATATGATGAGGAGGGCTAGACTGTCAATATACACTGTGAGGTACTTCATTAGTCACTGCAGCTTGCTAGACAAGCCAATGGTGAAGCCCCATCCAGGGAGAAAAGATGAGGGAGAAAAGCATAGATCCACAGAATCATAAAATCATTACAGTAGGAAAAGCCCTCAAAGATCATAGCATTGTAGAATCATAAAATGGTTTAGGTTGGAAGGGACCTTAAAGATCATCTAGTTCCAACCCCCTGCCAGAGGCAGGTTGCTCAAGACCTCATCCAACCTGGCCTTGAACACCTCCAAGAAGTGTGCATCCACAACGTCCCTGGGCAACATGTGCCAGTTTTTCACCACCCTCACTGTAAAGAACTTCTTCCCAACATCCAGTCCAAATCTCCCCTCTTCCAGTTCAAACCCAGTCCTCCTTGTCCTGACATTACCAGACCTTGTCAATAGTCCCTCCCCAGCCTTCCTATAGGCCCCCTTCAGATACTGGAAGGCCACTATAAGGTCTCCTCAAAGCCTTCTCTTCTCCAGGCTGCAGAGCCCCAACTCTCTCAGTCTGTCCTTATAGCAGTGCTGCTGCAGCCCTCTGAGCATCTTCGTGCCCTCCTCTGGACTCTCTCCAACAGTTCCACGTCCTTCTTGTGTTGGGGGCTTCAGAACTGCACACAGGACTCCAGGTGGAGTCTCAGGAGAGCAGAGCAAAGGGGCAGAAGCCCCTCCCTTGCCCTGCTGCCCACACTGCTCTTGCTGCAGCCCAGCATAAGGTTGCTGTTTAAGCTGCTCTCACACTGCAGGCTCAGGTTGAGCTTTGCATCACCCCAGACCCCCAGGACCTGTTCCTCAGAGCTGCATAGAGCCCAACTGTCAAAGGCCATTAAACCACATTCCAAACAACCATGTTCATGTGTATCTTGAACACCTCCAAGGACAGTGACTCCACCACCTCCCTGGAAATTGCCAATGCCTCACCACCCTTGCAGGAAAGAATTTTTACCTAATATCCAACCTAAACCTTCCCTGGCACAATTTCAGGCCATTTCCTCTCATTCTATCAGTTCACTTCCAACACAAACCACAACATAAGGAGAAACTTTTTTACAGTGTGGGTGACAGAGCCCTGGAGCAGGCTGCCCAGAGAGGTTGTGGAGTCTCCTTCTCTGGAGACTCAAAACCCACCTGAATGCATTGTTCTGCTGAGTACCCATGGGGATCTTGCCTTGGCAGGGAGGTGGGACTCAATAATCTCTGGAGGTCCCTTCCAATCTCTAAGTTTCTGTGATTCTGTCAGAAAGGATTTCTAAGATCATGGAACCCAACTGTCAGCCTAAATCCACCATGGCTACTAAATCCTGTTCCAAAGGGCCATGCCCACAGGTTTCTTGAACACCTTCAGGGATGGTGACTCCACCACATCCCAGGCAGCCTCTTCCAATGCCTGACCATTCTTCTTATCATAGTATCACAGTATCACCAAGGTTGGAAGAGACCTCACAGATCATCAAGTCCAACCTTTCACCACAGAGCTCAAGGCTAGACCATGGCACCAAGTGCCACGTCCAATCTTGCCTTGAACAGCTCCAGGGATGGCAACTCCACCACCTCCCTGGGCAGCCCATTCCAGTAGCCAATGACTCTCTCAGTGAAGAACTTTCTCCTCACCTCGAGCCTAAACTTCCCCCGGTGCAGCCTGAGGCTGTGTCCTCTCGTTCTGGTGCTGGCCACCTGAGAGAAGAGAGCAACCTCCTCCTGGCTACAACCACCCCTCAGGTAGTTGTAGACAGCAATAAGGTCTCCCCTGAGCCTCCTCTTCTCCAGGCTAAACAATCCCAGCTCCCTCAGCCTCTCCTCGTAGGGCTGTGCTCGAGGCCTCTCCCCAGCCTCGTTGCCCTTCTCTGGACACGCTCAAGGATCTCAATGTCCCTCTTAAACTGGGGGGCCCAGAACTGGACACAGTACTCAAGGTGTGGTCTAACCAGTGCAGAGTACAGGGGCAGAATGACCTCCCTGCTCCTGCTGGCCACACCATTCCTGATGCAGGCCAGGATGCCATTGGCTCTCTTGGCCACCTGGGCACACTGCTGGCTCATGTTCAGGCGGGTATCAATCAGCACCCCCAGATCCCTCTCTGTCTGGCTGCTCTCCAGCCACTCTGACCCCAGCCTGTAGCTCTGCATGGGGTTGTTGTGGCCAAAGTGCAGCACTCGGCACTTGGAGCCATTGAATGCCATCCCACTGGACTCTGCCCATCTGTCCAGGCGGTCAAGGTCCCGCTGCTTATGAAGAGTAATGCCATTTCCCCCCCTCTTCATTTAGTAAAGAAATGGCTTTTTCAGTGTGAAGCAAAGCAAGAGCATCTTGCACTAAGATAGCAGTTCGCTAAACAGTGCCAAGATGCAGGGGATGGGGATTGAGGATGATGGAAGAGTACCAGTGATGTGATTTGATTTTAATAAGGTACCTAATTTCTCATCAATGTCAGGTTGGTGTCTTTGTCTCATGAACAAGCTCAGTACATTGAAAAGGTCATGGAGTTTGTTCATGCCTTGCAGGAAGCCATGTAATATCTGAAGGATATTTGTGAAGATCAGAGGCAAATAAAGGACAAAATATATCTCTTTCAAGTCAGTCAGAGCATACCACAAATAAACAGCAGCATTTCACATTAAGACTGCTCAGCAAGAACAACTCTGGGAGAAAGCAAAGAAGGGCATGTGAACATACACATAAACTTCCCCAACTACCAAACTTGCAGCTTTCATCTGTATCACACAATGCAATGTCTCCTCAGCACTGGTGAAGCCACACCTCGAGTGCCAAACTCAGGTTTGGGGCCCTCATTATAAGAAAGGCATTGAAGTGCTGGAGCAGGCTCCAGAGAAGGGCAACAAAAAAACCCATACTGAATGAAATACAGAATCACAGAATGCCAGGAGCTGGAAGGGACCTTGAAAACTCATCCAGTCCCACCTCCCTGCCAGAGCCGGATCTCCTATGCCAGATCACACAGGAACGCATCCAGGCAAGTTCTGAATATCTCCCGAGAGGGAGACTCCAGAACCCGCCCTGGGCAGCCTGTGCCAGTGCTCTGTCATCCTCACAGGTCAAAAAAATCCTCCTGCTGTTTACATAGAACTTCCTATGCCTCAACTTCCACTCATTGCCCCTTGTCCTGAAGGGGGATTTAGTTCGTGTGTAGCAAAGTATTTTGTCCCAGCTTTGCAGACAGGTGTGCTGACAATGTTTTAGCAGTGCTGTACTTTTCAGACATTTGAACTCTGAGTGCATTTACAAACACACTTGTATCCTATTCTTAGTCCCCAGGGCCAGAAAACCCCCCAAACCCTCACAAGTTTATGCAGTCTTTTGAGTGATTTGAAGATCTCAGTGCTGTGTGTTCCCAGCTCACTTTCTGCTCAGTTCTGTGTGTTCCCAGCTCAGTCTCTGCTCAGTGCTGTGTGTTCCCAGCTGCTCCATTTTGTGTGGCACCTTGGGCTGCAGGAAGGAAAAGGCTGCAGCTGCAGGGAGGAGGGTACAGGAGAGGTGACCCTAAACTGACCAACGAGCAATTCACAGATTGCATCAGGTTAGAAGGGACCTGCCCTGCAGTGAGCAGGGCAATCTCCAACTAGATCAGGATGCCCAGAGCCACATTTCATCCCGTGGATATCATATTCAGGATAAAGCTGAGGGATCACCACAGTCAAGCTTCTTCCCCTTTTTCAGTGACTGGTGTCTGAGGAGGACTCTGTTCTGCCTTTGATCCCATTCCCCAAGTTCCTGAATCTGGTGCCTGTCTGCTCCTGTGACCAGTGTGGAACTTATGCCACAGTATCAGTGGTGACAGTGACTAATTGCCATCAGGGCTTGAGTTTGATGTTGTTTTGTATCTATTTCATTGGGTTGTTCTTAACTTCCATCCCATCTGGTTTAGGTTCTTTCCCAAGCCATCAGTCTCTCTGCCTGATTCCCTTTCTTTTCCCTTTGGGAAGCAGAGGGGCTCATAGAGAACCTCTGACACTTCTTCAGTGGCTGGCCCAGTCCTGACCCTTGACAGGAGTAGAAAACATAGTGGATGTTTTACAATACCTTAGTGACACCACTATCCTTCAGATTTTTCCTCCTAAGCCTATGAAATGGTAACCCCATCCTTTCCCAGGACAACTCCTTTGAAGCACAGAGGAAGTTACACTCTTCTGCCTAATTAGCATTCTTACTGCAACACATGCAATTAGAATGAGTTATGTGACCTGGCATCCTGCCTCCTGATAGCATCAAATGAACTCAAGGAGAGAAAAATGGAGTCATACTGGAAGAAATTAACATAATTCCCCATCTGACAATTTTTAAATAGAATGAAATATATCCTTGAGTGATTACTTGATGCCCCTGGAAAAATACTGACTGTGTCTTGAACCCTAGAATGGACCCAGAAGTTAGGCTCGTGGTGTCTGTTTGCCACTCTCCTCCTCCATCTCCCACTTTGAAACCAAAGACTTATTTCAGCTCACTCTCATATGAATAAAGCAAGCAATACATAAACTGTGACAATACTGGATGCAAGAAGCTGTGACCCATTGCTTTCTGAAAGCAGCTCTTCAGGTTGTCTGGTTATCTTTCAGGTTTGTTAAAATACCTAACTCTTGAGGAACCTAAGCACATCAGATCATAGAATCATAGAATTGTAGAGTGATTTGGGTTGGAAGGTGTCAGGAACTGGGGGACAGGCTCTGCTCACTTGTTCCCTGGGATAGGACAAGGAGCAATGGATGTAAGCTGCAGCACAGGAGGTTCCAACTCAATACCTCAACACAAGGGGGAACTTCTTGATTGTAAGAGTCACAGAGCGCTGGCACAGGCACCCCAGAGAGGTTGTGGAGTCTTCTTCTCTGCAGACTTTCAGGGCCTGTCTGGATGTGTTCCTGTGTGACCTGAGCTAGATTGTATGGTGCTGGTCTGGCAGGGGGGTTGGACTTGATGACCTCTTTGGGTCCCTTCCAACCCCTGACATCCTGTGAGCCTGTGATCTAGTTCCAACACCCTCACCCACGGGCAGTGACACTTGCCACTAGATCAGACTGCTCAAGGCCCTCCTCAACCTGGCCTTGAACACCCCCAGGGAGGAAGCATCCACAGCCTCCCTGGGCAACCTGAGCCAGTGTCTCACCACCTTCACTGTAAAGAATTTCTTCCTAATACCTAGTCTAAATCTCCCCTCTGCCAGCTCAAATCCATTGCCCCTCATCCTATCACTACAAGCCCTTGTTAAGCCCGCTCCAGCCTTTCTGTTTAAGTCCGCTCCCCTTGTTAAGTCCTCCCCAGCTACCCTTCAGGTAGTGGAAGGCTGCTTTAAGGTTTTCTAAGGTTTTCCCAGAGTCTTCTCTTGTCTAGGCTGAGCAGCCCCATCTCCCTCAGTCTGTCTCCATAGGGATGGTGCTCCAGCTCTCTGACCATCATCATGGCCTCCTCTGGACCCTCTCCAAAAGTTCCATGTCCTTCTTGTGTCTGGGGCTACAGAACTGGATGCGGTGCTCCAAGTAGGGTGTCACAAGAGCAGAGTAGGAGGGGAGAATCATCTCCCTTATCTTGCTCCTCATGCTTCTTTTGATCTATTTCCTGGATTTCTCTTCATGACCTTACTTTCCTCCCTTTCAAGTCAGCAAAGCTACTCTGGGTAAATACTCCCCTATGCATGCTTCTTCCACACTCTTCACTTCTTTTGGGTGATTTCTAAAGTGCTTAAATTAACAACCCATGACAAAGCAATCCTTTTGCACCATTAGCTCTGCAGGCATTCCAGACCTGGAAAAGAGATGACTTGCCAGAACAAACAATGCAACATCCGTG
Organism: Tricholaema leucomelas; assembly: GCA_013400475.1. NCBI lineage: Eukaryota > Metazoa > Chordata > Aves > Piciformes > Lybiidae > Tricholaema lacrymosa > Tricholaema leucomelas. The sequence goes on from WAAF01020593.1 coordinate 85,830, forward strand.
TTGTTTTCTTGTGGTGATGGCGTTAATTCCTCAGCTTTAAGCAGTTCTGGACAACAGTGGATGCAAAAAAAAAGTTGAAGCTGTTTCTTCTCTGCAACCTTTTTGTAACCCAAGATCGAATTTCTTCACTGTGCCCGAGGCTGTCTTCACAACTACATTAAGTGAAAACTCCAGGATTTTTAAAGCCACTCCATTGCCCCTCTGCCCCCAAACATCACAAAAATCCAGGAAGCTGCCCTGATTTTAAGGTGGAAGAGAGTAGATTTAGGCTGGATATTAAAAAAGAAGTGGTGAGACACTGGAACAGGTTGTCCTGGTGTCTAGGTTCTAATTCAAATTTCCCAGAGACTCAAATATAGTTGATAGAACCAATAACAATTTATAGGATGCCCTTCTCTCTTCCTCCTTCTTTCCCAAAAGAAAAGGAATTAGATGGAGAGAGAGGAAAGGTAAAGCAGACCTAAATAAATAATCTCACTGCCATTTGGAAGTTAAAAGAAGAAAAGTTGAACAATAAATACAAGGTATATGAGGTAGGGAAGTTACAAAAATATAGGGAAGGGAAAACATGAGCCAGCAATGTGCCCAGGTGGCCAAGAGAGCCAGTGGCATCCTGGCCTGCATCAGGAATGGTGTGGTCAGCAGGAGCAGGGAGGTCATTGTGCCCCTGTACTCTGCACTGGTTAGACCACACCTTGAGTACTGTGTTCAGTTCTGGGCCCCCAGTTTAGAAGGGACATTGAGATGCTTGAGCGTGTCCAGAGAAGGGCGACGAGGCTGGTGAAAGACCTCGAGCACAGCCCTACGAGGAGAGGCTGAGGGAGCTGGGATTGTTTAGCCTGGAGAAGAGGAGGCTCAGGGGAGACCTTATTGCTGNTACAAAATATGTAAATACACAACCAAATTTGATAGCAATGGTTTTTGTCCACCTCGTGGTGATGATGGTCATGTGGTAAGCCAAAGAGCAGCAGGACACAGGAATGGTGATGCTGGCAGGCAGGAAGTGAAAGAGAGCAAACAGGCAGTCCCCCTGCTCTTATGGATCTTAGACAGGAAGGGGCAGTGGGCTAACCACCATCACCCGGTAATGTTCAGACCCACCTCTGGGGAGGGGTCAAGACCACCTGGAGTCAGGTTCGAGATCACTCCCCCCAGGAGGGTTAACACTCGGGAGGTTATGGATTTCCTTTTCCTGGAAGTGTTCAAGGCCAGGCTGGATGTGACCTTGAGCAACCTGGTGTAGTGGAAAGTGTCCCTGCCTATGGCAGCAGGGTTAGAATTAGATGATCTTTAAGGTCCCTTCCAACCCAAACCGTTCTATGCTTCTATGCTTCTATTTTTGGAGATACCAGGAGGTTACAGATGACTGAGAAATTCTTGTTGTGTAACTGTTTTGTAAATTAAACTGTGTTACTTATCACAAACACAGCTTCAGAAACTGGCATATTGCAAAAGTGCTACTGGGCTCAGAAAAGAATTACTGTACACTGCTTTTCACATTTCTTCCTTCTAATTTCCATCTTCATAGATAGACACAGAACCTTCTTATCTAAGTGTTCTCAAAGACTGAAACAGGCTGCCCAGGGAGATGGCTGAAGCCCCATCCCTGGAGGTGTTGAGAAGATGCAGAGGTGGGATGCTGAGTGATATGGTTTAGCATCAGCCTTGCTAGAGCTGTTGAAGGGTTGAACTCAATGATCTTAAAGGTCTTTTCCAACCAAAACTATTCTGATTCTTTGATTCTATAATTCTAATGTAGGTTTACCTGATCTATACTAACATTATGTCACCAAGAAACCCCAGCATGAATGCTAAAGCAATCTGCCACACCAGTCAGTTGCTCCTTTAACCAAAGCAACTTCTTTTCTTATATTTTCCTCCCAATGTTTTTTTCCACCACAGTTGTCTCCCTTGGCACCAATATTTGGTGCCTCCTAATGTTTTTTTCCACCACAGTTGTCTCCTTTGGCACCAATATTTGGTTTTCCTCAAAGGCTATAAATACACCTCTTTCCAGAAGACAAGGCACTGCCAAGGATCAGAGCTGGACCAGCCACTAAACATGTGCCAGAGGCTCTCTATAAAGCCCTCAGCTGCCCAAAGGGAAGAGAAAGAGAATAAGGGAGAGAAACTGATAAATCAGGGAAGAAATTGAACCAGCTGAGCTGGAAATAAGAACAAGTCAATGAAATAAACACAAAAATAGATACAGCCCAATATTAAACCCAGTCCCTGATGGCAATTAGTCACCATCACTACTGATGCTGAGTGCAGGCACTGAGGAGGTCCAAGACTGGACTCAGCAGCAGAGAGAAGTCAATTCTGGAGCTGGATTCTGGAACTGGATTCAAGAATTCATAAATCAGGATCAAATGCAAAATCTATGATTCCAGGACTCTATGCACAGAGGCCATGGTCCACAGCCACCCCTTGGTGTTAATTCTCTCCATTGGCACTATCACTGCTAGCAGCAGCCACTGTCTGTGCAGACCTGTGAGCTGCAGAAAGTGCCAACCCTGAGCAGAGACCGAGCTGGGCAGTCACAACACCGAGCAGGATTAGTGCTGGTCCAATCACACCAGGACAGGCAATAGAAACAAGGCCGGAGAAGGAGCCACACTCTGTTTGTGGCTTTAAACTGAAAAAATGTCATCCAAATGGCATGGCTTATGTCACAGTGCTGATAAGTAATTGGCAAAGAAAAGAGATCTGAAGAAACTAGGGTTTATGTTTCTCACAGTGTGTCCTTTTGCTGTGAAAGAAGGGTGAGTGTTCGGGCATTTCACAGTACTGACATTACTGCCATGCTCTGTGAACCAGTATGTGTCAGGTAGAGTTCTTTACTGTCATACTGTCACTGTGTTTGGTGAGTTATCTCAATAGCAGAAAGGGCATGCTTTTTCTTTCCCTTCATACCTGTCAGGCTTATTAAATCATAGAAACTGCAGCAGAGAAAGTGATTTCAGATGTTCTCCTAAAGCATTTGTTTCTGTGCGCTGCATAATGAGGGCATTTACTTCTTATTTTAGGGATGGAAATCAGTTTATCACCCAAAACACACCAACTGAGAGAGAAAATCAAGGACAAATATTATATGTATTCATCCACTGTGGTATCTGATGCCTCTTAGATATTGCAGGGTCTCTGCCCTTCCCATTATATGGAAAATGTGGGATTTAATTATACTTGGAAGCAAAATGTGATTATAGAACTTCAATCTCCCACCAGGTACTGAATAGAAATCTTGCATAAGAGACAATTCCAGCCACAATGTTTTCCAAGGTGGAGGGGGGATGGGCTTGAAAAACATGACAGTAATGATTTCCTTGCACACACATATATATATATATATATGAGTTTGTGTTGTATTGAGGAATGACAGCAGTTTAAGGAAATAGGATGGCAATCATTTTTAGCTCTCAGAATATTAATAGCCTGATTTTCAGTTCATTGTCACTGTCACATTATGTAATTGTGGAGGCAGAGTCTACCCTTCACACCAAACAGGCATATGTTGTATTCACTGGGAAAGTAAATCCTCACTGTGCCTGCTGACAGAGCTGGGAATAGCATGGATTTAAGGAGGGCAGGAAAGAGAAAGGGAAAACAATTGCTTTTGGCTGCCAGCAGGTTGACAGAGGTGATTCTTCCCCTTTGCTTTTCTGAGGCCTCCCCTTGAATACTGCATCCTGTTCTGGTGTCTCCATCATAAGAAGGATATAGAACTGCTGGAATAAGTCCAGAGGAGGGTCACAAGAATGACTGAAGCACTGGAGCACCTCTGCTGAGATATCAGGCTGAGGGAGCTGGGGTTGTTCAGCCTAGAGAAGAGGAGGCCCTGGCACATTACAGCTGCCTTCCAGTGCCTGGAGGGAACCTTCAGGAAAGCTGGAGAAGGTCTTCTCATAAGGGTGTCTAGCAACAGGACTAGCAGGAGTGGTTTTAAGCTGAGGGAGAGTAGGTTTAGACTAGATCGTAGGAAGAAGTTCTTCAGTACAAGGGAGATGAGACTCTGGAGTAGGTTGCCCAGAGTGTCTGTGGATGCCCCCTGCCTGGAGATGTTTAAGGCCATATTGGATGAGGCAAGTTCAGCTGAGAAGTGTCTTTGCCCATGGCAGGACCATAGAAGCAGACATTTCTGGGGTGTCTTTCAACCTAAACCATCCAATGAATCTCTGCAAACTTCCACTTCACTGAATAAGCTTCTAGGAGTTCTTTCTGTGCTCTGGCACACATTACAACTCTAATCCAGGCTGCAGTTAAGCAACAGCATCTGAGGGAACTGGCACTGTTCAGTCTGGAGAAGAGGATGCTAAGGGGAGCCCTTATTGCACTCTACAACTCCCTGAAAGGAGGTTGCACTGAGGTGGGGATTGGTCTCTTCTCCCTAGCATCAGCTAACATAACGAGATGAAATGGCCTGAAATTGTGCCAGGGGAGATTTAGGTTGGATAGTAGGAAAAATTTCTTTCCTGCAAGAGTGGTCAGGCATTGGAACAGGCTGCCCAGGGAGGTGACAGAATCACCTTTTATAGAGGTGTTCAAGAAATGCATGGACACAGCACTTAGAGACATGGTGGCCGTGGTGGTGTTGGGTTGAAGGTTGGGCTCAGTGATCTTAGAGGTCTTTTCCAACAAAACCCATTCTATGATTCTATGATAGCAGCATTTAGTCACCACAGCCAGAGAAGAAATGGCACCAGCACATCATTTCCCATTATCCTTTCGATAGTTACATTTGACATAAAACCAGGGAGCAGCCACTTTGCTGAGCCTGCTCTGCAGTCAGCTTTCTAGAGTGGTGCCAAAATAATGCTGCAGAAGACATTAAGTCAAATAAAAATATGACAGTCATATCTCACAGGCTCTGCTCTGCAGCATTTGCAACTTACTAATCCAGGACTGCAGGAAAACAATTGACCACACTTATTAATAAACCGAAGAATGAGAAAACACAGCTAACCTTTTTGTTTCTTTGGTTTGGTTTATTGTGGTTTAAAATGTGGGTTCTTCTGAGTTCTTATTCCTGAAAATAAACCCCTGATGTGTGGATTTTTCCTGCAGTTTCAGGATAACTCAGCATCCAAGATTTCATAGCCCACTTACAGTTGTGCATTTAATGGGGAAAGGAAGATTTTCACAGACCCCAGAATAAACACAACTTGCCAACTGCATGACCAAAAAAATGCTGGTTATGACTTGAAGTAAAGATTACAAGCACATATCTAGGCTGGGCAGAGAATGGACAGAGCAGTGCTGAGGAGAAGGACTTAGGGGTGATGGGCAATGAGAAGCTCAGCGTGAGCTGTCAACACACACTCAGAGCCTAGAAGCCAACCGTGTCCTGCATTCCCAGCAGCATGAGCAGCAGGCAGAAGGAAGGGATTATGCCCCTCTCCTCTGCTTGGTGAGAGGGCCAGCTCTGGACTCCTCAGCACAAGGAGGACATGTTGCTGTTAGAGCAGATCTGGATGAGGATCGTGAAGGTGATCAGGGGGCTGGAGTACCTCCCCTGTGGAGACAGGCTGGGAGAGTTTGGGCTGTTCAGCCTGGAGAAGAGAAGGCTCAAAAGACATCTTAGAGCGGCATTTCAACGCCTGAAGTCAACCTATAAGGTTTGGGAGGAACTCTTTAGAATGGCTTGTAATGATAGGGTGAGAGGCAATGGTCTGAAAGTAGAGCAGGGTGTATATAGGTTGAATATGAGGAGGAAGTTCTTCACAATGAGGGTGCTAAAGTACTGAACAGGTTGCCCAGAGATGTGGTGGAGGCCCCATCTCTGGAGATATTCAAAGTCAAACGTGATGGAGCCCTGAGAAACCTGGTCTAATTGGAGAGATCCCTGATGACTGCAGGGAGTGGGGGGCAGAAATGATGATCTTGGAGGATCCCTTCCAACTTGATGCATTCAGTGGTTCTATAAGCTTCTGCACAACTACAGAGATTGGCCAATTAAGGCAGTTTACAATTTAGGGACTTCAGTTATCAGCTTATCTTTTGTCTTCACCACAGAGGATCTGAAAGCAGCTAATCTCAGTCAAATAGATTTAGTTACCCTAGGAATCATCATCGAAGCAAATTAGCAGTTAGCTATTTTTCTGGAAGACACTTCTCTTTGGACTTCTCCAGTTCTCTTTTAGCAAAGGAATTATGCTGAAAACCATTTGCATACTATCTGAGTACCACACAGATTTCCTGAACTAGTAGTCTCAGCATTGCTGGTAAGCACAATCTCAGCAGCTGTCTATACCATGAGAGTGACTTAAAGGGAAATTACAGGCAGGGATATTTGCCATGTATGCAAATATACTTAGATTTTCCCCTTCATATGAAATAGGGTGATTATAACTTCTGGAAGACTCCAGCATATTTGCTTATAGAACTTCTTTGATAGCTATTCTCTTAGGAAAGTGTGTCCAGCTGTCAAGGATCGGGGCTGAAACACCAGTAAATGACAGAGGATCTCTATGAATCCTTCTGTTTCCTAAAGGGAAGAGAAAGGGAATAAGGGAGAAAGTCTGATGGTGCAGGAAAGGAATTAAACCAGTTGAGATGGAAGTAAGAATAATCAAATGAAACAGAGTCAAAGAGATACAATCCAATAGGGAACTCAACTCCTGATGGCTGTGATGTCACCATCACAACTGATGCTGAGTGCAGACACTGGAGAAGTCCAAGACTGGACTCAGCACCAGACAGAAACCAGATTCAGGAATTCATGAATCAGCAGAACAGAGTCCTCCAGGCACACCTGCCACTGGAGAACAGGCTTGACTCTCATGATCCCTCAGCTTTATCCTGTCTACAGCTGCCTGAATGGAGGCTGTGGCCAGGTGGGGTTGGTCTCTTCTGCCAGGCAACCAGCAACAGAACAAGCGGACACAGCCTCAAGTTGTGCCGGGGGAGGTCTAGGCTGGATGTTAGGAGGCAGTTGTTGGCAGAGAGAGTGATTGGCATTGGAATGGGCTGCCCAGGGAGGTGGTGGAGTCACTGTTCCTGGAGGTGTTCAAGCAAAGCCTGGATGAGACACTTAGTGCCATGATCTAGTTGATTGGCTAGGGCTGGGTGCTAGGTTGTACTGGATGATCTTGGAGGTCTCTTCCAACCTGGCTGATTCTATGATTCTGTGATTCCTGAAGATGCCATCCATGACTGGAATCCTTTGTTGCTCAGCTTAGGGTCACCTGTCTTGTCCCCTCCTCCCCACAGCTGCAGCCTTTTCCTTCCTGCAGCCCAAGGTGGCACACAAGATGGAGCAGTGCCCTTGGTCTGCAGCCCACCCCCTGCTGGTAACTCTCCCCATCAGCGTTGTCACTGCCAGCAGCAGTCACTGTTTGTGCAAAACCTGCCCTGAGCTGCAGAACTGCCTCACTGAGCAGAGACTGAGCTGGGCAGTCACAGCACTGAGCAAAATCAATCATGGTTTAGCTCACACTTGGACACTGACACAGATCCAAATGCATGTTTGGCAGCAGGTTATTGTTCAGTTATTCACGTAGCTGGAACATCCAAAAGCAAGTATATGTTAACAAAAACAAAGGCAGGCAAAAGTATGTTATGTAATCAAAACTAATAGTGTTCCATGGAGGCAGAAAAAGCCATCTGAGTGTTCTGTGTATTCTCTGATTCTGTTAACTAGACATGTTAATTAGACTTGCTTTTCTTTTGTGTAAGTGCTTGGGGACTGAGGTTTGTTCTTAGTGGTAAAAGGAAGATGAAAATTAAGAGTAGGTAACACTAGAATGAGTGTGGTACCCACACCTTCTGAGCGACTGGAGAAGAGAGGAAAAGAACTCATTGTGGCACAGCACAGGAAAACAAGGTCATTCAAGTGCTGAAATGGAAGGAACAGTCATTGCCACTCATCTCTTCCTCAGTCTTACCAGGGGTCCCACAGTGATTGGTATGGGAACTCAGGAAGGCACTGCAGTGCTGGACCACATTCAGAGAAGAGTAACCAAGCTGCTGAAGATCTAGAGGTCTAGAGAGCAAATCACATGAGGAATGCCTGAGGGAACTGGGGTTATTTAGTCTGGAGGAGAGGAGGTTGAGAGGAGACCTCATTCTTCTCTACAGCTCCCTGAAAGGAGGAGGTTGCAGTGATGTGAGGCTTGGGCTCTTTTCCTTAGTATCAGGTGATAGAACAAGAGGAAATGGCCTGAAATTGTGCCAGGGGCTGTTTAGATTCAATATTGGGAAAAAATTTCTTTCCTGCAAGAGTGGTCAGGCATTGACACAGGAGTCACTGTCACTGGAGGTGTTCAAGAACTGTGTGGACACGGTGTAAAGGCTGTGGTGGTTTTAGGTTGACAATTAGAATCAACAATCTTAGAAGTCTCTTCCTAATAATTCTATGATTCCATGTACAAGTACAAAGACCTCCAGTTGCATTGTGGAGCAAAGCTGGAGGTGGGTAGATTCAGACTGGACGTGAGGAGGACATTCTGGAGCATGAGAGTGGTGAGAGCCTGGAATGGGTTGCCCAGGGAGGAGGTTGAGGCCACATCCCTGGAGATGTTTAAGACCAGGCTGGATGAGGCTGTGGGCAGACTGATCTAGGGTAGGGTGTCCCTGGCCATGGCAGGGGGGTTGGAACCTTGTGGTTGATGATCCTTGTGGTTCCTTCCAACCCTGACTGATTCTATGATTCTATGATTGGAAAGGAGGAAGGGTGAGATGTTCATATGCTACCAGCAGCATGGCAGAGGTTGGTTGCCACATTTAATTTGCTTCTGTGCAGACAAACAGAAAACACATTAATCCTTATTTTAGTAGCAAACCCTCAAACAAATCCAACCAAAACACAAACCCAACCATAAACAGACAAACAAGAACTAGTAAATATTTCCCCAGTCCAAGAGGAGAGTAGGGTAGAATATCAAGCAAAATTGTCATGACTATTTTCTTGCCAGCAGGTCTAGGGTTATGGTTGTCCTACTCTACGTGGCACTGGTGAAGCCACACCTCGAATACTGCATTCAGTTTTGGGGTCCTGACTGCAAGAAGGACATTGAGGTGCTGAAGCACATCCAGAGAAGGGCAATAAAGCTGTGGAATTGCTTCAAAGACAGTTCTTGTGAGGAACAGCTGACGGAACTAGGGTTGTTTAGCCTGGAGAATAGGAAGCTGAGGAGAGCCCTCACTGCTCTCTACAACTGCCTGAAAGGAGGTTGGAGTGAGGTGGTGATCAGTCTCTTCCCATGTACAACAAGTGACAGGACAAGAGGAACCAGCCTCAAATTGGGCCAAGGGATTTTCACCTTGGGTATTAGGCAAAATTTCTTCCCAGAGCGAGTTCTTAGGCACTGGAGCAGGCTGCCCAAGGAGGTGGTGGAGTCACCATCCCTGGAAGCATTTCAAAAAGCTGTGGATGTGGTGCTGAGGCACATGATATCAGATGCAGCAGTTTAGCAGTAGTGGTGAGATCATGAGCTCTAAGGCAGCAGTTGGATTTGATGTTCTCAAAGGTCTCTTCCAGCCTCAACAGCTCTGTGATTCTGTGACCTGCTGATACGCACTGGAAAGTATCAGCCATTAGTTAGAGGCAGCCTTTTTTCTAGTCTTCTTTTTCACTGGGATTTAAAAGATGATACAAGAAGCACATGGAAAATGTCACAGCTCTATTAAACAAACAAACAAACAAACAAACCAAAAAACCCTAAACCTTGTTCAGACATTAGTGCCATGGTCTAGTTGATTGGATGAGGATGGCTGATAGGTTGGACTGGATGAGCTTGGAGGTCTCTTCCAACCTGGTTGAGTCTGTGATTCTACAGTACCATTTCCTGGGGCTCAGCAAAACACATTTTCTGAAGAAACAAAAAACTCCCATTCATTGCAGTGAATAGAGGAGGAGAACACAGAACCAGTAACAAAAGATGTATTGGTACAATGCACTACATAGCACAGCCATATTAATTAGGACTGAAGTGTATTTAGACCATTCAATCAATTACTTTGTAATTAAAATGACTCATTTAACCAGAAGTAAGAATTAAGTGCCTGAATTGCTCAATTATGAAACAAAAGGGAAAAGATTAATACATATATTGCTTGCTAAAAATCCAAGGGAAATTTAAACTGTAGGGCTTTTAAGATGTGCCTGTGTACATGTAACTGATGCAGTTAAAACACTTAGATTAATTATTTATGTCTAAGCTTGTAGCCATCCCTCAACCCAATTCCATACTCAGCCTGCATTTCTGCCCAGGGAATGCAGTAGTTTCAGCTGCTGTCATTTCTTTTTCATGTAATCACCCATCATTTGTAGATAAGTACTTCAGAGTCATAGGCATCTATATAGACTTTCATTTAATTACAGGAATAGAAAGTATTTACACACCAACCTCATGATCTGGTTCAGACCTCACAGGCCTTTGAGATAAGAGAAAGTGATGACTTCTCAAAAGAGTGAGAATCATCACTAAATCAAAGTTGATTGGAAGAAGTGGAAGCAACCACACCTTGGTTTAGAACCATTGAAAACACGTACTCATTTTGGATGCAGAGCAGTCCCTTCATTGTTATCCTTCACTTGGGCCACAACTACCCTGAGGAGGCTCCAGTCTTGGGGCAGAGTGGCTGGAAAGCTGCCCAGCAGAAGACCTGAGGGTTGTTGGTAGACAGCCAGGTGAGGATAAGCCAGCATGTGCCCAGGTGGCCAAGAAGCCCAACAGCATCCTGGCCTGGATCAGCAATAGCATGACCAGCACGACAAGAGAAGTGATTGTGCCCCTGGACCGAGCACTGGTGAGGCCACAGCTTGAGTCCTGGGTTCAGTTTTGGGCTGCTCGCTACACTAAAGCTAGGTAGATACAGCTTCCTACTCACTTCTGTGACTTCCTTCACTGCTGTCTGCTTGGTGTCCAAAATGAAAAGGGACTAGCTGCCAGTTCAGACTGGGATGTCGGTCTTGTTTTCACTCTGCTATGTGGAGGAAGCCTCAATTCCAGCAGCTTTCTGAGGGATAACCCCCTTGCCAATCCAATGAAATGTTATTATTGGTTTCTGTCTTGTCTCATTCTATCAGCAATACACCTGAGTCTAAAAAGTCTCTGGTTATGTTCAGGTTGCTTGGGATGATAGAGGGTTCTTGGTGTTCTCTGTGCTTTGTCCCAGGTGAACCCCTCACCTGTCCTGGTGTGGGCAGTTATTCTTCCCCAGGTGCAGGACTCTGCACTTGCTCTTGTTGAATTTCATGAGGTTCTCCCCTGCCCAAATCTCTGGCCTGTGCAGGTCTCACTGAATGCCAGCATAGCCTGACAGTGTACCAACCACCCCTCCCAGTTCAGTATCATCAGCTAATCTGCTGAGTATCATAGAATAGAATCATAGAATCAGCCAGGGTTGGCAGAGACCTCCAAGATCATCCAGTCCAACCCAGCACGCAGCCCTATCCAGTCATCCAGACCATGGCACTAAGTGCCTCATCCAGGCTTTGCTTGAACACCTCCAGGGACAGCGACTCCACCACCTCCCTGGGCAGCCCACTCCAATGCCAATCACTCTCTCTGCCAACAACTTCCTCCTAACATCCAGCCCAGACCTCCCCTGGCACAACTTGAGACTGTGTCCCCTTGTTCTGCTGCTGCCTGCCTGGGAGAAGAGACCAACCCCACCTGGCTACAACCTCCTTTCAGGTAGTTAGCCTCCTCTGGACTGTCTCCAACAGTTCCATGTCTGTCTTGTGGTAGGGGCTGAGGGTACACTGTGTCCCTTCATCCAGGTTCTTGAGGAATGGATTGAACAAGACTGGCCCCACTTCTGACCCCTGGGAAACACCACTGTCTATGGGCATCCGACTAGACCCTGCACTACTGATCACAGCCCTCTGAGCTCTGTCATTCAACCAATTCTCAGTCCATATTATTGCCCTCTCATCTAACTCACACCTCCTCGGCTTACCTATGAGGATGTTACAGGAATCAATGTCAGAATCCTTGCTGAAGCTGATACAGACAACATCCAGATTTCTCCCCTGCTCTACCCAGCTGGTCACACCCTCACAGAAGGCTGCCGTTTGATGCACGTTGTAATAAACCTGCCCCAAAAATTCCCCTTTGTGGAAAATGGGATGAACTGCAATCCACTATGGATGGAATGAAAACTCAGAGAGGACTGACAGAAAAGTGCATGATAATGAGTACAAAACTTCTGCTGGGCATAGGTTTCTGCTTGCTATAGTTCTATCCAGTTCTACCTAAAGCACTAATGTGTTGGATAGGTGGTAGGAAGGAGGGCAAACTTTCAGCCTGCCCTTCTTTGATGGTTGGTTGATGGGAGCCAGAAACACATGAGAACCAGCTGTCATTATTCATCTTCCCTTGGTGTCATGGTCCAACCGTGGGTAATTTGGCAGAAGTTAAACTGCCTTTGCGTTCCAGCTTGTTCCCAGCTATCAGAGGGACTGGGGGAGGCTGAGCTTAACTCCTGCCTGATGCCAAATTGGATCTTTAACGTGACTAACTGAACATTCTCGGGAAGGGAATTAAGACTCAAATGAAATGCCAAACCAGTTAACAGGCAACAGGTATAAACACCGCGGGAGGCTGAGCTATGAGGGGCGTGCGTCGCGATCACACGCGTGGGGATGACACGAACGGGGGCGACGAATGGGGGCCAGGCGCAACGGCAGCTCTTGCTCCGCTGCAGGCAGGGCGGCAGCTCTGTCTCTGTCTCTGCCTCTGCCTCTGTCTGTCTGTCTGTTTCTCTCTCTCTGCTGCAGGCAGGGCGGCAGCTTGCTGTCTCTGCGGCAGGCAGGAGGGCAGGCAGGGCGGCAGGCAGGGCAGCAGCTCTCTCTCTCTCTCCGCGGCAGGCAAGAAGGCAGACAGAGCGGCAGGCAGGGCAGCAGCTCGCTCTCTCTCCTCGGCAGGCAGGAGAGCAGGCAGGGCGGCAGGCAGCAGCGGTCCTCGATAGTCCCAGTCTATGCCAGCCAATTTATCGACCGATAAATTTATCGACCGATATCGCTCCCCGACAACGACCCCTCCAGCAGTGGCTNTGTTCTCAGGCGGCGCCGTCGCCAGCGGCTCCCCGACAACGACCCCTCCAGCAGTGGCTCTCACCCTAGCAGCGGCTCCTCTCGGCAGACTCCCCGCTGGCTGACCCTTCCCTGGCAGGTGTCCCCCCTAGCATCTGACAACCATCCTGCCATACTGCGACGCCCTTTGTGGTTTCACGCTGTTGTAAAAACAGCTCCCGCACCGATTCGGTGCTGAAGCTCATGCCTGATGGCGATTGCCAGGGCTCTAAACTCTTGTCGACTCTGCCGCCAGAGAATCCCCAGGGTCCTGCAATCCTGCCAGAGAGTCTCCCTGGTCCCAAAAGCTCTTGGTCGACCCTAGGGGTCCAGGTGACAAGCTTCCCGTGTTCCAGACGATGTTGCCAACAATGCTGAAACACATCTGTAATAATTTACACTTGGGGAAATTAGTCCTAATGAGAATGCATTCCCTGGTGGATTCCTTGCTACTCCTGATCCATAACACTGTAGGTAATACTCTGATGGAAAAAGAATAACAACTAATAAGAAATCTGGTTTTGGCTCCAAACTCAGCATTCAGTATTGATATCATAGAATCACAGAATCACAGAATGTCAGGAGCTGGAAGGGACAAGCTCATCCAGTCCAACCTCCCTGCCAGAGCAAGATCTCCTATACCCGATTACACTGGAACACATCCAGATGAGTATCTCCAGAGAGAGAGACTCCACAACCCTCCTGGACAGCCTGTTCCAGTGTTCTGTCACCCTCACAGGCAAAAAATTCCCCCTCATGTTTACATGAGACTTCTTATCATAGTATCATAGTATCATAGTATCATCAGGGTTGGAAGAGACCTCACAGATCATCAAGTCCAACCCTTCACCACAGAGCTCAAGGCTAGACCATGGCACCAAGTGCCACGTCCAATCCTGCCTTGAACAGCTCCAGGGACGGCGACTCCACCACCTCCCTGGGCAGCCCATTCCAGTAGCCAATGACTCTCTCAGTGAAGAACTTTCTCCTCACCTCAAGCCTAAATTTCCCCTGGCGCAGCTTGAGGCTGTGTCCTCTTGTTCTGGTGCTGGCCGCCTGAGAGAAGAGAGCAACCTCCTCCTGGCCACAACCACCCCTCAGGTAGTTGTAGACAGCAATAAGGTCTGCCCTGAGCCTCCTCTTCTCCAGGCTAAACAATCCCAGCTCCCTCAGCCTCTCCTCGTAGGGCTGTGCTTGAGGCCTCTCACCAGCCTCGTTGCCCTTTTCTGGACACGCTCAAGGATTTCAATGTCCCTTCTAAACTGGGGGGCCCAGAACTGGACACAGCACTCAAGGTGTGGTCTAACCAGTGCAGAGTACAGGGGCAGAATGACCTCCCTGCTCCTGCTGGCCACACCATTCCTGATGCAGGCCAGGATGCCATTGGCTCTCTTGGCCACCTGGGCACACTGCTGGCTCATGTTCAGGTGGGTATCAATCAGCACCCCCAGATCCCTCTCTGTCTGGCTGCTTTCCAGCCACTCCGACCCCAGCCTGTATCTCTGCATGGGGTTGTTGTGGCCAAAGTGCAGCACTCGGCACTCAGCTTCCACCCACTGCCCCTTGTCCTGTCATTGGGCATCACCCAGCAGAGTCTGTCTCCAGCCTTGCTTCTAAAACAGGCATATGTCCTTGTTCTAGAAGCAAACTAGTCAATACATGCTACAAAACACACCACATCTAGGCACACCTGTGCTCTTCAGAGCCTAGACCTGACCTGATGTCAAAAGTGGATATTGTCCCTATGACAGCAGATACCTCAGAGCTGAAAATACAGCTTTGGGAACTCTTGAGAGCCTGTGCAAAAGCACTGTCTAAAACAGGAGCACCATATTCTCTTTCATGTTCATCACAAGTTGATGAGAAATTTACCAGGGCACCAGGCCAGACCTCCATGCCAAGGAGTTTTGCAAAACTGAGCCTAAAACCTGGCCCTATGCTGATCAAAGCTGGTCATGATGACTTCTTGAGTAGACAGCCAGTCTGTTGATCACTTGTTTGACAAGAGGCTTCTTGCCAAGAACCTGATGAAGTGGCAGTCCAGGATTGGAGCTAGATTAAAGCAGGCATTTGAGGATGTTTAGATACTACACTAGAGATTGTCACCTAATGATTTTGGAAGCCTTCATAGACTGAAACTTGAAAGCCTGAAGGGAAAGAAAAATAAAAAGCCTGGCTTGGTAACTTCTCATACTTTGCTCAGCTAGAAACAGAAATGCTGAAGCAGCTTTCCTCTCTAAGAAGTGCCTTACAGGAAATTAAGTTTAAACTTTCATTCCACAGGCAGTCAGTCTGATTTTTGTGTAGGAGCTCCAGGCTTGCTTATCAGGAATCAGGAATCAAGGCAGGTTTTCCTCCCCCTCTACTCAGCCCTAGTGAGACCTCATCTTGAATACTGTGTTCAGTTTTGGGCTCCCCAGTTGAAGAGGGACAAGGATCTGCTGGAGAGAGTCCAGCGGAGGGCTACAAGGATGATGAGGGGACTGGAGGGCATGGCTGATGAGGAGAGGCTGAGGGACTTGGGACTTTTTAGTCTGGAGAAGACTGAGAGGGGATTTGATCAATGTTTATAAATACCTGAGGGTGTAGCAGCTACCTGTTGGTGCTGCAGGAGAAACGTGATCAAAGCTCACACAGATCAGTGTGATCAGAGTGATGCCACATGGACTCCAGATGATTGAATGTGAATTATACCAGAGACCTTTATTGATCATTCTGGCCCTCATTATGTAGTCTTGAGCATAGAGCACACACCTCCACATTAGCATAATTAGTCAAGAACAACCCAGTATTTTACATACACCACACCTTGTCTTTCTCATTAACAAGATGTCCTCTTTTCTGTCCTTCTCCCCAGATAAGGTAGCCAGCTGTGGGAACCATGGTCAGCATTTGCTTGTTATTATTCCTTCTCACATTGAATTTCCACATGAGAGCTGGCCAGGATTGCGGGGACAGGCTCTGCTCACTGCTCCCTGGGATAGGACAAGGAGCAATGGGTGTAAGTTGCAGCAAAAGAGGTTCTGCCTCAACACAAGGGGGAACTTCTTTACTGTAAGGGTCCCAGAGCACTGGCACAGGCTGCCCAGAGAGGTTGTGGGGTCTCCTTCTCTGGAGCCTTTCAAGGCCTGTCTGAATGTGTTCCTCTGTGATCTGTGTTAGATAGGGTTGTCCTGCTCTGGCAGGGGGGTTGGACTAGATCACTCAGGGTTGGAAGGGACCACAAAGATCATCTAGTTCCCTGCAGGGACACCTCACACTAGATCAGGCCGTCTAGAGCCTCATCCAGCCTGGCCTTAAACACCTCCAGAGATGAGGCTTTCACCACCTCCCTGGGTGACCTGTTCCAGGCTCTCATTACCCTCATGGCGAAGAACTTCTTCCTAACACCCAGTCTGAATCTACCCATTTCTAGCTTTGTACCATCCCCCCCAGTCCTATCACTACCTCACATCTTCAAAAGTCTCTCCCCAGCTTTCTTAAGACACTGAAAGGCCACAATAAAGACACCTCAGAGTCTTCTCCTCTCCAGACCAAACAGCCCCAACTCTCTCAGTCTCTCCTCGATGATCTCCTTGGGTCCCTTCCAAACCCTAACATCCTGCGATCCTGTGAATGGACCCCAAACAGAGCAGGGTCGGCAGAGCTGCAAACAGCTGGGTTGTATTTGCACATGTAGAACAGTAATCTTTGAATGCAAAGGATCTTTCACATGGGAAAAACAAAATGTGTAGAGGCAAAGCAGGTTCTTCTGGGCTTGTCTAGCAGCATGTATCTGCCTGAAAAATGTGCAAATGCCTTTATGGCTCTCACCATAAAACACAGAGCACAGGCATGAATTCAGCAGCAGAATTTCTCTCCCACCTCCACAACAGCTTTCAAATTCCATCTTCTGGATTTCTCCTCTCTCTCCACACACACACATATATATATATTTATAATTACTTTTATTTTAACATAGCTAAGACATAGCTAAGATGTAGAACCAAGTCATGCTGTGAAAACATCAACAACTTTTTCTTAGCCTTGAATGCTAAGTTTTACCAAAGATGCTGGCCAGACAATGCATAGAATCACAGAATGGTAGGAGTTGGAAGGGATCCTTTGAGATCATTGAGTTCAACCACCCTGCCAAGTCAGATTCACATAAGGAGGGTCACACAGGAACATGCCCAAGTGGGATTTGAATGTTTTCAGAGATGGAGACACTGCTGTCTCTCTGGGCAGCCTACTCTGCTGCTCTGTCACACTTTAAAAAAATCCTTCTCAGCTTTATATGGAACTTCTTATGTTCAGGTTTGTGCCCACTTATGCAGACTCAAGTTTAAATAAATTTGCAGGGAACTTGAAGCAAATTAATGTTCCTGAAACATAAGAATGGGTGCTCTGGGTCACAGCATGGGCCCATCTAGTCTAGTAGCATGTCCCAGACAACAAGCCAAAGTAACTTGGTTAAAGCCAGGGAAGCAATACAATATTCTTCCAGGCAAAACCTTTGTTAACTAAAAGCATAGACTGACCTTGAAGTGATTGGTCTCTATTTGGTAACATTTCATTTCTGTGACCTTGCTCAATCTTGCTGTGAGCCTGCGGAAATTTTCAGTGTGGATATCATCTCACAAGGAGTTCCACAGCAGCAGGAGCAAACCATGTGCAATGGTTAACAGACCTACAGCATGTCAAAGCAGTGTAAAAGTAAAACGTGCTACAGGCTTTTTCTTACAGCATATTACTGAGAGCCTGGCAGGCAGGGTCCTTTTTTATCCTGAAGCCAGGATGCCTGTGGCAAGTGGAGCAACCTCCCTCACCAAGCTGGCCATTCTCATGGGAGATGAGAGCAAGATGTGGGCAGAGCCACAGCATCAGTAAGCTCTCGAAACTAGAACCATAGAATCATAGAATCAGTCAGAGTTAGAAGGGACCACAAGGATCATCTAGTTCCAACCTTCCTGACATGGGCATAGAATCACAGAATCATAGAATCAAGGAGGTCGGAAGAGACCTCCAAGATCATCCAGTCCAACCTAGCACCCAGCCCTATCCAGTCAACCAGACCATGGCACTAAGTGCCTCATCCAGGCTTTTCTTGAACACCTCCAGGGACAGCAATTCCACCACCTCCCTGGGCAGCCCATTCCAATGCCAATCACTCTCTCTGTGAAGAACTTCCTCCTAACATCCAGCCTAGACCTCCTCTGGCACAACTTGAGACTGTGTCCCCTGGTTCTATTGTTGGTTGTCTGGGAGAAGAGACCAACCCCACCTGGCTACAACCTCCCTTCAGGTAGTTGTAGGGCAGTTGTATGGCAGGGACACCCTACCCTAGATCAGGCTGGCCACAGCCTCATCCAGCCTGGCCTTAAACACCTCAAGGGATGGGGCCTTAACCACCTCCCTGGACAACCCATTCCAGGCTCTCACCACTCTCATGCTCAAGAAATTCCTCCTCACATCCAGTCTGAATCTCCCCTCCTCCAGCTTTGCTCCATTCCCCCCAGTCCTGTCACTCCCTGACAGCCTAAAAAGTCCCTCCCCAGCTTTTTTGTAGGCCCCCTTCAGATCCTGGAAGGCCACAAGAAGGTCACCTGGGAGCCTCCTCTTCTGCAGACTGAACAGCCGCAACTCTTTCAGTCTGTCCTCACAGCAGAGCTGCCTCAGCCCTCTGATCATCCTCGTGGCCCTTCTCTGGACACACTCCAGCACATCCCTCTTGTAATAGGGGCTCCAGAACTGGACACAGTACTCCAGGATGGGTCTCAGCAGAGGGGAGTAGAGGGAGAGAATCATCTTCTTTGCCGTGCTGGCCACACTTCTCCTGGTGCAGCCCAGGCTCTAGTTGGCTTTCTGGGCTGCAAGTGCACACTGCTGGCTCCTGTTGAGCTTCTCGTTCAGCAGCACCCCCAAGTCCCTCTCCTCAGGGCTGCTCTCCAGCCAGTCAGTCATCAGGAGCCCTGTGCACTGAGCAAGGTGGAACAGGAGGGGACACGGTGAGTCACCTGGGTGTCCCACGGCAGTACATGTACAGAGATGGCACTTTGGGCCATGGTGGTGTTAGGTTGGCAGTTAGATGATGTTAGAGGTCTTGTCCAACTGAAACAACTGATTCTATGATTGACTAAACCATAGCATTGCCAACTCCTCTGGCTTCAACGTGCCATTTGCAGAATTTGATGGTTTCCCTTAGCGCCTCAGGTCCTGAAGGTGTGAGATTGCCAAGCAATCTTAGCTTTCTTTATGAAAAATGTGAACACTTAGACTTCATAGTTGTAGACAAAAAAAGGCTGAAAATGAGAAGCCTAAGGCTTATAAACCGTTCATAATAATCATAACAAAAAGATATATCTAAAATCTATTCTTTCTTAAAATCCCATCATTTTGAAATGAGTCTCATTATTTCAGGTTGAGATGGAGGGGGAGGAAGAAGGAAGTGTGACTCATGGTTTTGCATAAAGGAGGTTTATGATACTGAAAATCTAGGCCTGGTTGTAAAATACTGTTTCATGGTCAGCCTTCTTCCCTGACATTCCCAGTACATTGCTGAGAGATTCAGAGTTGGTGAAGTGTCCTTCACCACTGAAACAATCTGGCTGGATTCCTGATCATAGAAAGCCTTTATGTGCTAAAAAATTATTTTCTAAAGCATTTGTAATGGCTTAAACAGAATTTAAGGTGGAAAAGGACCTGGGGCTGTTGGTGGACAGCTGGCTGAACATGAGCCAGCAGTGTGCCCAGGTGGCCAGGAAGGCCAACAGCATCCTGGCCTATATCAGAAATGGTGTGTCCAGCAGGAGTAGGGAGGTGATCATGCCCCTGTACTCAGCACTTGTGAGACTACACATGGAGTACTGTGTCCAGTTTTGGTCACCACAGTATTAAGAAGGACACTGAGGTGCTGGAGCAGGTGCAAAGGAGGGCAACGAGGCTGGGGAGAGGTCTGGCAAACATCACCTATGAGGAGTGGCTGAGGGAGCTGAAGTTGTTTAATCTGGTGAAGAGGAGGCTGAGAGGGGACCTTATTGCCCTCTACAACTACCTAAAAGGAGGTTGTGGTGAGGCTGGAGCTGGTCTCTTCTCCCCAGTTACTAAAGACAGGACAAGAGGAAATGGCCTCAAGTTGCATCAGGGGAGGTTTAGGTTGGATGTTAGGAGGAAGTTCTTTCCTGAGCAGGTGGTCAGGCACTGGAACAGGGAGGTGGTGGAATCACTGTTCCTGGAGGTGTTTAAAAGGAGAGTAGATGTGGTGCTTGAGGCTATGGTCTGGTGATGAAGGCTGCTGGGATGAAGGTTGGACTGGCTGATGCTGGTGGTCCTTTCCAACCACAGCAATTCCTAGTGATTAGATGTTGTACTGAGGGATTTGGTTTAGTCTGGGACTTGTCAGTGTGAAACTAATGATTGGACTTAAGGAGCTTGAAGAGCTTTTCCAATCTAAGAAATTCTGTGATTCTGTGATTCTTTAAGAGCTTTCTACACAAGCTGTCAGGCACACCTTTGCATTATCTAGAAGTTTGGAAAGGATGTTTCACATGACCTCCTTTGGCTACAAAATCTGTTAGCTGGGAATTATAAGTAGTGCTATCAAATGTTACTGCTTTCAGAAGTATCATTCAAAGCTCACACAAAAGAGCAGCAGCTATTTCATTAGATTGAAGGAAATTCTGCCTGCATATATACAATATTGGAGTAGCCATCAGAAAGTGCAGATTTTTCTCCTTATTGTTATTCATAGAGTCATAGAATGGCTTGGGTTGAAAGAGACCTTAAAGATCGTCTGATCAGACCATGGCACTATGTGCCCCATCCACTCTTTTCTTCAACACCTCCAGGGACGGTGACTCCACCACCTCCCTGGGCAGCCCATTCCAATGCCAATCACTCTCTCTGCCAACAACTTCCTCCTAACATCCAGCCTGGACCTCCCACAGCACAACTTGAGACTGTGTCCCCTTGTTCTGTTGCTGGTTGCCTGGCAGAAGAGACCAACCCTACTTGGCTACAACCTCCCTTCAGGTAGTTGTAGAGAGCAATGAGGTCAGGCCTGAGCCTCCTCCAGGCTGCACACCCTCAGCTCCCTCAGCTTCTCCTCACAGGGCTGTGCTCCAGGCCCCTCACCAGCCTTGCTGCCCTTCTCTGGACATGTTCCAGTATCTCAACATCTCTCTTTGAACTGAGGAGTCCAGAACTGGACACAGGACTCAAGGTGTGGCCTGACCAGTGTTGAAGCTAAGCTCTGATTGATCGATCAATAATTCTATTGATCATTCTCTGTATAAAACCAAACTTCCTTACAGATAGAGCAATCTTTCTTCTTACTCTTAATGCATTCTTGTTTCAAATCAACTATACAAATTCTCTTTGAGCAGCTAAGTTTACTGCATCTGCAACAACAATAACAACAAATGCTTCAAACAAGAAGTTCTTTACCAAACTTAATTCTCCCAATGCACGCTGAAATATGCAAGGAGAAGGCATCCAGTAACCTGTTCTCACTAAGGTACTGTGTCAATACCTGTGAAAGGCCTTTATCTCTAATATGCTTTCAGAGCATTGTGGAGCTGATACAGCTACAATCTTAGTTCAAATAGCTGAATATTCTAAGGAGGAATTATACTCTTTATATCAACTTTCTGATGCCCAGCTTTAGCAGAACAAAGGCTGCTTGAGAACAGTGGTCTGTGGCAATACATTTCTAAGTGAACTATGCTGTTAAGCATGAGGACTGTGAAAGCAGCTTGTCTTTTTTTTGCCTAAATATAGGCTCAGACTGCAAATTGTCAAAGATTCTTAGCTCTCAGTCACTTCAGATATAGAACATGGGGGTTTATTTTTTTAATAAAATGTGTGGATAGAAAAAAATTACCAAAACAATTCCATAACAGCAAAATGAAAGAAGTTAACCAAACTTAAAACAGAGTGAAGGGAATATGGGATGAGATTGTTCTTGCTGATAATTGCACTTCGAAAGCCCTAGATAAAAGAGAATTACAAGTCATGCCATCAGGAGTTGTTTGTGTTCTTCCCCCTCAATGGATATTTGGTGTACATGCTGAAAAGGGAGAAATTTGACTGTTTGCTAAAGATAGAATCATAGAATCAAGTAGGTTGGAAGAGACCTCCAAGCTCATCCAGTCCAACCTAGCACCCAGCCCTATGCAGTCAACCAGACCATGGCACTAAGTGCCTCATCCAGGCTTTTCTTGAACACCTGCAAGGACAGTGACTCCACCACCTCCCTGGGCAGCTCATGTTCAAAATCCCCTTGGATCTAGCAACATGGTATGTGAAAACTCCAGTCAAGTCCTCTGAGCTTAAAGTGCACAGTTTTCACATAGGAAGGATTCACTCTTTTTGTCAAGGACTACTTTTTACAAAGGGGGAAATTAATTGATGTAAGATGATATTTTTCCAAAATTAATAATATATTAATGTTGCTATTCAGAACTCTGCCACCCCCAACCACTCATTTTAATAATACAGATTCTTACACGGCCATGGAAACATTCTGTAGATAATATCTAGATCAAGTAACAGCCAGCAAAATATAGAAACATTAATTGAACTGGAAGAGAAGATTCCTGTGGTCCAATGCCGCTTATGGTCAATATGCCACTTGCCCACTAGATGGACTCGAGGATCTCTTTCTGCTCATGGCAGAAGGCAATGGAGAATTACAAAGAGGCTTTTAAGCATTTACTCACAAATTATTACTATTTGACTGGCAGGGCCAGCCACAGTCCCAGACAGTGCCCAAACACTTTCAGGGAATTCTGTCTTCTTGGGCACTGAGACTTGATTCTTCTCAGGCTTCTGAGGAGAGAAGGCAGACGATCTCTGACCTTGTCTCCTGTCTCCTCTGGATGATCTGTGAATCTCCAGGACTTCTAGTCTTAGCAGGAGACTTTCATGTGCAGGCAGGGTGTCTTGTGATGTGCAGTCTCAGCACTGTGTCACGCTGGCCACGCAGGCCAATCGCGTGGAAGCATTTAGAGCCTGTCCCTGCTAAACTTGCAACAGCGGAGTTTCCAGGCAAACAATAAGGCAGTAAGCAATGGCAGCAGGCAACAGCAGGGACCAATACAATGGCAGAGCATGGCAGAGCACATTGTTTACCTGCATATCTCTTTTTATCAATGTGGGCCAAGATTAATTGCCCTTTGGACACAGAATAGCCAATCAGAATGGCAGTTAACCAAACCTTATCATAATAGGCAAAACCATAGGCTTGCTTTACCCAAATTTGGGAAAAGCACAGGCCTTGCACAAGGCAGGCACAAGCTAAATATGTGCAGGACCAAGACAAGTGTGGGCAGGCCAGAGTCCTTAGACTTAGTGGCTCTAGGTTCTTTTGTCTTCTTTTCCTGTGTTTGCTTCTCTCATGGAGCAGAAAAACATGCCTGGGCAAGCCAGGATATGTATAAGCCTATTTTGGGCTTATCTGACCTACCATGACACTACTACATCAAAGCAGGTTATTCCTTTCTGGTAGAGCTGTTAGGCAACACTTCTCTTATATTGGACAGCATTGTTCAGACAAGCCAAAATGTTTGGTACAAATTTAATTAGGACTCTATTTTTAGGGAATTCATTTCTGAATCACACACTACACTCTCCTGTCACAGAAAGAGAATCGAGCCTGGCATAAATTTTCAGCATCAGTGGCATGTTTTAAATGGGTTGCTCCAGGGATGAGCAGAAGGGATGGAGAGCTAGACTGCTGTTGGTGTTGCTGTCCAAGATATGAGACACAGTTAGTCCTGCTGGCTACCTCCCCAGCTCTGCTTAGTGCTTGCTGTGATGGTCAAAGAGCTCCCTCAGCAATAAATCTGGCTTTTATGAAGTTCTGCTGGACAAAACAAAGCCAAAGCCATTTTGCCTCTTCCATAAGATTTATCAGCCTCAAATGCTATCTATTTGCCCACACAGAACTAGTTATGGAGAGATCCAAATGGGAAATAGGATTTTTCCATTAGAGAAGTCTTAACAGATGGAATATAAACAGTGCACAGAAAAAAAGAATTATAAAGGCTTTGTTTTAATTCAGAAGTTGTCCCAAAATGGATTTCTCCTCTTCTGGTTCATCATATTGTGCTTCAGTTTTCATTGTAGAATATGAGTGGAGTAGGCCACTACAAAACTAAGATCTCCACTTCTAGCTGAAAAATAAGAATAAGCAGGAAAATAAATACTATAAATGGGTAAATAAGCATGAAAATATATTTTGCTTTCCTCAGAGGAGGTTCCCAGATACTCTTTACTCAGGGGAAGCAGCAGGAGGGAGAGGTGCTGATCTCTGTCTGGTCATCAATAGGACAAAAAAAAAGGAATGAGGCTGCATGAGTGGAAAATTAGATTGGACATTAAGCTCTTTTCATAGAGTCACAGAATCATAGAATCAGTCAGGGTTGGAAGGGACCACAGGGATCATCTAGTTCCAACCTCCCTGCCATGGCCAGGGACATCCTACCCTAGCGCAGGCTACCCACAGCCTCATCCAGCCTGGCCTTAAACACCTCCAGCCATGGGGCCTCAACCACCTCCCTGGGCAACCCATTCCAGCCTCTCACCACTCTCATGCTCAACAACTTCCTCCTCACGTCCACTCTGAATCTCCTCACCTCCAGCTTTGCTCCATTCCCCCCAGTCCTGTCACTCCCTGAGAGACTAAAAAGTCCCTCCCCAGCTTTTTTTGGAGGCCCTCTTCAGATCCTGGAAGGCCACAATGAAGTCACCTGGGAGCCTTCTCTTCTCCAGGCTGAACAGCCCCAACTCTTTCAGTCTGTCCTCCTAGGAGAGGTGCTCCAGCCTTCTGAGCATCCTCCTGGCCCTTTTCCTAAATGAACTTTCTCAGATCTTCACTGAGAGAGTGGTTGGTCATTAGAACAGTCTCCCCTGAGGAGTGATCACTGCACCAAGCCTGTGAGCGTACAAGGAGCGTTGGAACAACATCCTTAGTCAGTTCAGTTTTAAATAGTCCTGCAAGGAGTTGGATTCCACAATCCTTATGGGCCCCTTTCAGCTTGAGACAGTCTAGGATTCTGTTAGAATATAATAGAATAGAATCAACCAGGTTGGAAGAGACCTCCAAGATCATCCAGTCTAACCTATCACCCAGCCCTATCCAGTCAACTAGACCATGGCACTACATGCCTCATCCAGGCTTTTCTTGAACACCTCCAGGGGTAATGACTCCACCACCTCCCTGGGCAGCCCATTCCAATGCCAGTCACTCTCTCTGTGAAGAATTTCCTCCTAACATCCAGACTATAGTTCCCCTGGCACAACTTGAGACTGTGTCCCCTTATTCTGTTGCTGGTTGTCAGGGAGAAGAGACCAACCCCATCTGACTACAACCTCCCCTCAGGTAGTTGTAGACAGCAAATGTATAATCTGTGAATGATACCTAAGTGTATATATATCTCTATACACATACATATGCATATCCATATCTATGTATCCCTACACACACCCACACACATATATATGAAGAGTCACCTGTCTTCTTTTTCTTTCTCTGTTACAATGCAGTCATCAAAGAAGAATAAGAAGCAAGAGTAGAACTCAGACATGCCTGAGTCATATGGCTTATTTCCTAGCACTTCACCGTGTCAGCTTTCTCTTGAATAATTCTGGTTAATTTCCTCATTTCTTTTCTCCTTGCTACTGACTTAATTTTTTTTTATATACCCCATTAACCATCATCTCCTTGAGCTGAGCCCAGCAGAAGTTACAATTATTAGCATGCTGAAGTGGTTTTTTTCCTAAGTGCGGCAATAAAGCACCTATTAAAAGTTTGGACTCCTCCTTCCTGCTTATATTGAGTTTAAATATATTTCCCAAGAGTTATAAAGGCAAAAAGAGCTTCCTTCTCTCTTTCTTTGTCCTGTTATCAAATTTGAGCTATCAGTGTATCACAATATCACAGTATCACCAAGGTTGGAAGAGACCTCATGGATCATCAAGTCCAAGCCGTTACCACAGAGCTCAAGGCTAGACCATGGCACCAAGTGCCACGTCCAAGCCTGCCTTGAACAGCTCCAGGGACGGCGACTCCACCACCTCCCTGGGCAGCCCATTCCAGTAGCCAATGACTCTCTCACTGAAGAACTTTCTCCTCACCTCAAGCCTAAATTTCCCCTGGTGTAGCTTGAGGCTGTGTCCTCTTGTTCTGGTGCTGGCTGCCTGAGAGAAGAGAGCAACCTCCTCCTGGCTACAACCACCCCTCAGGTACTTGTAGACAGCAATAAGGTCTCCCCTGAGCCTCCTCTTCTCCAGGCTAAACAATCCCAGCAGTGAGGTAAACCTAGCAGACTTGTAGATCTTCACATCCCTTTATAGAATCATACAATCACAGAATGGTTTGCATTGGAAGGGAGCTTAAAGTTTCAACATCCTGTCATGAACAGGGACACCTTCCACTTAACCAGGCTGATCAAGACTTCATCCAGCCTTGTCTTGAACACCTTAAGGGTTGGGGTATCCGCAACCTCCATGGTCAACCTCTTCCAGTGTCTCATCACCCTCAATGAAAAGAATTTCTTCCTAATATCCAATTTAAATTTGCCCTTCTCCAGCTTGCATCCATTTCCCATTGTCCTATCAGTCCTTGTAAAAATGTCCCTTCCCAGCTTTTCTGTAGTCTTCTTCAGGTAGTGGGAGGCTACTTTAAAGTCTCCCTGGAGCCTTCTTCAGGCTGAACAGCCCTAGCTCTCCCAGTCTGTTCCTATAGGGTACATGCTCCAGTCCTCTGTTCATCTTCATGGCCTTCTCTGAACCCACTCCAGCAACACCACGTCCTTCTTGTGTTGGGGCTCCAGAAACGGACACAGTACTCCAGGTGGGGTCTCACCAGAGCTTTTGAGAATTGTAAGTTGAAGAATTCACAGGTTTCTTCTTGGAAAAAACAAACAAACAAAGAAACCTGAAATAGGAAAACTCCAGGACTGATATATAAGTCTGTGCTTCGTAACAGGGTTCAGATGGGGACACTGCTCCTGGGGAGCTCAGATCCAAGCCTCACTTCTGACAGTAACTGTTCAGATTCTCCTGAGTATGTGGGTCTGGAAAGCTCACAGCTGAGCTGGCAGCCACCATTCCAGCTGGTAAAAACCTAAAATGAACCTTTCCTTCAACAATCTGACATCAAGAGAAACCAGTCAGAAAAAGAAAAATGTATTAAAACTGAAATTTGTTCCCTTATTAGTTGATTAATTAAGAGACTCATTCTAATCACATTTGCAATCAGAATTATTTGAAGAGAAATATATTATATATATATAAATATATGCTTGGATAATACAGCTAATTATGCATATTAGTCCTATATCTATTTCCATATGTATATATATATTCCTATATATATTTTCATATTTATATATATACCTACTAGTGGTGTTCCAACCAGGTTGGAAGAGACCTCCAAGCTCATCCAGTCCAACCTAGCACCCAGCCCTAGCCAGTCAACCAGACCATGGCACTAAGTGCCTCAGCCAGGCTTTTCTTCATCACCTCCAGGGACAGCGACTCCACCACCTACCTGGGCAGCCCATTCCAATGCCAATCACTCTCTCTGCCAACAACTTCCTCCTAACATCCAGCCTAGACCTCTCCTGGCACAACTTTACACTGTGTCCCCTTGTTCTGGTGCTGGTTGCCTGGCAGAGGAGGCCAACCCCACCTGCCTACAGCCTCCCTTCAGGTAGTTGTAGACAGCAATGAGGTCTGCCCTGAGCCTCCTCTTCTGCAGGCTGCACACCCCCAGCTCCCTCAGCCTCTCCTCACAGGGCTGTGCTCCAGGCCCCTCACCAGCTTTGTTGCCCTTCTCTGGGCACGTTCCAGTATCTCAGCCTCTCTCTTGAATTGAACTGGACACAGGACTCAAGGTGTGGCCTGACCCTTGTTCTATTTCATTAGATTTCCCCCTGTCCACCCCTCTAAATGCACTCATAGTAGGTTGTTATGGCAGCTCTCCTAGTACTCAGGTTGAGTCCTTGGATCCACTAGTCTTTTCAGCACATAGCATCACTGGTGCATGTTAATGGGACATCAGATTGCCAGGGAAGTGAGCATTTCTGTCTGAATAATTCTGTGGTCATCTATTGCTGGAAAAATGAGAGCACAGAACCTTCTATGGCTAAGAGAGAAAAGAAGTCCGAAGGGAGATCTACAACTCCCTGAAGGGAGGTTGGAATGAAGTGGAGGTCAGCCTCCTTTCCCAGTAATTACATCTTTCTGTAGGTGATACCTGATAAAAGGTTCCACTGGCATCTGGCTGCTCCCTGTGCAGAGGTAGCTTTCCTTGAGCTAAGACAGAGCCAGTGACAAAGAGGGGTTTAAAACAAGAGGAAACAAAGGACCAATAATGCTCCTGAGCTCCAGGTTGCCTTACAGACAAACCTGCTTTCCTTGACTGAAGCTCATCTGTGCCCAGCAGCTGCTGTGCCTGGTGTTGTGTTTGTTGTTAGGTACTGGAAAGCTCTTTTGGCGCTCTGAAGTGGGCACCAGCTTACACAGGGGGTGTACCTGGGGTCATTCTGTGCTAGATGTCTATCTGCTAGGGGGTGAGCTGGTGGTGTGACCCGGTGCCACAGCCTGAGTTCTTGGGCTCCTCCTTCATGTCCTGCCAGAGATGATTTTGAAGAAGACAACTGTCTGTGACCATGGTTGGCATCAGTCACAAAGGGAAAGCTGATAAAAGAAGGCAAATTTTATCCCTTACTACTTGCACAGCTTCCTCCATTTCCCTGACCTGACATGCTGAGGAAATCTCTAGTGGCATTTCTTCCCAGCCCTGCACTAGCAGAAGGCACTGAATGAAGAGTTCTGTCTCAGCCTAGGTTTTGGTTCTGCCAGCCTGTGGGAAGGATGCCTCTACCTTCTGATAAGGGTGAGAGCTGTGGATTGTCTTGAGAGAATTGGATGACCTGAACAGATTTGCAGACAGCCAATGTGTGAAGTGTGGTTTTACAACTCTTGTATGTGCACCCAGTGTAGCTGAGATCCACAGGATGGCAGATCCCCACATTCTGGCACTGGGAAGCGCTCCTCAACTAAATGGTTGCATATCATTTCCCTAAACCACAAAAGCCTGACAGCAACATCAGTCCCTCAGAGAGAGGGCCCTTGTGGCCCCCTACCCTGTCTTCCAAGTGGCCAAGCATGAGTGTCTAAAGGAGAGCAAATGAGCAATGTAAGTCTACTTCTGTTCAGGTGGCTGGGTGCTAATAGGTGCCAACAGCTGGGACCAGACTCCTCTGGCATTGCCACCTTACCATCTCCAGCCAAGGGCCTGAGGGATGTGTCTCAGCTCACATAGGATGTGTGCCTGAGCTGTGCTGTAGGTGTGCCTGTCTCTGTCTCCTGGATGGGGCTGGGACCTGCACTGGAGGGATCTGCTCTCCTGGATGGAGCCCTGAGCCCTGTGTCAGAGTTTGTGAGGCTGACCTCAGCATCAGACAGCAGAACTGTGCTCTTCTGCTCCCTGTGCTCACCGTGAGCCAAGGAACCATGAGCCTGTTCATGCCTGAAATGCTGAGGTGTTTCCATGTCCAAAGACACTTGAAAGTACACAAAACACAAAGGATAGAGGTGGGAACTGGATTTGATTTCATTTTAGGGTATTTTATGCTATTATATATTACTTTGAAACCTGTTTCAGAGCCAAAAGTGCACAGAGAAGCCCTGCCGTTGCCAGGCCCTGTGACATCAGGGTCACTGCTGTGTGCCACCAGGGTGACAGCTGCCCATGCACAGCGCTGCCCCCAGCGCCCTTCCCAGCGCCCCTCTGCCCAGCGTCCTGCGGAGG
>WAAF01020594.1:0-41600 GCA_013400475.1 Tricholaema leucomelas
AGAAATGGTCAATTTACCATTACTTCACCATAAAAATTTACCATTATTTTATGATTTCTAAAACTACTACTCCTTTACCATGTAGAAATGGTCAATTTACCATTACTTCACCATTTAGAAACAGTCAATTTACCATTATTTTATTATTTCTAAAACTACTACTCCTTTACCATGTAGAAATGGTCAATTTACCATTACTTCACCATAAAAATTTACCATTATTTTATGATTTCTAAAACTACTACTCCTTTACCATGTAGAAATGGTCAATTTACCATTTCTTCACCATATAAATTTACCATTATTTTATGATTTCTAAAACTACTACTCCTTTACCATGTAGAAATGGTCAATTTACCATTACTTCACCATGTAGAAATGCCAAATTTACCATTCCTTCACCACTTAGAAATGGTAGAAGCACAATGAATTTTGAACCATACTAGATTCAGATTCATCAGTGGGCTCAGGTTCAGGAGATGTGAATCCCTCCTCTTCCTCAAGCGAGGAAGGTGTGTTTTAGATGTAAGACATGTTCCTTGTATGCTGAGATCCATCATAAGCCTGACCTTAGCTTCTCTTTCCAAAGTGCCAAAGGGGTGACACCAAAAATATCACTCTCCTCCAAAATCTTCACAGCATTCCCCAAGGCATTCATAATTTGCTGTTCTGCCTTCACATTAACATGGTATTGGTTCAGGATGTGTCTCCTATCGTTGATGGAAAGCATTTTCCAATGGCTGCATGAAGCAGTCCACACAACTAGGAAGGTGATCTCTATCTTAACAGGCTTCTGTTAACATCTAAACCACTCCTCAAAGCTTTTTGTGCGTTACACAGCTTACTGCAGAGCATGCAGAGCCATTAAATCATGGTCTATCCCATGAATTCATTAATTCACTTTCCTCAGGGATGTAAACATATTAATTAGGATGAAAAAAAAGCCCAAGCCAGGAGATGAACCCCTGATCTATATGCAAAGTTTAATAATCATTGTACCACGGTGATTAGAATGATTATGGGGATACTGTGAAGAATTCATTTGCAGCAACTAAGCCAACAACTTTGCATTTGTTGTGAGAAACAATTATGGAGCTTAATTGGGAGCCATGTAATGATGACAGCAGTTATTTCAGTGATTGATTCTGAAATTAAAGAGAACTGGCAAACGAAATACCAGAGTATCTCCTATTAGGAAACTGAAAGGTTTAGGCAGCACATTCCATATGTAAAGCCTGAAATATGGCAAAATCCTCACGCTGATAACGAGCTGCTGCTTCATAGACCAGGCTCAGGGATGGGCACCAGCTAAGATCTGGCTGATCTTGGAGAGAAACCCAACAAAATACCCCAATACAACAGGAAAAAAGAAATTAGACTTACTAAAGTAAAACATAAAAATGTACTTACTGAAGTAAAGCATAAGAAAATACTGACTAAAGTAAAGCATAAAAATGTACTGACTAAAGTAAAGCATAAAAATATACTGACTAAAGTAAAACACAGCAGAGCAATAGGTATGAGAAGAGCCCAAACCAGCTGCAGTTGGTAGGAAGAATTGCTGATGAATTGGTAGCAAGAATTCACTGCTTCATCTACATCTCTTCATCTTGATGCACTCACCAAAAAAATAGAAAGAGGAGGCAATGATTGGCAAACTCAGGCAAATTGTGTAGGGTTATTAGAATTTGTTCACAGAATTCAACTGAGTTTGTATTCTAATCAGTGATTACTCTAAGTAACAACAAGCAGCCCCTGAAAGGTCAGGATCCTCACTTCCTCTCCAGGTATTTGTCAGGATTTCTCTCAGAACACAGAGTCACATTTCACAGCACAGCTGGAAAATCGTCCTCCAAAAAAAAAACAAACCCAACCAACCACCTGAGCAGTCTGACCGTGTAGAGAAAGGTCTGTGGGTGAGAGAAGTAAAGAATTGAGCTGTATATCCAGGTCAGATCTTCCAGGAATACAGTTGTGGTGCAAGTTTGCTTCAATTTGTTAACTGTGGAAAGTAGCATCGCTGTCAGAAAGTTCATCTCTGCAAATAACAAGAAACAGGAGGTTTTCTCTTGCTGTGATCCATCAGACCATTAACAAGGAGACAACTCTCTTTGTTTTGAAGGCTGCTCTACAGCCTTCTGCAAACCCGAAGTGAGCCATTAGCGACTCCTCTGTGGGCTTTGCATCCTCCTGAGGGGTGGGCATCACACCCACTTAGGTCAATGGAAATGGTAGAGGATGAAGAGGAAGGTGTGGTAGAAAAGGAGGAGAAAATAGTTTTAGGATTGCTGACAACCTAAGTGTGACACTGACAAGCCTAAAGCTTGCAGACCTCAATGACTGAGGTCTTCTATTCTTCGAACCTCCTCTGGACAATGGGAGTGGAACCATTTTGTGACTAGCAGTAAAGCCACAAAATTTCCCTTTCCCAACACTTGAGCTATTCATTTCCTTTGAAACCCAAATTTTATCCTGCCAGGTGTAAAGAGCTGTGTGATGTTGCAGGCAGAATCCATTCTCTATGTAGTGGACAAATCATCATTTCTTTCTCATCATTAAGTTATCAAACTTGTGTATAAAAACTTCTCTCTCTCTCTCTGTCTCTACTCCCATCTGCTCTCTGAAGTGTAATCCTTCCCCATCTATATCTCCAAATCATGACTTTATTTTTGCAGCCAAATTTATGGCATCATCTGAAAGGACTTTAAATCACATTCAGGTGCTATTAATATTAGAAGAAAATAAGGTCTCTGTAGCTGAGGCTCACACCATGATCCCAGCTGGATAGATAAATTAGTTGGTGTGAATAAGTTCCAATTACTTTGTGTGGACATTTGGATGAACATTGGTGACCAGCATAAGAGCAGTAAGGGCTTTTTTGTTCCTTCAGGAGCAGAATTATTGATGTAATTAAGATTGATAGCAGCAGCAGTCCGGTGTGAAAAATGATGCAATTTTGGTGATTATTTAACTACATTTTTATCATTCCAGGTATGCTACAGCACACTGTTTAAAGATAAATATGAATAGGCTCTGTAAATTATAAGCATAATTTGATTTTTTTCCCCTCAAAGGTGGAAGCAAAATGGCACAGATATTGATCTTACCATGAGTTATCACTACAGGTTGGTTGGAGGCAGCTTGGCAATCAATAACCCACATAAAAAACAGGATATTGGAACATACCAGTGCCTGGCCACAAATTCATTTGGAACAATTCTGAGCAGGAAGGCAAAGCTTCAATTTGCATGTAAGTTGGGAAGATCCTATTTATCAGAGCATTATCTTCTGATTAATCCTGCAGATGAAATGCAATTTGTTGGATAATTAAAGCATCATCAGTGATCCTGTTCATAAGGTTTGGCTTCCTTCAGTGGTGCTTACACTTGAAATGAGAAAAAGAAAAGAAAGAGTTGTTCCTAGCAAATATTAATAACAAACCCAGACATCTGATGGCTGCTGGCCCTCAGGAATGAGATAACTTTCAGAAAACTCAAAGGTCAAGGAAGAGGAGTGCAATTATTTTCACTTAATAAAGGGCTTTTCACTCTTTTTCTGTTGCTGTGCTGCAGATGGTTACAACAGGAAGGGGAGGAAATGTTGCAAAAAAAAGTTAGGTTTTCCATTTTCCATAACATAATTGGTTTCAAGGCCCAGCTTGATAAGCTGCTTGGACAGAATCACAGAGTTTCTTAGATTGGAAAAGCCCTTCAAGCTCCTCGAGTCCAATCATTAGTTTCACACTGACAAGTCCTTGACTAAACCAAATCCCTCAGCACAACACCTAATCGCTATGAATCGTTATGGTTGGAAAGGACCACCAGGATCAGCCAGTCCAACCATCATCCCAGCATCCTCCATCACTAGACCATTGTTGGACCATCTCATTTAAACTATATTCTTACCCTGCGAGGTTGGACTAGATGATCACCTCTGCTATGAGGAGAGACTGAGGGAGTTGGGGCTGTGCAGTCTGGAGAGGAGAAGGCCCTGAGGTGACCTTATTGTGGCCTTTCAGTATTTTCAGGGGGCCTACAAGAAAGCTGGGGAGGGACTTTTTAGGCTGTCAGGCAGTGGGGGGGAATGGAGCAAAGCTGGAAATGGGGAGATTCAGACTGGATGTTAAGAAGAAGTCCCTCAGCACTGTGTAGGCTGAAGTGATCCTCCCCCTCTGCTCGAGACTGGTGAGACCCTACCTGGAGTACTGCACCCAGTTCTGGAGCTACTATTGCAAGAGGGATATGGATGTGGTGGAAGGTGTCCAGAGAGGGCCACAAGGATAATCAGAGGGCTGGAGCTGCTCTACTATGAGGAGAGACTGAGGGAGTTGAGTCTGTTCAGTCTGGAGAGGAGAAGGCTCCAAGGTGACCTTATTGTGGCCTTTGAGCATCTGAAGGGGGCAAAAGGGGCCTACAGGAAAGCTGGGGAGGGACTTTTCAGGCTGTCAGACAGTGATACCACTGGGGGGAATGGAACAAAGGTAGAAATGGGGAGATCCAGACAGGATGTGAGGAAGAAGCTCTTCAGCATGAGGGTGGTGAGAGCCTGGAAGGGGTTGCCCAGGGAGGTGGTGCAAGCCTCATCCCTGGAGGTCTTTAAGGCCAGGCTGGATGAGGCTGTGGCCAGCCTGATCTAGTGTGAGGTGTCCCTGCCCACGGCAGGGAGGGGTGGAACTGGCTGATCCTTGTGGTCCCTTCCAACCCTGGCTGAGTCTATGATTTTATCTTTGAGGTGCTTTCCAACCCAGTGTTGTACGAACCTACGAATGAGGTCTGAGTCATGACTGCATCGTAGCCTTAAATTGCCACACCGATATTTTGTCAGCAGAGTAAGAAATACTCTTCCTTCCTTACCCAGTTTGCAACATTAGGAGGTCTGCTCTGTAATGCTTCCCATTTCAGCTCAATTGGGTACAGCAGATAAACTGTCTCCAGACTATCCAAAATTTACTTCAGGCTTTGCTTCCTCGTTTCACTTCTTTGCCGCTTCACAACCTTTTCCACAACGCTTATCCTTGGTGACTGAGCTGCCCGGGAGGCAGGGAACAACAGCAACAACACCCTCCCCACCCCCACCCTCCTCAGATATTAGCTCCATTCCTTTTTCTCCAGTATAAAAGTCTGCTGCTGGGGGAAAGCAATTGTTTTCAAACCTCATAAATAAAAGATGTGCCCAAAGCCAACCTCGTGTCGCTATTTCAGACACCAGCAAGCGCATTAATTATTAATCCTGTTCCATTTCTCCCAGCAAATCTCAGGTCACAGGGGTTATACAAAGGAGACATTAGAGACCAGGATGGTTCACAGGCTCTCTTTTAGTGCAGCTGATCAAATGGTCTGTTGTTAGTATCTCATTTAATAATGTTTTACCTTGAATTTCTTAAAGAGCTTTTGATTCCCAAGAGCTGCTCAAAAGGAAACACAAATTTTGGATTCATTACTTTCCCCAGCTCTTTCTGAAGCGTTTTTGCAAGCCAGCCTTCCTCTGTGGGAGGTTATTGCAAGATCTGGAGGTGACAAAATTGGTTAGAATCATGGAATCAGGCAGGTTGGGAGAGACCTCAAAGATCATCCAGTCCAGACTATCACCCAGCCCTAGCCAATCAACTAGACCATGGCACTAAGTGCTTCATCCATGCTTCTTAGTGCCACAACAAATCCTGTTTTAGAATGAGGCAAGCCTAGATGGCCACCTTAGAACTGTCTGTGCAATCTGAAATCCTCCAGGAGCCAGTACAGGCAAGGAATGGAGCTAGGAGGAGACTTAAGGAATGTCCTCAAATGAAGCAAGTTTGCTGATGACACCAAACTGGAAGGCTTGGCTGATACAGCTGAAGGCTGTGTGGCCATCCAGAGAGACCTGGACAGACTGAGAGCTGGGCACAGAGGAACTAAATGAGGCTCAACAAGGACAAGTGCAGAGTCCTGCACATGGGGAGGAATAATAAACTGCACCAGTACAGGTAGAGCAGCCCTGTGGAGAGGGACCTGGGAGTGCTGGTGGATTACATCCATGGCACAGCAGTGTGCCCTTGTGGCCAAGAGGGCCAATGGGATGCTAGGGTATATTAGGAAGAGTGTGTCCAGCAGATTAAGGGAGGTTCTCTCCACCTCTTCTCCGCCCTGCTGAGACCTCATCTTGAGTACTGCATTCAGTGTTGGGCTCCCCAGTTTAAGAGGGACAGGGATCTGCTGGAGAGGGTCCCGTGGAGGGCTGTGAGGATGATGAGGGGATTGGAGCGCTGCCTGATGAGGAGAGGCTGAGGGACCTGGGGCTGCTTAGTCTGGAGAAGACAAGACTGAGAGGGGATTTAGTAAATGCTTATTAATATTTGAGGGCTGGGAGTCAGGAGCAGGGGGACAGGCTCTGCTCACTGCTCCCTGAGATAGGACAAGGAGCAATGGATGGAAGCTGCAGCACAGCAGGTTCCAGCTCAGCACAAGGGGGAACTTGACTGTAAGGGTCCCAGAGCACTGGCACAGGCTGCCCAGAGAGGTTGTGGAGTTTCCATCTCTGAAGACTTTCCAGGCCTGTCTGGATGTGTTCCTGTGTGCTCTGAGCTAGATTGGATGGTCCTGCTCTGGCGGGGGGTTGGACTCGATGATCTCTTTGGGTTCCTTGCAACCCCTGACATCCTACGAGCCGGTGAAGGCATAAAGGAGGAGTAAGAAATAAAAGAGAGGGGGGAAAAAAAACAAACAAAAAGGCAGTTAGAGAATCTGTGCCTGCCTGAAAATGGACTGTGTTGATGGCGTCGAGTAGTTTCAGCTGTTAAAGACTAATTCTTAGTGCAGGAGAAGCATTCCCCCTGAAGCATTCAGCTCACTAAGAGCTTGAAGTCTCATACCAACACACAGCAATCAAAATGGGCTAAATATCAAGCAATTCCTTAGGCTTCAGATCCTCACCAAGACATTCCCATAGCTACTACAGTGATCA
The DNA here is from genome assembly GCA_013400475.1 of Tricholaema leucomelas. NCBI lineage: Eukaryota > Metazoa > Chordata > Aves > Piciformes > Lybiidae > Tricholaema lacrymosa > Tricholaema leucomelas. Next base: position 6,940 of record WAAF01020594.1, read on the forward strand.
GGTCACAAGAAGATTGTGTCTCCTTTGCCCACAGCAGCAGACAACCCACGTTCACCACCCTACTTCAACCCTCCAGCTCTTAACAGCAACCATATGATGGCCAACACATCCCATATCCAAGCAGCAGCCTAATTTCTCATTAGGTGAGAGACATTTGCAGCTTTTCCTATGTAGAAGCCAGGGGACAGACAAGTGGAAGGCTGCTGGTGATGGCATTGAGTAGTTTCAGCTGTGAAGCATTCCCCTCTGAAGCACTCAGCTCACTAAGAGCTTGAAGTCTCATACCAACACACAACAAGCAAAATGGGCTAAATATCAAGCAGTTCCCAAAATGGGCTAAATATCAAGCAGGTCCTTTACTTAGGCTTCAGGTCCTCATCAAGACATTCCAAAAGCTACTACAGGGAGCAGGTCACAAGAGGATTGCATCTCCTTTGCCCGCAGAAGCAGATAACCCACCTTCACCGCCCTACTTCAACCCTCCAGCTGTTAACAGCAACCATAGTATGGCCAGCACATCCCATAACCAAGCAGCAGCCTAATTTTTCATTAGGTGAGAGACATTTACAGCTTTTCCTATGTAGAAGCCAGGGGACAGACAAATGGAAGGTTGCCATTTAGATGAGCAAACACAAGCGTGCAGAGAAATACTTCACTTTAGCAGCATCGCTGCTAAAAAACTATGAGCTTTAACTTGTCTTACAATAAAAACCCCATAAAAACCCACGAGACAGGGAAAATGTTATCATGACCTGATGAGACTTAGTGGAACAAATTACCTTGAAACACTTATTTCACAGTTAACACTTTCTTATTTCAGGTATTTTCATGTTGCCATCCAATCTTCTCCTTTGTTTCCACCATTACTTCAGGCTATATCTTAAAATCCAGGCAGGCATGTTGATGTTATGACACTTTTCATTCCACATCTAACAAAATGAGACTCTTCCCTGCATTGGGCTGCCTGGAATATTACTGCAATCACTGTGATAAATAATTGAATCAAGCCTATTATCCAAGTAACAGGGTTTATGCCTTATCTGTCTTTTTTACTACAAGGTAACTAAGTCTGGGAGTTTGAGTTTGAATTAATGATACCTCTGAAAACCTATTGTACATCTCAATATGTAAGAAATACTTCCCTCCCCTCCCCCTCTTCTGTTCAAGACAGTGAGCTCCACAAGTAGGAAAATAAATGCAGTATGAGATGAGGAATATGTCTTCAGATTCAGCTGGAAGTTTCGTGCTTATCCTCTATTAAAAAACAGAGCTGTCAAATGAAAGCTGCGGGAGGAACATTGTACAGAAGGAAATGGCATAGATTATTAAAGCTACAAGCTGAAACTGAGAGACAGCATCAGCCAAAGGGAGCAGAGCAAGAGCACATAAATGCATTAGCAGGATACCTAGGATGGCAGTGCTGTGTTATCCTTGCTTCCAGGGGAAGGTTTGTTTTGTCATAAATACAGTTGAAAGCTCCCTGTAAATCCTGCATGGCTCTTGCTGCCCAGCCAGCAGCACGGTCTGAAAAGCTACCTTGGGTTCATGGAATCACACAATCAGTCTGGTTGGAAGAGACCTCCAAGCTCATCCAGTCCTACCCACCACCCAGCCCTATCTAATCAACTAGACCATGGCACTAAGTGCCCCATACAGTCCTTACAGGCCTCGAACACCTCCAGGGAGGGAGCAGCCACAACCTCCCTGGGTGACTTGTGCCAGTGTCTCACCAGCCTCACTGGAATGATCTTCTTCCTAATATCCAGTTTCAATCTCCCCTCTGCAAGTTTAAACCCATTCCTCCTCATCCTGGCATTACAAGGCCTTGCCAATAGTCCCTCCCCAGCCCTCCTGGAGCCCCCTTCAGATGCTGGAAGGCCACTCTAAGGTCTCCTGGAAGCCTTCTCTTCTCCAGGCTGCAGAGCCCCAACTCTCTCAGCCTGTGCTCAGAGCAGAGCTGCTGCAGCCCTCTGAGCATCTTGGTGGCCTCCTCTGGACTGGCTCCAACACTTCCATGTCCCTTTTGTGTTGGGGGCTCAGACCTGCACCCAGGACTGCAGGTGGGGTCTGAGGAGAGCAGAGCCAAGGGGCAGAATCCCCTCCCTTGCCCTGTGCCCACACTGCTCTTGCTGCAGCCCAGCACAGGGTTGCTGTCTGGGCTGCACTCACACTGCAGGCTCATGTGGAGCTTTTCATCACCCCAGACCCCCAGGTCCTGTTCATCAGGGCTGCTCTCAGCCATTCTTCACCCACTGTGGAGTTGTGCTTGGGATTGTGCCCACCCAGGTGCAGGACCTCACACTTGGCCTTGTTGAATGTGATGAGGTTGGCCTGGGCCTGGATGGATCCTTTCCATCTAGCAACTTGACTGTGCCACACAGCTTGCTGCCATCTGCAAACTCAATTCCTGTCATGGGTTTGCTTCTCCTGCATGCACACTGAAGCAGACACTTCTGATGGAGGAACTACCCTGAGTTTTACCTCCAAGAAGCCACAGCAGAGCCTGGCCAGGCACAAAGACAGCAGCTATCACTTCTGAGCTACAGCCAGAGCTGGCAGGATCAGAGTCATACTCAAAACTCACAAAAGAAAGAAGCATCCAGGTTGAAAGAAAAAAGTGCTTGCATGAAACTGGAGTTTCTCCTATTTTGTGGAGCCAAGATGTATTTATGTGCATATTAATGAGGTGTTTGGCCAGAATATTGCTGTTAATGAAGAGCATCTCAATTGCATTTCATGCCTTGAAAAAGACAAATGAAAAACCTGCTTACAGAGACCTGCTGAAATATGGCTTCAACCACAACTCCCTCCCAAGGCACACAGGGGATTTGCTTTAATTATTTCATCAGTTTTAAGTAAAAGTAACTGTGTGCAAACAAGCAGTCTGGAGGGAAATCCCCATAACTGGCTGCAGTAAAACTGCCTGCTGAGGTCTGATCCTAATTCTTTTAGCTGTCACAGGATCACAGAATGGTAGAAGTGGGAAGGGACCTCTGGAGATCAAGTCCAACCTTTCCTTGCCAAGGCAGGTCCACCTAAACACAGGGACACATCCAGGCTGGATTTGAATGACTCCAGAGATGGAGACTCCAATACCTCTCTGGGCAATCTCCTCCAGCACTCCACCACCTTTAAATTAAAGAAGTTCATCCTCAGGTTTAGAAGGAACTACTTCTGTTCAAATTTGTGCCTGTTACCCCTTGTCTTGCCTCTGGGCACCACTGAATAAACCCTGGTGCCATCTTCCTGACACCCACTCTTTGAGTACTGATCAGCACTTATGAGATCCCCTCCTCAGTCTGCTCTTCTCCAGACTAAAAAGACCCAATTCTCTCAGCCTGTCCTCATGAGAGAGATGTTGTAGTCCCCCAGTCATCTTTGTAGCCCTTTGTAGATGTGTCCAAGAAAAGCCTGGATGAGGCACTTAGTGCCATGGTCTAGTGGATTGGCCAGGGCTGGGTGCTAGGTTGGGCTGGATGAGCTTGGAAGTCTCTTCCAACCTGCTCGATTCTGTGATTCTCTGGAGAAGAGGGGGCTCACAGGTGGCCTTCCAGGGTCTGAAGGGGACTACAAAAATCTGGGGAGGGACTTTTCAAGATATCAGGGAGTGCCAGGAGTGGGGGGAATGGAGCAAAGCTGGAGGTGGGGAGATTCAGACTGGATGTGAGGAGGAAGTTGTTCAGCATGAGAGTGGTAAGAGGCTGGAATGGGTTGCCCAGGGAGGTGGTTGAGGCCCTGTCCCTGGAGGTGTTCAGGGCCAGGCTGGATGAGGCTGTGGGCAGCCTGATCTAGGGTAGGGTGTCCCTGCCCATGGCAGGGGGTTTGGAATTGGCTGATCCTTGTGGTCCCTTCCAACCCTGACTGATTCTATGATTCTATATTTATGTCTGTAAAACAGATCTGTAGGAGAAACAAGAAGTGCAATTGAACAGAACCAAAAGGAGCAGTCCTCCATGAAAAAGCATCATATGTGAACCTCACAGAATCAAGCAGGTTGGAAGAGACCTCCAAGCTCATCCAGTCCAACCTAGCACCCAGCCCTAACCAATCCACTAGACCACGGCACTGAGTGCCTCATCCAGGCTTTGCTTCAACACCTCCAGAAATATTCAAGGCATAAACCCAGAGATTCCAGCATTAATTGAAAACATCTAATTGCTCAGGGATCTTAAATGGGATTCTCAGCCACATTGTTCTGCCATCACTGATAGACAGCCCTGATGACTGCAGCTTTCTCAGACCTCAGGCTCCCCATTATTAACCATGAATTCCAAGCAACAAAGACAACGACTTCAATTCATGAATGAGATTAGTCTCCTTTCCCTGAGCCACACGGGAGGGCACACAGGGGAGACATTAAACCACATGCCTGAGAGCTCCTTCCAGAGGTACAGACCAATGAAGGATGTTTTTTTCCAGTGGCATTTTTGGGCTGCAACCATATTCTCATGTTTTTTCTCAAGGGGGTGCTGAAGGGGTTTGTGTGGTGTTTATCCTCACAAGCACTGTGCTAAACACACACATCCTCCCTCCTCTTGGCCACTGCTGATGTGCTCAGAGCAGCCTGGATGAGAGTGATAGCGCTGGAGCACTTGGAAGAAAACGTGCAGCTCCCAGGTGCTCTCAGTTGGTTTCTAACAGAGAGAAAAAGGCATGGGCTTGCTGAAATAACAAATTAAAGAGGTAATCATTTCCTTCTAGGCAGAGTTTATCCATGCTGAAACATAAAATCATAGTCCACCATCAGCATTTGTATTAGGAATAGTGTGGCCAGGAGTAGGGATGCAATTCTGACCCTGTGAAACTGCACCTCAAACACTGCATTCAGTGTAAGAAAGACATTGAGGTGCTGGAGCATGTCCAATGAAGCTGGTGAAGGGCCTGAAGAACAGGGCTGGCAATGGGAAGCTGAGAGAATTGAGGTTGCTTAGCCTGGAGGAAAGGAGGTTGGCAGGAGATCTCATTGCTCTCTACAGCTCCCTGAAAGGAGGTTGGAAAGAGGTGGGGTCGGTCTCTTCTCCCAAGTTACAAAAGGGAGAAGATGAGGAAAGAGCCTCAGATTGTACCAGGTGAGGTTTGTGATGGATATTAAGAAACATTTCTTTACTTAAAGAGTGGTCAGGCATGGGAGCAGGCTTCCAGGTGGAGTCACCATCCCTGGAGGTGTTAAANCCAGGTGGGGTTGGTCTCTGCTGCCAGGCAACCAGCAACAGAACAAGGGGACACAGTCTCAAGCTGTGCCAGAGGAGGGAGGTCTAGGCTGGATGTTAGGAGGAAGTTGTTGGCAGAGAGAGTGATTGGCATTGGAATGGGCTGCCCAGGGAGGTGGTGGAGTTGCTGTCCCTGGAGGTGTTGAAGCCAAGCCTGGCTGGGGCACTTAGTGCCATGGTCTGGTTGTTTGGACAGGGCTGGGTGCTAGGTTGGACTGGATGAGCTTGGAGGTCTCTTTCAAGCTGCTTGATTCTGTGATTCTATGACTGACCTAGAGTAGGGTGTCCTTGCCCATGGCAGAGGGGTTGGAACTAGATGATCCTTTTGGTCCCTTCCAACCCTGAGTGATTCTAGGATTCTATGATTCTATGACTTAACCCTTTCAGGGGCAAACCCACATTCCAAAGCATTCAAGTCTACTTAGCCTTTGCTGACAGGCTGAGCATTAGCAGAACCCTGTTAGAGTGGCTGCCTGCGAGCTGCTCAGCCAGCACCAACAGCCACTTTTCAACTGATTACTTCATCATGTTATTTACCTTCGACTGCACACAAATTACAGAAACATCAGCAAGCAATACAGCATGCTTCAAGATGTCATAACCCTTCCCACGTGCAGGGTACGCTTTGAAACAGCAAATGGAAAAATCAATGGGCTCAGATCAGATAGTCTGCATTTGCAAAGCCTGGATATGCATGAATTGGAGCCTACAAGGCTCACCCAGGCGCATGCAGGCTCCTGGATTGGTGGGATCATGGTGCTGAGTGTGTCCAGAATTCCCTCTGTAACAATTGTATTTGATTAAAAGGTGTGCTAAATGTTGTAACTACCACCTTGAGTAAAGCTCGCTGGGTCTTTAAGCTGATTGTTAATTCATCACTGCACCTGAGGGCTGGCATACTGATCAGGCTGGCTGGCAGCTTCTGGTGCAGGAACAAGCACTGCAACCTCTTTCCTTCTGGAGAGGAGATTGTGATGGTTTGGGAGTTACCTGCCCTCCCCCCACCCCCTTATGAAAACATAGAATCTTTGAATCAATGAGGTTGGAAGAGACCTCCGAGGTCATCCAGTCCAACCCAGCACCCAGCCCTATCTTATCAACTAGACCATGGCACTAAGTGCCCCATACAGTCCTTACAGGCCTTGAACACCTCCAGGGAGGGAGCAGCCACAACCTCCCTGGGCAACCTGTGCCAGTGTCTCACCAGCCTCACTGCAAAGGACTTCTTCCTAACATCCAGTTTCAATCTCCTGTCTGTGAGTTTAAACCCATTCCTCCTCATCCTGTCATTACAGTACCTTGCTAATAGTCCCTCCCCAGTGCCAGTCGACTAGACTATGGCACCAAGTGCTTCATCCAGGCTTTGCTTGAACACCTCCAGGGAAGGTAACTCTACCACCTCCCTGGGCAGCCCATTCCAATGGCAAATCATAGAATCATAGAATCAAGCAGGTTGGAAGAGACCTCCAAGCTCATCCAGTCCAACCTAGCACCCAGCCCTATCCAGTCAACCAGACCATGGCACCAAGTGCTCCAGCCAGGCTTTTCTTGAACACTTCCAGGGAAGGTGACTCCACCACCTCCCTGGGCAGCCCATTCCAATGCCAATCACTCTCTCTGCCAACAACTTCCTCCTAACATCCAGCCTAGACTTCCACCAGCACAACTTGAGCTCACCCAGACTAGACTCAGCCAGCTGGAAGTTAAGGAATATTCCCAGCTTAGCACAATATACAAGCAGATAGTTGGAATATATCACAAGTATACAAGTTAAAGGTAATGCAGAAACACAACAGCCCTGCCAGAAATCAGAGTCCCCAGGAGGGGCTCCCATCCACCCTTCCACCTTCTTTCCACCCCTCTACTTTATCCCAGAGTCTGCCTTATGGTCAATGTGAGCTGTGAGGATCAGCAAGGAAGGTTAGAAGCAGAATCAGTTGGGTTACACAGCAAAGGCCCAGGGAGAGAAAAAGCACAGAGACTGACTCCAACAGATAGAGACTCCTCCACACACTGTCTTATCTATGTGTGTGTTCTTGCTTTTATACCTCTCAGCAAGCCTATGAGTGCAGTAGCCATCACCACTGTTTCCTTTTCACAGCCTATCATCTAATCTCTCTCACTAAAATATTCCAACTAGCCTCAAACTAGCACAGAGATGTAGACTTCTCGACTCAGCATTCAGTAGCACTCAGGGATGGTCAAGTGGCAACTCAAGGGCAAACAGGAGGAAAAGCTCAGTTTTCCACTGATAGGTCACTAAAGGTATGTTCTTAAAAGTTTTACTTCATTGTTCAAGCAAAGCCTGGATGAAGCACTTAGTGCCATGGTCTGGTTGATTGGACAGGGCTGGGTGATAGCTTGGACTGGATGAGCTTGGAGGTCTCTAACAACCTGGTATAATTGAAGGGTTACTGCAGTGCCAGCTACAAGATGAGTCCCAGAGATTCTCTGTGAATCCTCTCTCTTCCCAAAGAGAAGAGAAAGGGAAGAAGAGAGAGAGACTGATGGGGTGGGAAAGAAACTAAGCCAGCTGGCACAGAAAGAAGAACAACCCAGCTCCTGATACACTGATGGCACCATTGGCACCAGTGTCACTGGGGGCACACACCAGGCAAGTCCCAACCTGGACTCAACAGCAGATGGGAACTGGATTCAGGAGCACAGGGATGGGAATGGAAGACAGAAGGGACAGAGTCCTCCTGTGACACTGGCCAGGGAAGAAGAGGCTGGACTCTGGGAATCCCTCATCTTGCTCCTGATGATGCCCTCCATGGGCTGAAATCCCTTGGTGGGCGACTGAGGGTCACCTTTCCTGTCCACTCTTCCCCACAGATGCCACCTCTGCCTTTCTATCCTCCAAGGTGGGGGCACAAGCTGTGGCAGTGCCCTTGCTCTGCCCAGGAGCAAGTCTCAGGTAGAGCCTTTGTGCAGCTCAGCCCTTGGCAGGAACTCCTCCCATCAGCTTCTCCCTGCTAGCAGCAGCAAAGGGCTGTGCAAACCTGCTCTGAACTTCAGCAAGAGCCTCCCTGAGCACAGACTGAGCTGAGAATTCACAGCCCTTACCAGGATTCGTTCTGCTCTAGCTCAGACCAGGCTGCATATGTAATGGAGGGACACCTTGGAGTGCAGACATTCGTAGAATCAGATACAAAGCAGTGTCCTTTCCAGGCTCTGCACAGTCCTCCTGATGATCCTGGTGACACCTCACAATCTGCATCTTCCTGTGAGCAGATGAGAAAGAAAAGCAACCTGCAGTGGGAACACTCCCTGTGGATCAATCCTGTCTGGAGGCAGAAAACACTTCTGTCCTCCCTCCTTATTGTCACCATGTAGGCTCACACCTCCAAATGACCTTTTGGGCTTTTAACCAGTTAAAGAGTCTCATACAACAACAGCAGCAGCAGTTGCTATCTGTCCCTGTGTGTGGGTAGGGGGAGTGCAAGCTTTGGAAGGGAATGAGTTGCAGTAAACATATCAACAAGTCCATTTATTCCTCACCAATTTTGCCCAGGGTGAAAAGAAACAGATGTTTGATTTATCACTTCTGATTGCTATGGACACTTTGTGCCAATGCTCCACCACTCTCTGCAGCAGCATTCCATGGTGGAAGTCTACATCAAGGTCTTTGCTTAATGGATGCTCTCTCTGGAGCAGACCCAGCAGCCTCAGGCATATATTTTTTTTCTTTTTCACCTCTTCTCCACGAAGTTTTCCTACAAAATTAGGGGAAACTTGGTAAGAAGCTGATTTGCATTGCTCAGAGGGGTCTGTGCACTGCTCTAGCCCCTCTAAAGTAGGTCACTGTGCCTCCTTCAAGGCTACTCTGGACATGCTGGAGTGTGTCCAGAGAAGGGCCACGAGGATGCTCAGAGGGCTGCAGCAGCTCTGCTGTGAGCACAGACTGAAAGAGTTGGGGCTGTTCAGTCTGGAGAAGAGGAGCCTCCCAGGTGACCTTCTTGTGGCCTTCCAGGATCAGAAGGGAGCCTACAAAAAAGCTGGGGAGGGACTTCTTAGGCTATCAGGGAGTGACAGGACTGGGGGGAATGGAGCAAAGCTGGAGGTGGGAAGAGTCAGAGTGGAGGTGAGGAGGAAGTTGTTGAGCATGAGAGTGGTGAGAGGCTGGCAGGGGTTGTCCAGGGAGGTGGTTGAGGCCCCATGGCTGGAGGTGTTAAAGGCCAGGCTGGATGAGGCTGTGTCCAGGGTAGGGTGTCCCTGGGCATGGCAGGGGATTTGGAACTGGCTGCTCCTTGTGGTCCCTTCCAACCCTGACTGATTCTATGATTCTACTTGGAGCAGAGAACCAACTGCAAGCAGTGCAGCTTACTCGAAGACAAAATTTGCTTCAAGACCTCATCATGCACATCTCATCTTTCTGTACATCTGTTGAGCTTCCCAGCCTTTATTTCTTTGCAGAAGGCTGTCTACACACACAGGCTCTCAGGGGCTTAAGGGAAAGCAGGAGCCATCAGCAGCCATTCAACAGTGATGAAGCAGGATGCCTGGAAGGGTTTCACCTGCTCGCTGACAGGACGTGGCAGGGTGATAATAGTGTTTCTATTTTAAAGCTCAGATACTACAAGAATAGGATTATGCAAATATCCAGACATTCCTGAAGAGAGAAAGAACAGCCTGGAATGTTAAAACCAAAAGCTATGGGCATGACTACATAATGAAGGGATTTTGCTTTCTCCATCATTCCCCGAATGTCTGAGCCTGATCTCTCTTCTCAGAGTCCATCTAATGTCTGCTGACACCAAATGCAGTCATGACCTATTAAGCACAACTCTGGTAGCAACATTCCCCCTTTATTCAATGACACAGCACAACAAGCATCAGCAAAAAAAACCAAGCTGCTTGCTTCTCTCTTTCAAATCACAGAATCCCAGCATGGGGATCAGAAGGGACCTCTGAGGATGATTTAGTACAACCCCTTGCTAAAGAAGGGTCACCCAGAGCAGGCTGTCCAGCACTATGCCCAGGAAGGCTTGGAAAGCCTCCAGACAAGGAGATTCCACAGCCTCTCTGAGCAGCCTGCTCCAGGGCTTGGGCACACTCACAGGAATGGAGTTTCTTCATGTTCACATGGAACTCCTATTCCAGTTTGTGCCAACTGCCCCTCATAGCCTCCAGACAAGGAAATTCCACTGAGCAGCCTGCTCCAGGGCTTGGGCACACTCACAGGAATGAAGTTTCCTCATGTTCACATGGAACTCCTATTCCAGTTTGTGCCAACTGCCCCTCGTTTTGCCCCTGGCCACCACAGAAATGAGTCTGAACCCATATTCCTGACACCTGAGCTGAGCATCCCCTTTTAGTCTCCTCCAGGCTCAACAGCCCCAAGGCTCCCAACTTTTCCTCCTCACAGAGCTGCTGCAGGCCCCTCAGCATGTTTGCAGCCTCCACTGGACTCCCTGTAGCAGTTCCCTGTCTCTCTTTCAAATGGTTTTAGACATCTCTCTTAGAGTACTTAACCACATTCAAGGCTACACCACATCAGGATGCTTTGTTAAAGCTTTTTTATCCCCTTCTGTTAGTTGCTTGAACTTCCCTTATCGAAGGAGGCTCTCACTCCCCTTGCACAGGAATTCTTTATCTCTGGAGACATACATTAGAGAGATGTTGTAAGGAATGATGCAGGCAGTGAGCTAGTCAGATAAAGTAGTAGTAGGGAGTGTGGAAGCATTTGAAGATTATCTTTTAGTTATGTATTGCTTCCCATGCTGCAGTACCTGGAACAAGTGTTTATCCTAAATCAACCCATTGCAAGGGCTGTTGAAAAAGCAATGTAGGTGATTGAGATATGGTTGGTAACAAAGCAGCCACCAGTCCCAGAGCTGCTAGATTCTGACTGAGAAACCTTCATACTTCTGAGAGATCAAAGCAGCCTCTCTGTGAAGTCTGGGTGAATTTCTATCTACTTTCCCTGCAGACAATATGACTTAAGAGTCCAATAAATTATGGAATGAAATCTCCATAATCATAGAATCATAGAATGGTTTAGGTTGGAAGGGACCTCAAGGATCATCCAGCTCCAACCCCCTGCCACAGGCAGGGACACCTCCCACTAGAGCAGCTCGCCCAAGGCCTCATCCAGCCTGACCTTAAACACCTCCAGGGAGGAAGCATCCACAACCTCCCTGGGCAACCCGTTCCAGTGCCTTACCACCCTCACTGTAAAGAACTTCCTCCTAACATCCAGTCTAAATCTCCCCTCTTCCAGCTTAAACCCATTCCCCCTCGTCCTAACATTACTAGACCGTGTAAATAGTCCCTCCCCAGCTTTCCTGTAGGCTCCCTTCAAATACTGGAAGGCCACTATAAGGTCTCCTCGAAGCCTTCTCCTCTCCAGGCTGAAGAGCCCCAACTCTCTCAGCCTGTCCTCATAGCAGAGGTGCTCCAGCCCTCTGATCATCTTCGTGGCTCTCCTTTGGACCCGCTCCAGCAGTTCCATGTCCTTCTTGTATTGGGGGCTCCAGAACTGCACACAGTACTCCAGGTGGGGTCTGACGAGAGCAGAGTAAAGGGGGAGAATCACCTCCCTTGCCCTGCTGGCCACACTTCTCTTGATGCAGCCCAGCACTCGGTTGGCTGTCTGGGCTGCATGTGCACACTGCCGGCTCATGTTGAGCTTCTCGTCGACCCAGACCCCCAGGTCCTTCTCCTCAGGGCTGCTCCCCAGCCATTCATCACCCAGCCTGTATCTGTGCCTGGGATTGCACCGACCCAGGTGCAGGACCTTACACTTGGCCTTGTTAAACGTCATGAGGTTGGCCTGGGCCCACCTCTCCAGCCTATCCAGGTCCCTCTGAATGGCATCCCTGCCCTCCAGCAAGTCAGCTGTGCCACACAGCTTGGTGTCATCTGCAAACTTGCTGAGGGTGCACTCAATTCCTCTGTCCATATCACTGACAAAGATGTTACAGAGCACTGGTCCCAGCACTGACCCCTGAGGAACACCACTTATAATGTCCCCAAGAGCTTCTTCATTCTTTGGTGTGACAAAAAAAGACCCTACAAATGTTATAGATAGGTGGGGGCTGTGTGATGGTTTGGGTGTTACCTGCCCCCCTCTTCCCACCCCACTCCCTCCCTTTAGGAAAATCACCTATAATCACAGCCTATAATCTAATTCTTCTCACCACAATATTCTAGCTAGTTTCAAACTAGCACAGGCTGGCAGGGAGGAAGAAAAATTGCTGAATGAAATTCTTTAGACCAAGTGACTTGTCTTTTATTGACTAAAAATAAGGAACTTAATTGGTTTGTTGCTTTGGCAGTGGAGGTGCAAAAAGATCCTAGCATAAAATGGTAGGGGTTGGAAGGGACCTCTTGAGATCATAGAATCAGTCAGGGTTGGAAGGGACCACAAGGAGCAGACAGTTCCAATCCCCCTGCCATGGGCAGGGACACCTCACACTAGATCAGGCTGGCCACAGCCTCATCCAGCCTGGCCTTAAACACCTCCAGGCATGGGGCCTCAACCACCTCCCTGGGCAACCCATTCCGGCCTCTCACCACTCTCATGCTCAACAACTTCCTCCTCACATCCAGGCTGATTCACATCCTTGCAGTTAGCATGGGGAATAATTAGGGAAATTGTTTTTGCTGAAGCTCTGCAGTGAGTTTCCTACAGTCAAATAAGTGAATTCTTAGATGTTCATGTCCTGTTCTGGGCTCCCCAGTTCTAGAGGGGTGGGGAGCTACTGGAGAAGGTTCAGTGGAGGCTATGAAGATGCTGAGAGTCTTGGAGCAGCTCTGTAAGAAGGAAAGGCTGAGAGCCCTTCTGGAGAAGTGGAGGCTGAGAGAGCATCTTCTTAATGCTGATCAGTATATAAAAGTCATGAGAATGGCTTTCTTTCAGGAAGGGGGAGCAAAACACACAGAGAGCCCAATGAGTTGAGATAAGGAGACTTGAATGGAATAAACCAGGACACAGGACTAAGCAGCCACAAGAAAGATCAAGGTCCTAGGAAAGGGCCAAATTCAGGAACCTTCTCCACACAGACTGGGAAAGCAGGTCTCTGAAGGAGCAGCATGTTTGACAGGAGGTACCTCCAACAGCCTGGACATGGTAGCCAAAGTGTCTCTCCACAGGATGCCTTGGTTTAGCAACCTGCTCTAACAAGGCTCTCTCCCAAGAAGGAGGAGCAAAAACACACAGAGAGCCCAATGGGCTGAGATAAGGAGAGTTGAATGGAATAAACCAGGACACAGGACTAAGCAGCCACAAGAAAGATCAAGGTCCTAGGAAAGGGCCAAATTCAGGAACCTTCTCCACACAGACTGGGAAAGCAGGTCTCTGCAGGAGCAGGGGGAAGCATAAAGGAAAGAAGGCAGTGTGGGGTAAGAGTTAACCTGCCTGCCAAGAGGTAGTTTTGACACAGAGGGCTGGGGGTCATCCCAGGTGTAAGGCAGTTGAATTCCTGTAGTTCTGGCATGGATAAATCTGGCCTCTGAGATTACAAGTGGGGAGAGAAATCTGTTCTTAAGAGCACTCCAATCTGGAGAAAAGCCATGCAGACGGGCAAGTGGCTCTGTGGTGACAGGTGACAAATGAACTCTGCTGTGACAAGTGAGAAAACTCTTCAGGAACATAAAATATTAAAACTATATTTCTTACCTCCCCCTTCCCTTTGAGAGGGTCAGATCCTTGGATATGTCTCTGGCCTGCAGATGGGTTCTAGGCTAAGAGCCCTAAGGCTGCATCAACATTTACTGCTCGCCACAAGTCCTGCGCTTGGTTCAGAAGAGAGCTTTAATATTTGATGTTGCTAACTCAGTAAAAGGAGAGGGGGGGTGGGGGGGAAATATAACAAAGCCAGATGCAGACCAGCACTACAACTTCACAGCAGGAATTTCTTGGTGCATGAACATTAAAAAAAGAAAAGAAATCAAGTCAGCTAAGGATTTTCCTCTCACCCTCCTTCACTCACCCTCCCCTGTTTAATTTCATTGTGACCTTCCATCTTTTCCTCTAGAGAAGCTTGATATTACTTCATAAAGGGCATTTTCCCTTTTTAATTGAAAAAGACAATCAGGCTGTGGCAGAAATTATTGTTCCCCACCTTGAAAATTAGTGCCTGGATTGGCTGTTCATAGCATTTAAGCTGAATTGAAGACCTGGGGCCCATGTGTATCTTAATGGGGAAATTACAGGTCTTCTCCCTTTAGAAGCTCCAGAGCAATTTAACTAAATAAAGGAGCACTGATGAAGGTCCTTGGTTGATTAGGAAGCTTTGGAGAAGGACAAGAGCCAGCAATTGTGATTTTCCCTCTTGGTTCGAAGACAGCTTTGTTGGAGCAGAGAGCAGCAGGGCTGCGGAGTGAGAACAACATTAGGGTTCTCCTGGTGGCTCACTTCAGAGGGGAAGGAGAGGGCAACTTCCACTTTCAACTGCAGTGGGATGTAGTGTTCAGCTCAGATGGAAAATCAGAAGAAAGATGGAGAGGTTAAGGGCAGCCCTGAAGAGAACACCTTTGGGGTGTTGGTAGGTGAAAAGCTGGACTTGAGCTGGCAGTGTGCACAGCCCAGAGCCAGCCATGTCTTGGGCTGACCCCCAGCAGCAAGGGCAGCAGGCAGAGGGAGGGGATTCTGCCCCTCTGCTCCACTCTGAGGAGACCTGCAGTGCTGGGGCCAGCTCTGCAGTCATGGAATCATAGAATCAGCCAGCTTGGAAGAGACCTCCAAGCTCATCCAGTCCAACCTAGCACCCAGCCCTGGCCAATCAAACAGACCATGGCATTAAGTGCCCCATCCAGGCTTTGCTTCAACACCTCCAGGGATGGTGACTCCACCACCTCCCTGGGCAGCCAGGATGTTAGGAGGAAGATCTTCACAGAGAGAGTGATTGGCATTGGAACGGGCTGCTCAGGGAGGTGGTGGAGCCACCAGGGTGGAATCACCCTGGAGGTGTTCAAGCAAAGCCTGGGTGAGGCACTTAGTGCCATGGTCTGGTTGACTGGATAGGGCTGGGTGCTAGGTTGGACTGGACTGGCTGAGCTTGGAGGTCTCTTCCAACCTGCTTGATTCTATGATTCTGTTTTCCAGCACTGACAAATCAGAGGCTCACATTTCAAGCTGGGAAGGAAGAGAAGAACTTGTCAGGGCTCCAGTAGAAAACACAAGTATTTAAAAGTCAGGAAATGGGAACTGCTAAGCAGCTTTCAGACACCTTAATTAGAGATAACACTGCTCTTAATCTGGGAATTGAATTCATAGAAAATCAATTAGAACATTTTAAAAAATTGAGATTAGTCAGTAACAGGCAAAGATTAATGTATTGACACTATTAACCAGACAGCCCAACTGTTCAGCAAGTTTGCTACAGCTTAGGCAGCTAAAAGAAAGTTTACTTCCCACTGCACATTGTCCTTCCCTTGGGAGATACTCTGGGGAAGAAAGCTATCCCAACAACACACCCTGTGGGATGCAAGGCTGCAAGAGGTTGGGTGGGGAATGGATGAGAGCAGCCCCGAGGTCTAGTTGCTTGAACAGGGCCGGGTGCTAGGTTGGACTGGCTGAGCTTGGAGGTCTCTTCCAACCTGGTTGATTCTATGATTCTATGGAACAGGACCTGGGGGTCTGGGCTGATGAAAAGCTCCACCTGAGCCTGCAGTGTGAGTGCAGCCCAGACAGCAACCCTGTGCTGGGCTGCAGCAAGAGCAGTGTGGGCAGCAGGGCAAGGGAGGGGATTCTGCCCCTTGGCTCTGCTCTCCTCAGACCCCACCTGCAGTCCTGGGTGCAGGTCTAGAGCCCCCAGCACAAGAAGGACATGGAACTGTTGGAGCCAGTCCAGAGGAGGCCATCAAGACGCTGAGAGGGCTGCAGCAGCTCTGCTCTGAGCACAGGCTGAGAGAGTTGGGGCTCTGCAGCCTGGAGAAGAGAAGGCTTCAAGGAGACCTTAGAGTGGCCTTCCAGCATCTGAAGGGGGCTCCAGGAGGGCTGGGGAGGGACTATTGGCAAGGTCTTGTAATGACAGGATGAGGAGGAATGGGTTAAAACTGGCAGAGAGGAGGTTGAAACTGGATGCTAGGAAGTTTTTTTCCAGTGAGGGTGGTGAGACACTGGCACAGGCTGCCCAGGGAGGTTGTGGAAGACAGAATCACAGGCCAGGCTGGCTGAGGCTCTGGCCAGCCTGATCTAGTGTGAGGTGACCCTGCTCATGACAGGGCACTTGGAACTAGATGATCCTTCTGGTCCCTTCCAACCCTGACTGATTCACTGATTCTGATTCTTTCAGGGAGTTGTAGAGAGCAATGAGGTCTCCCCTCAGCCTCTTGTTCTCCAGGCTGAGCAACCTAAGTTCCCTCAGCTGCTCCCAACCATCCCTGTTTCCAGGCCCTTCAGAAGCTTTGTCATCCTTCTCTGGACATGCTGCAGCAACTCAGTGCCTGTTGAATTCCTATTGTGATACATCACACCCAGCAACAGCCATCAGATTGCAATATATCATAGCTAATAAGCAAAAGAGAAGAAACTGGCTGTGATGCATCACAATTTGACACAGCCCCTACAGAAACATTACAGAACTTTATTGATTTGTCCTCAGGAGGACAAGTGGTTTGGAAAGGGATCTTACTACTAGCACCTTACTATTCATTGCACATCCCCACAGCAAGTAGCTACTTGGGATAGTGCAATGCCAAAACATTGGTGAAATACAAAACCCACAATAAAAATCAGGAGCCCAAGAAAGCATGAAATTGCATTAATCCAGATGAGCTGCTGGTAATTACCCAAGGTGATAAATTGGCCTTTCCCTAATTATCTGTAACAATTTCATACATTCAAGAGCCCCACATCCCTTGTTTGCTCTTTGGCAGGACAGAATTGTCCTGTGCTCCTTCTTAAAATGAACTGTTTGGGAAGGGCTGCATCTATCCCTGAGCAGCTTAAGGAATTCCAAACATGATTTCAATCACAGTTGGGCTTCATGATCTTAAAGGTCTTCTCCAGCCAGAATGATTCTAAGAGTGTGGTATTCTCTGAAAAACATCTTGCACCCTCTGCAGAATAGAGGCTGTCCTCCTAGGAAGCAGCTCCATGGAAAAGGACCTGAGAGTGCTGGTGGAGGAGTTAACCATGAGCCAACAACCTGCCCTTATGGCCAAGAATCATAGAATCAGTCAGGGTTGGAAGGGAGCACAAGGATCAGCCAGTTCCAACCCCCCTGCCATGGGCAGGGACACCTCACACTAGAGCAGGCTGTTCAGAGACCCAACCAGCCCAGCCCTAAACACCTCCAGGGATGAGACTTCGACTACCTCCCTGGGCAACCCCTTCCAGCCTCTCACCACCCTCATGCTGAAGTACTTCTTCCTAACATCCAGTCTGAATCTACCCACTTCTAGCTTGGTTCCATTTCCCCCAGGTCCTATCACTGCCTGACTGCCTAAAAAGTTCCTCCCCAGCTTTATCGTAGCCCCCTTAAGATACTGAAAGGTCACAATAAGGTTCCCTTGGAGCCTTCTCCTCTCCAGACTGCAACTCCCTCAGTCTCTCCCCACAGCAGAGCAACTCCAGCCCTCTGATTATCCTCGTGGCCCTTCTATGAACAGCTTCCAGCACATCCATAGCCCTTTTATAATAGGGGCTCCAGAACTTTCAAAATCTGTCTGGACATGTTTCTGTCCTGCCTTAAGTAGGTCCTGTTTTGGCAGGTTGGACCCAACGATGTCCAGAGGTCCATTCCAACCCCTACCATTCTATGATTCTACCATGGAGAGGTTGAAGTCAATGAGTTGCTACATGTCATTAGGTTTTCTATTCCTATCATCATTAAGCAGCAGCTCTCTAATCCCAAGCAGACTGACTGTGCCTTCACACACTGTGCTGTGCAAGCTAAACCTACACTCCAACACTCAGTTTGACATTGAAATCCCAACCCAGGTGTGTGGGTAATAGTTGGGGGGGGGGGGATCAGAAGAGATATTTGTGACAATTGGCAATTATGTCAGTGCTGAGCTCTACAGCACTAAAGAAAGAAATGATTGTGTGGCTGAACCTATTAATTAACAGAAGTACCGCAGCAGGAAATATTTGGGTTTATCACTTACACTTCATTTCTAACTCCACAGATCATCACTTCAGGTAGACAATTCACCCAGCCTTGTGCTTTTGCTTGCCTTCCTCCAACCACAGAATCAACCAGGTTGGAAAAGGCTTTTAAGACCATCCAGTCCAATCAACCTCATGAGGTTCAGGAGGAAGTTGTTGGCAGAGAGAGTGATTGGCATTGGAATGGGCTGCCCAGGGAGGTGGTGGAGTCACCATCCCTTGAGGTGTTCAAGAGAAGACTGGATGAGGCACTTAGTGCCAAGGTCTAGATGACTGGATAGGGCTGGGTGCTAGGTTGGACTGGAGGATCTTGGAGGTCTCTTCCAACCTGCTTGATTCTGTGATTCTCATGAGGTTCAACAAGATCAAGTGCAAGGTCCTGCAGCTGAGTCGAGGCAATGCCAAGTACAAATCCAGGCTGGGCAGTGAGTGGCTGAAGAGCAGCCCTGAGGAGAGGGATTTGGGTGTGCTGGTGGACAAGAAGCTCAACAGGAGCCAGCAGTGTGCACTTGCAGCCCAGAAAGCCAAGCAGAGCCTGGGCTGCAGCAGGAGAAGTGTGGCCAGCAGGGCCAGGGAGGTGATTCTCCCCCTCTGCTCTGCTGAGACCCCACCTGGAGTACTGCACCCAGATGGAGTGGGTCCAGAGGAGTGCCACAAAAATGATCAGGGAGTTGGAGCATCTCTGCTATGAGGACAGGCTGAGGGAGCTGGGGGTGTTCAGCCTGGAGAAGAGGAGGCTCTGGGAACACCTAATAGCAGCCTTCCACTACCTGACTGAGGCTACCAGAAGGGTGGGGGGAGACTGTTTGCAAAGGCCTGCAGTGCCAGGATGAGGGCAATGGCTTCCAACTAGAGAAGAGCAGATTTTGACTGGATGTCAGGAACAGATTCTTTATTATGAGGGTTGTGAACTTGATGATCTCTTTGGGTCCCTTCTAACCCCTGACACCCTATGATCCTGTAGTTGTGCCATGCCAACAGGAATCTGCCAACAGGCACAGTGCTTGGAAAAGAAAAAAGAAAGTTGTTTTGTTGGTTTTTTTGGTTAAAAGTCAGAGCTGAGAGGAATGCAGAGTGAGGAACTGGTTGTTCAGTAAGTGAGATAAATACAGACAAAGGATGGAAGGAACTAGGTGATAATTTATTTATAGACCTCTGCAGAAACACTGAAGCTAGCAAATGCACCATCTGTTAAATAGCTGCACTATTCCTCCGTGCATATTAGCAGCCTAAATGTGTGCCAAACACCTGAGCTTAGCAAGCCCTGTCTGATGCTCTTCTTGACAAGCAGCATTTATGCTTTACAGGATTATGTCATGGTATGTTATAAAGCTGTGCTAGGTGAGGTTTAAAGGAGGTTGTCCTCTCTTTCTGTCCTTGTGTAGGCTACATATGGAGTCCTGGAGGTGTTGAAGCAAAGCCTGGATGAGGCACTTAGTGCCATGGTCTGGTTGATTGGATAGGGCTGGGTGCTAGGTTGGACTGGGTGAGATTGGAGGTCTCTTCCAACCTGGTTGATTCTATGATTCCAGTGGGTTTAGTTTTGGGTTCCCCAGTTGAAGAAAGACAGGGAATTACTGAAGGGAGTACAGTGGAGGCTACAAAGATGCTGAGGAGACTGGAGCAGCTCTTTGATAAGCATGGGCTGTTTAGCCTGGAGAAAAGAAGGCTAAGAGGAGAATCCTGTCAATGATCATAGAATGGTTTAGGTTGGAAAGGACCTCAAAGATCACCTAGTTTGAACTCCCTGCCATAGGCAGGGACACCTCCCTCAAGGTCTCATCCAGCCTGGCCTTGAACATCTTCAGGGAGGTTGTGGAGCACAGAAGCACCCAATGTGATCTTTGATCACATTGGGTGCTTCTGTGCTCCACAGCCTCCCTGGGCAACCTGTGCCAGTGTCTCAATACCCTCAACCTGTGCCAGTGTCTCACCACCCTCAACCTGTGCCAGTGTCTCAATACCCTCAACCTGTGCCAGTGTCTCACCACCCTCATTGTCAAAAGTTTATTCCTAATCTCCAGTTTCAATCTCCCCTCTGCCAGGTCACAGCCATTCCTTCTCACCCTATGACTACAAGCACTTGTAAAGAGTCCCTTCCAGGATTTCTTGTAGCTCCTCCTTCACATACTGAAGACTGCTTTAAGGTCTCCTCAAAGCCTTCTTTTCTGCAGGCTGAACAACTCCAGCTGTCTCAGCTTGTCCCCATAAGTGAAGTTCTACATCCCTCTCATCTTCATCACGGCCCTCCTCTGGGCCCACTCCAGCAGTTCCATGTCCATCTCATGCTGGGGGCACCAGAGCTGGATGCACTACTCCCAAGTGGGGTCTCATCAGAGCAGAGGGGCAGAATTCCCTTCCTGTGCTGCTGCTCTCCCTGTTTTGGATGCAGCCCAGCACACAGCTGCCCTCTGTGCTGCCAGCAACCATTTCTGGCTCATGGGGAGCCTTTCATCAACTGACACCCCCAAGTCCTCCTTGAGACTGCTCTCCAGCCACTCCTTGCCCAGCCAGATGCAGGACCTTGTGCTTGGCATTGTTGAACTTCATGAGGTTGGCTTGGGACCACCTGTCCAGCCTGTCCAAGTCCCTCTGGGGGGACATCTGTTCTCCATAGTGTGTAAATCAGACTGTGCAGCATGATGCCATCCACAAACTTCCTCAGGGTGCCTCAATCCTACTGCCCATGTTGCCAACAGCACTGGTCCCAGTACTGAACACACAGCCTCAGGCAGCCAGCCCAAGCAAGTGCCCATCTACTGGCTTGACAGCTGTCTCAGGGCCACTTTCTCATACAGATATCTTTTTTCCTTCTCAGAAGGTAATTAGCCCAGAAGAAAGGAAACAAGACAAAAGCTGATAAATGTTCTCAGGCTGAATTTGCAGACAAGCTAATAAATAAATCCAGCCTTAAAGACTCTAAAGGAAGCACCTTTAGAGTATGAACCCAAACTCTAGTTAGCCATATTACAACCACCTCCTATTTCTCTTTCAAATTAATATTACAGGATGGAATAAAACTTGCAGCCCAGAAAGCCAACCAGAGTCTGGGCTGCAGCAGCAGAAGTGTGGCCAGCAGGTCGAGGGAGGTGATTCTCCCCCTCTACTCAGATCTGCCGAGACCCTACCTGGAGTGTTGCATCCAGTTCTGGAGTCCTTGGTACAAGAGGGATGTGGAGATGCTGGAACATGTCCAGAGAAGGGCCCTGAGGATGCTCAGAGGGCTGCAGCAGCTCTGTTGTGAGCACAGACTGAAAGAGTTGGGGCTGTGCAGTCTGGAGAAGAGGAGGCTCCCAGGTGACCTTCCTGTGGCCTTCCAGGATCTGAAGTGGCCTACAAAAAAACTGGGGAGGGACTATTTAGGCTGTGAGGGAGTGCCAGGACTGGGAGGAATGGAGCAAAGCTGGAGGTGGGGAGAGTCAGCCTGAATATGAGAAGGAAGTTGTTGAGCATGAGAGTGGTGAGAGGCTGGAATGGGTTGCCCAGGGTCGTGGTTGAGGCCCCATGGCTGGAGGTGTTTAAGGCCAGGCTGGATGAGGCTGTAGGCAGCCTGCTGTAGGCTAGGGTGTCCCTGGGCATGGCAGGGGGCTTGGAAGTAGATGGTCCTTGTGGTCCTTCCAACCCTGACTGACTCTGTGATTCTAAATACATTCCCTTTTTCTCCAGCCTTTTTTCTCTCTTGTTTTTTATCCTTGTCCCTGCAGACCAGCCAGACTGCAAGGCAGAGGTCCAGCCAGCAGGCAATTAAAAGAGCATCAGAGTTTCAAACCCTTTCTCAGTGTATTGACAGGTACCATCTATTGTGGCTATGACAGCACGAGGAGGTGCTACAGCTGCCTAATTCAATTCAGGCACCTCAGAGCAGACAATGTCTTCATAGGAGACCAATATACAGGAGATGAAGAGGAGGAAAGAAAAATTAACTGTGTAAAGTTCAACTGAGGGGGAGAAAATTGATGTATTGACATAAATAGCTGAGCCTGTAGAGGTGGTAATCATTATTGCTTCGACCAAGGAGAATTGTTTCTCTATTGAGCTCAGGATCAGGTAGTTGTTCAGCTGATGAAAAATGGAACAATTGTTTGAAACAAGAATCTGCAGCAAGGTAAATAAAATAAGCTTAAGGCAAGCAGTTAGCAACATGATGGTATAAAGAGTTTTAAGGAAAGCTGATATTTATGATACTGAAGCATAGTTTGGATGTATTTCAGGCAATCATTTCCCAGAGTGCTCTGAGAAAAAGGAGCAAGTTGTCTTCTAAGGATGAGAAGTGGATTGCAATGTAAAGAATCATATTTCAAAGTACATAGAATGGTTTGGGTTGGAAGGAACATCCAAAAGTCATCCAGCCCAATCCCCTCTGCAGTTGGCAGGGGCAGTCTCCACTAAATCAGGTTGCTCAGAGCCCTGTCCAGCCTCACCTTGAATGTGTCAGCAGGGAAGGGGCCTCCTCATCCACCTCCCAGGGCAACCTGTTCCAAGCACTGTGCCTGTTGGCAGATTCCTGTTGGCATGGCACAACTACAGGATCATAGGGTGTCAGGGGTTAGAAGGGATCCAAAGAGATCATCAAGTTCACAACCCTCATAATAAAGAATCTGTTCCTGACATCCAGTCAAAATCTGCTCTTCTCTAGTTGGAAGCCATTGCCCTCATCCTGGCACTGCAGGCCTTTGCAAACAGTCTCTCTCCACCCTTCTGGTAGCCTCAGTCAGGTAGTGGAAGGCTGCTATTAGGTGTTCCCAGAGCCTCCTCTTCTCCAGGCTGAACACCCCCAGCTCCTTCAGCCTGTCCTCATAGCAGAGATGCTCCAACTCCCTGATCATTTTCGTGGCGCTCCTCTGGACCCACTCCCTCAGGTCCATGTCCTTCCTATCCTGCAAGCTCTAGACTTGGATGCATTACTCCAGGTGAGGTCTCACCAGAGCACACTACATCTCTATGTGTTGTTTCATACTTGAATGCTGTAAAGAGAGCAAGACTGCAGTGCTTCCATCTCAGGGAGCTGGAGAAAGTTGAGGAGATCACAGGCTCACAGAATGTCAGGGGTCAGAAGGGACCCAAAGAGATCATCCAGTCCAACCCCCCTGCCAGAGCAGGACCACACAATCTAGCTCAGGGCACACAGGAACACATCCAGACAGGCCTGGGAAGGCTCCAGAGAAGGAGACTGCACAACCCCTCTGGGCAGCCTGTGCCAGTGCTCTGGGACCCTTACAAGAAAGAAGTTGCCCCTAGTGTTGAGCTGGAACCTCCTGTGCTGCAGCTTCCATCCATTGCTCCTTGTCCTATCCCAGGGAGCAGTGAGCAGAGCCTGTCCCCCCCTCCTGACCCCCAGCCCCCAGATATTTAGAAACATTGATTAAATCCCCTCTCAGTCTTCTCCTCTCCAGACTAAGCAGCCCCAGGTCCCTCAGCCTCTCCTCATCAGGCAGTGCTCCAGTCCCCTAATCATCCCCAAAGCCCTCCTCCAGACCTTCTCCAACAGTTCCCTTTCCCTCTTAAACTGGGGAGCACAAAACTGGATGCAGTACTCAAGATGAGGTCTTACTAGGGCAGAGTAGAGGGGTAGAAGAATCTCCCTTGATCTGCTCTTAATGCACTCTTCTTAATGCCCCCCAGGATCCCATTAGACCTCTTGGCTACAAAGGCACATTGCTGTGTCATGGAGGTTATCCACCAGCACTCCCAGGTCCCTCTCCACAGGGCTGCTCTCCAGCAGATCCCAACCTGTACTGGTGCAGTTTATTATTCCTCCCCAGATAATTTATTATTCCTTCCCCAGATTGAGTGTGGAGTTACATTTGGTAAAAGAAATAAACAAAATGAATAGCCATAAAAAAATCACCACAGACACATTTTAGCATCCCTGAAAACCACCACAGCATTTCCTCCTGAAAGCATCTCCTTCCTCTCCTTGTAAAAGCAGTGCTCAGGTTCACTGGAGTCAATTAAAACATATGCAGCCAAGCTTGGGACCAAACAGACTCATTAAGAGCACAATGTACTTTTATCAGCATTTAAACATGCACTCTGCAGGAGTCCTGATGATGTTTAATTATCTCTTGTAAATATGGAAGAGCACATCTGCCTTTTATATCTATATAAAAAAGGAAACAACACAAAAATATGTTGGGTTGAGGGTGGGTTGGGTTTTTTTTTCCCTACTTGTATAGATTCAGAGCCTAATAAGTTTCAAATGATGGTGCTAAAAACATCAGGCTTTGATGTTACACTACCTTTGCAATTAGGAGTTGTAAATGCAAACTCAGAGTAGAACTGCTTTATGGATGCATATCTCATTATCCAGGGCTAGATACTAGGTTGGACACAGAAATGTGCCTTGGCTGTTCACATCCTGAGATTAGATTATGCTGTTGAATATATGAATATGTTGATGTGAGCATTGCCTAGTTTGGGAAACAGATAGGAATAAATCAGACAGCTAATAACTGGGTCTTGCTTTCTCCTTCTCCCTCAAGATCTTGAAAACTTTGAAACAAAACCAAGAAGCACAGTGTGGGTCAGAGAAGGACAAGGAGTGGTTCTGCTCTGTGGTCCTCCACCACATTATGGAGGTAGGTTGAATAACTCTGCATTGTGAAGCCTGAACAGGTGTCCCTGCCTGTGGCAGGGGGTTGGAGCTGGATGATCCTTGAGGTCCCTTCCAACCTAAACCATTCTATGATTCTATGATTCTATGATCAACTGCTGGAGCTGAGGAGAAGCAGCTTCCCGTTTGATTGGCACCACCATTTATTTGTGCATGAAGTGGAGGGGGTTGGAGTTCATTTCTTTACAAGACAATAGCTTCACACTACCTGGGAAGCCTTTTATGCTTCTTTGGTTAGTTACAGAACTAGAATAGAATCAACTAGGTTGGAAGAGACCTTCAAGCTCATCCACTCCAACCTAGCACCCAGCCCTATCCAATCAACCAGACCATGGCACTAAGTGCCTCAGCCAGGCTTTTCCTGAACACCCCCAGGGACGGTGACTCCACCACCTCCCTGGGCAGCCCATTCCAATGCCAATCACTCTCTCTGCCAACAGCTTCCTCCTAACATCCAGCCTAGACCTGCCCTGGCACAGCTTGAGGCTGTGTCCCCTTGTTCTGTTGCTGGGTGCCTGGCAGCAGAGCCCAACCCCACCTGGCTACAGCCTCCCTTCAGGTAGCTGCAGACAGCAATGAGCTCTGCCCTGAGCCTCCTCTTCTGCAGGCTGCACACCCCCAGCTCCCTCAGCCTCTCCTCATAGGGTTTGTGTTCCAGACCCTTCACCAGCTTTGTTGCCCTTCCAGCAACACCTTCCAGCACCTCAACATCTCTCTTGAATTGAGGAGCCCAGAACTGGACACAGCACTCAAGGTGTGGCCTGAGCAGTGCTGAGTACAGGGGCAGAAGAACCTCCCTTGTCCTGCTGGCCACACTGCTCCTGATACAGGCCAGGATGCCATCCCTCTTCAGGGATGTAAAGATCTCAAAGACTGCTCCATGATGGAAATAACTCAGCTTCTTTGCCCATATGGAATGTCAGAGGAGCAGCACAGGCAACTCCTCGTACATCAAAAGCATTTTGGCTTTAACTGGAATATGTATTCATTTAAGTGCTTGCTGCTTCAGTGCTATAATTTGAATCCTGCCTTTTACACCTCAGTCATGAAAATTTGTCTTCTGCTCTTCAAGATCTCACTCTCTCCTTACTGACAATCATAGAAGTCACAGAAAATTTCAGATTGGAAGGGACTTCTGGGGAAGTCAACTCTCAGATTAAAAGTCTGATTAGTCCTGATAATTTTCAGTGCTTCAGGTAGAGAACAAAAAGGATAGGGTTTTTTTTGGGGGGGAGGGGGAATTGATTTGAGGGTCACTTCTATCTACTGCTCCCTTAACCATAAGGCTGGTTTTCATGTCTCCCCTTCTGCATGAGGTCAAATCCAGGGAACATGCAGTGGACCAGTAATGCACTCAGCATGATATTGCAGATCTTTTATTCCAGCATAGGATGCAATTTCCTATGCTACCTCCAGCATCATCACTTGGAGTCATACAAAGGCTTGACCATGTATGTACACTTGTGAGAGTCTAAATCTTCTCTGCTGTCATCTTTTCTTATTAACACTTTTTATACCTACCGGAAGTGAGAAGCTCTTGAGAGATTTCTGTCAGATTTGGTTTTATTTTCCCCCAGCATTAACTCCTGCAAGTTCTGAGCCATAAACATTCACAAACCTTCAAGGATGTTAGAACCTTTGTCTCATTTGCTCCCTAGGATAGGGCAAGGAGCAATGGTTGGAAGCTGCAGCACAGGAGGTTCCAGCTCAACACAAGGGGGAACTTCTTGACTGGAAGGGTCAGAGAGCACTGGAACAGGCTACCCACATAGGATGTGGAGTCTCCTTCTCTGGAGACTTCCAAGGCCTGTCTGGATGTGTTCCTGTGTGCCCTGAGCTAGATTGTATGGTCCTGCTCTGGCAGGTGGGTTGGACTGGATGGTCTCTTTGGGTCCCTTCCAACCCCTGACATCCTGTGATCCCTGATCAAAAACTGCTTCAGCTCTTTTGGAGTCTGAAGATCTAAGGTTTCCTACTATAACTAGCTGAAGATGATTGGAAACTTTGCCCTGGAAATAAAAGTTAGATTAATAAAGAGGAAATATCAATAGCATAACAACCAAATTGTCTTGTTCTGCACCAAAAGCATCAGCAGTTTCTGGCTGACTCATGTCCAGACGTTCACATGAACATGTCCTGCTCTCAGCAACACTTCCCTCAAGCCCTGTTAAAGGAGCAGAGCTATAAAACAAATTCCCAGGAGAAGGTAAAGAGTGATCTATAAAGAGGATGCAGTATATCAGAGATGTAGAGAAACCCATCAATCAATTTAAAGCCCTCAAGCCTGGAATGGAGAGGAAATGTCAGTTCACTTTGTGTTTACAGCCATATGAAAGGAGTACATAATCAAGGAGATGAAGTAAAACCTGATGCTTAAGGGCAGAAAAAGCTTGAAAGAGCTCTTGAAATGTATCAGTGGGACAGACAGAAAGACAACACATCCATCCTGGAGTCAGCAAGCTCTATATTTTCCTCTTGCTGCAAGGGAAAATTACAATTTGACAAATAGGAATGAGTAGAAGAAAGCATTCAGAAGAAATAAATAGTTAACAAGTGAGCTGACCCCAGAGTAATTGAGCTGACAAAACGGTATCCAGGAACAAAGCCTTTGCCACAGTGCTTAAGCTGGAGATGTGAGCTGTTGACCAAGAGGCCTGAAAAATACATTATCTCAAATAACAAGTCCCTGGAGAACAGAAATCAGATTCCTTTGTCCTGCCCCTGCACTGTATTTATGAGCCAAAACCCCATGCCACGGGGATGAAGCAGATGGGGTGAGCTATGATAAGATGTGTAGCAGCTCAGGGTGCTTGGGAAGTTGTTGGTATTGAAAAGATTGTAATTTTCAGGTGTTCTTAATTGAAACTTTTGCCTCTGACTCACAAGACCAACAAGAGGAAGGATTACTTTGCATAGAGCTTCCATCAGAAGTGTTCTCTACTTTCAATGTGACAGGAATTGGCTATCAGGGAATGTGAAAGATGTACCAGCAGGAAGAGTGCTGTCAGGCCTCTAATGTTAACTTTAAGGCAATGTTGTGCTCTAGACATGAGGAAAAAGAATTGCTCTTAGGCTTTCCTACTCCACTTTGCAGACACAGCTCACAACCAAAGCAGACTTTTTGCTAGTAGAAACACTTGCAGAGAAGTGAAGGTGAACTTTTTGGGTGGAAAAGACAAACTATGGTCTCAGAAAAAGAATATCAGTGTCATGGAAAAGACACCCAAGGGAGCCAGAGCAGATGGATCCAGCCCTTCAGACACTTCTGGCTTTACACCAGCTGCCTCCTTCCACAGGATGAGTCACTTCAGACCTGGCCCTGTCCATGCATCACAGAAAGGGAAAGGGAACATTGTTCTGGTGGTTATTTGCTTTGTCTTCCTTTGACTTGAAGGGGAACAGAAGGCAGCTGTAGAGCAGTCATTCAAAGCAATCATCATCAGTGTAACTGTTTTGAGATAGACAAAGCCTTCTGCCTTCTTGTTAACCCAGAAGGTCTCCACCAAGAGGAGACAAGAGAGCAGGAACTTAAGAAAATAGGTTAATACTTACTCATTGATGTTTCTTCCCATACAACATCATGTAGGAACAGGTTAAATAGCTCAAAAGTATTCCTACCATCTCTGGTATCTTAGAATGGTATCTAGAGAAGTGTTTCACTTTCTACTTCTCATTGCAGAGACAAACATATCTGCCAAGCTTAGCTAATTCCATCACACAGTGATTTGAAACTTTCTGCTAGGTTCACAGGGCAGCAAGCTCTGCAGTTACCCTTACACCACTCAGCTCTTGGCTATGTGCTTTAACTACTCTCCACGTCCCAGAATGCTTGCACAGAATGACAAAGCTTGCAGAAGACCTCTGAGGATCATCCTGTCCAACCCCACCTTCTGAAAAGCATGATCACCCAGAGCAGGTTGCCCAGGATCACACCATGCAGGAGGCTGGCAATCTCTCCAGAGCAGCAGACTTCACAATTTCTCTGGGCAGCCTAGACCAGGGAAATATTTAGAACTTAAGTCTAAGCAAACCTTGGGTAGTTTTTTTTATGCAGTAGACAAGAAAAATGACAACAAAGCTGGTGGGAGGCCTGGAGCACAGCCCTGTGAGGAGAGGCTGAGGGAGCTGGGGGTGTGCAGCCTGCAGAAGAGGAGGCTCAGGGCAGAGCTCATTGCTGTCTGCAGCTATCTGAAGGGAGACTGGAGCCAGCTGGAGTTTGGCCCTTCTACCAGGCAAGCAGCAACAGAACAAGGGGACACAGCCTCAAGTTGTGCCAGGGGAGGTCTAGGCTGGATGTTAGGAGGAAGTTGTTGGCAGAGAGAGTGATTGGCATTGGAATGGGCTGCCCAGGGAGGTGGTGGAGTTGCCGTCTGTGGAAGTGTTCAAGAACAGACTGGATGAGGCACTTACTATAAAATCAACCAGGTTGGAAGAGACCTCCAAGCTCATCCAGTCCAAGTTAGCACCCAACCCTGTCCAATCAACCAGATCATGGCACTAAGTGCCTAATCTAGCCTCCAGGGACAGCAACTCCACCACCTCCCTGGGCAGCCCATTCCAATGCCAATCACTCTCTCTGTGAAGAATTTCCTCATAACATCTGGATGATCTCAGAGGTCTCCTCCAACCTGGCTGATCCTGTGATTCTATGATCTGTGCTGTTGCTGGTTTACTTCATACACTTCTTAACTGCAACTACACTGCTATCCCTTTTTTGCTCATACAAGAGGAAACAACTTTTTCACTTGACTAGGGAATAGCAAACGTATCAGGCAAGATGATAAAAAGCAAGGGGACAAGGAAAAAAAAAGGGTACAGAAGTGTTGTTCCAACAGCTTTCACATCAGCTTTAGACCTTAAACTAGCTCCAAAAGAACAAAGTTCTCACAGGCTCTGTGTTAGAACCACACTGATAAAAATAACCCCAAACAAAAACCCTACACTGCCGTGCTACAGAACAAACAGTGCTTTTAGTAATGATCAAACACAAAAATGAGAGAGCAAAACCCACCTCTTAAAAGCATTTCTCACATTTTCAATCAGGCAAGGCATTAAAAATTTGCTACAATTAATGAACAACAAACCACAGCTTGCAATTAGCTTTTGAAAACAGGAGCAAACCTACCCCACGGATCCTGACCTGACCCAAACTCTTTATTTCCTCACCCAGCCCCTCCTTGCCTATTTATGCAGGAGCCTCTGCTGCTGTTATTTATGAGGCTCATTAACACACCTTATAAAGTTCAGCTTGTGACTTTCCTCTGCTTGTTAGTGAGGCTCAGGAGTACAGGGGTGGGGAAGTAAGCTCTGGCTCTTTCTCTGAGCTCTGTCCTTTCTTAAGCTTAAGTTCCTTAGGTCAGCTGGTTTGGGGTTTTTTCCCCTCCACAATCAACATGCAATGCTATTTTATCATCAAAAGATGATGCTTTATGAAAAGCTCCAAGGTGCCTTGTAGGCAGGCTCCATTTCTCTAGTTAGAGATGAACCCAGCCTGACCACCATGAAGAAATGACTGCCTAAATGGTAATACTTGACTCAAGGCTGTGGGGTAAACTGATGCTCATTTCATTTTTTTTCAGGAGTAAAGCCTGATACAAAGGCAGACTGCTTCAAGCTGGCTCCCTGCAGAGCATTAAGGAAGCTGCTAATCTTGTTAGGAGCAGCAGGATCAGTTGCGCTGTTGCATCTCCTCGTGCATAGGAGCTGCCAGAGTTTGCAGCTGGGATCATAGAATCAGAGTCAAACAGGTTGGAAGAGACCTCCAAGATCATCCAGTCCATCCTAGCACCCAGCCCTGGCCAGTCAACCAGACCATGGCACTAAGTGCCCCAGCCAGGCTTGGCTTCAACACCTCCATGCACAGCGACTCCACCACCTCCCTGGGCAGCCCATTCCAATGCCAATCACTCTCTCTGCCAACAACTTCCTTCTAGCATCCAGCCTGGACCTCCCCTGGCACAACTTGAGGCTGTGTCCCCTTGTTCTGTCCCTGCTTGCCTGGCAGCAGAGCCCAACCCCACCTGGCTACAGCCTCCCTTCAGGCAGCTGCAGACAGCAATGAGCTCTGCCCTGAGCCTCCTCTTCTGCAGGCTGCACACCCCCAGCTCCCTCAGCCTCTCCTCACAGGGCTGTGCTCCAGGCCCCTCCCCAGCCTTGCTGCCCTTCTCCAAACACCTTCCAGCACCTCAACATCTCTCTTGAATTGAGGAGCCCAGAACTGGACACAGCACTCAAGGTGTGGCCTGAGCAGTGCTGAGTACAGGGGCAGAAGAACCTCTTGCTAAGCCTGTAGACGTTCACTATGCTGCCATTAGCACACCAGGGCTGTACCAAAGAAACAGCCACTCCTAAAGGAGCAGGAGCTGTGTGGACTTGCTTACTGGGGCAATAGGCTAAATCTTCAGCAGAGGGGTGGGGAAAATGCGTCTAACCAGCAGGAGTTTTGGACATTAGGATAAAGTTTATCACAGAGACAGTGATCAGGCACTGGAGTGAGCTGCCCAGGGAGGTGGTGAAGTCACCAACCCTAGATGTGTTTAAGGGTGGTTTGGATGTGGTGCTCAGGGATATGGTTTAAGGTGAATCTTGCTGTGTAGGGTTCTAGGTTGGACTTGGTGATCCTGAGGGGCTTTGCCAACTTGGATATTTCTGTGATTCTGAGTTGTGCACCTGGAAACAGGGCAAGGGAAACTGGACATGGAGAAGATGGGATGAGACTGGAAGTGCTGCCTTTTATGTTCAAGGGTCTTTGACTTCTGCCTCTGGTTGTTTCTACTTTTCCTGTTAAATAGTCTGCTTGATAAAATGCATAATCTTAAAGTGAAGGTTTGAAGTGTGTCTTCCTCTGTAAAGCTGAGTGTCTTAGTCATGGGTTTAGCATCCCTTTTTCTCTCTGCTCCTATTTCTCAAGGCTCCTATGAATCTTTAATTCTTCCCTGCCAGTTCTGGCAGGGAGGGGGGGAGGAAGGTTTTTTTCCCTGAGACCAGCCTGCAGCTGTTCTCCTGCAGAATGAGAAATATTGATTTGGATTTGCTTGGGCTGAGGGAAGCACTGAAATGTTATATTCCCTAGACTAGTATATCAGGAGTGATTATCAGCTGCTTTTCTTCCCTCTTAGCTGTGCTCTGAAAGAGCGAGCTCAGGGCTGACAGGCACAGGCAATGTTCTCCTGCATGGCCAAGCTCAGGACTTGCCCATTAGGCAGTGCTTGGCTGGAAGGTGTGATGGAGTTAACCTAATTTGAGGGGCCCCAGGGATGAGAAAGATTGACACCAAACAACAGAACAAGGGGACAGAGTCTCAAGTTGTGCTAGGAGAGGTCTAGGCTGGATGCTAGGAGAAAGTTGTTGGCAGAGAGAGTGATTGGCATTGGAATGGGCTGCCCAGGGAGGTGGTGGAGTTGCTGTCCCTGGAGGTGTTGAAGAAAAGACTGAATGAGGCACTTAGTGCCATGGTCTGGTTGACTGGATAGGGCTGGGTGCTAGGTTGGAGTGGATGAGCTTGGAGGTCTCTTCCAACCTGTTTGACTCTATGAAATCATCACCTGTCTTGGGTGAAAAGTAAAAACCAGATACCCAAACCAACCCCAGTGCACCCCAGGGTTGCAGAGCTACTGAAATAAGTAGTTTATACTCTGGCATATGCACAATGAAGTTGACATTAATGACCCTTCTACTGATGTGTAACCTCTTTGAAGTAAAGGCAGTTTTGTGTTCTCCAAGGCATCTTCTCAACTTGCTGCTGCAAAGAACTAAAACCCTACAAGTGATGCCCTGGGCCTTTTGCTGCTTTACTTTGCTAATTCAACAGGTTTGCTACACATCTGATTTATTCCCAGTGACCCAAAGAGGGAAGGCTTAAGTAATGATAGCTTCTTTTATAAGACATTAGATTTTCTAAGCTATTGTACCTGTGGGTGTTATGTAACTTAGGATCACAGAATGTCAGGGGCTGGAATGGACCTCCAAAGCTCACCCAGTCCAGCCCCCCTGCCAGAGCAGGAGCACCTAGAGCAGATCACACAGGAACACATCCAGATGGTTCTTGCATATCTCCAGGGAGGAAGACTCCACAACTCCCCTGGGCAGCCTGTTCCAGGGCTCTGTCACCCTCACAGGGAAAGAATTCTTCCTCAGGTTCACATGGAACCTCCTTTGCCTCAGCTTCCACCCACTGCCCCTTGGCCTGTCTGTGGGCATCAACAAGCAGAATCTGGCTGCAGCCTCCAGGCACTCACACCTTACATATTGATAACCATTGATGAGGTCACCCCTTAGTCTCCTCCTCCCCCAGCAGCACAGCCCCAGCTCCCCCAAGCTCTCCTCATAAGAAGATGTTCAACTTCTTTAATCATTTTTGCAGCTCTGCACTGGACTCTTTCAAGCAGGTCCCTGTGCTTCTTGAACTGGGGAGGCCCAGAACTGGACACAATACTCCAGATGAGGCCTTACCAGGGCAGAGCAGAGGGGGAGGAGAACCTCCCTCGACCTGCTAACCACAGCCCTTCTAATACACCCCAGAATGGCATTGGCCTTCCTGGCCACAAGAGCACACTGCTGGCTCATGGCCATCATCCATCTTTATGTCCATCATCCATCTTTATGTCCATCACGACTGCCACGTCCCCTCCACTGCTCTCCAGCAGGTCAGTCTCCTTTCTTCCAAAGAAAAGATATAGTCTAAGGGTATTCTACATTAAAATAGGGGAGGGGGAAAGAGAAAAGTTTGATTTCCTAAGTTTGGTTCCTTCCTCTTAGGATTTCATCCGAATCCCATTGAAGTCAATTAAAATGAGGCTTGCTGCAGAGTTAAGTGGAGCTGAAGTAGGCTTTAGGCGAGTGTGGTCTGCAGATCAGTGATGATGAATGTGCAGTTAGATAAGTGGGAGTGTTTATATCACTTCTACTGATGGGGAGGGGGGAAAGAGGATTTAAACATGCGAAGGAGGGGCCTGAACATGCTGCCAGTTAATGGGAAAATTCATCAGCAGGCCCTAAGGCAATGGTGGAATACAGACAGGGAGTGAGGAACAGAAACTTCAGAAGATGAAGTCAACTGGAACCCCCTGAGAACTGAAATCAGGACAGGCAAGGACTGACTTAGGGTTTACCATGTAATTAATTCAGAGACTGACCTCATGCAGAATGTCTGTGTGGCATAAAGTTAGTTTTAATAGAGTTTTGTGGGAATTTGCATACTCTATCCTACACAGATTCAAGCTGCAGCACCAGGTCCTACAGCAGCAATCTGAGGGGTTTTGACTGCATGCCAGAAGATACTTTAAAGGTCTCTTGTGGGCACCCATTTCATAGGATCATAGAATCAAGCAGGCTGGAAGAGACCTCTAAGACCATCTAACCTATCACTCAGCCCTAGCCAAGCAACCAGACCATGGCACTAAGTGCCCCATCCAGGCTTTGCTCCACCATGGCAACTCCACCACCTCCCTGGGCAGCCCATTCCCATGGCAAATCTCTTTCTCTGTCAAGAAGTGGACTTTATGATTCTATGATTTGTTTTCTTTGCTATGGAGGTGCCACAGTAGAGTGGATTGGTGCTTTTTCCAGCCCTGTAGTTGCCAACACCAGAACCTGACTTTGCCAAGGCAAACTCCAGACTCCTTTTGGAGACCTTGTGGTGGCTTTCCACTATCTGAAGAGGCTACAGGAGGGCTGGGGAGGGACTATTTAAAAGGGCTTGTAATGCCAGGATGAGGAGAAATGGGGTTGAGCTGGCAGAGGGGAGATTGAAACTGGATATTAGGAAGAAGTTCTTGCC
>WAAF01020594.1:74358-99084 GCA_013400475.1 Tricholaema leucomelas
TCTCTTCCAACCTGCTTGATTCTATGATCCTATAATTCTGATTCTCTGATTCTGATCCCCAGTTTACCACAGGTAATCTGTGGGTTTTGTTTTCTGAGGCTGATGAGAAGAGCAGCAGGGAGAAGCTTGTTCAAACCCTACAACTCTCAACAGTTGCATCACAGTTGCGTTAAGCTGAGATCCTGAGTTTCCAGTAGCCCTGATATTCCCCATCTCATCTGCTCATTAAAAAAAACCCAAACAACCCCAAAAATTAATATTTACATATTGCATACAGTATTTACTTCTGCTTCTGTATTAATTTGCTAACAATAATTATAAGCACACTGTAATTTTGAGCATCCCAGAAGGATTGCTGCTGCTGCTGCTGCTGCTTAGCAGGAGTAAACAAAAGGAGCAGGATTTACACCGAGGCAAAGGGAGAAGAGTGTTTAAAGTCTGTTTTCTCCTACATTATAAACTCTAAAGCAGAATTGTGAAGGCTCTTTTTGGATTATTAAATGGAAAAAAAAAAAGCCCAGCTGATTCTATGGATGTAAAGAAGAGAAGATAAATAATCTACACAGCAATTTCCCAGTGATCTCTGTGACGAAGCAAACAGAAAATGAAATCAGGATTTGTGTGGTTGCAGTTAAAGCACACAGCTAATTGCAGCATTAAAATCACATCTATCTTTCCTTGTAGAAATAAAAGAGAGATGGAACCCAGTCTACTTTTCTTTAGATCATAGAATCAGACAATTTTGGAAGAGACCACAAGGATTAAATATTTGGTGCAGCATTTGGGCCCCTGCCCTGGGAAAAATACCTTGACATTTGCTGAGTCTGAAGCATCACCTTTGGAATCTCTCACCCAGGCCAAGCAGCAAAAGTCCTCAAGCCCTCAGCCTCATTTACAGGGCACAGATACCTTCCTCCAACCCTGTTTGTCTCTCCCATCATAGAATCATAGAACCAACCATGTTGGAAGAGACCTCCAAGCTCACCCAGTCCAACCTATCACCCAGCCCTATCCAGTCAACTAGACCATGGCACTAAGTGCCTCATCCAGGCTTTTCTTCTCTGCAGAGAATCTGCTCTGATTTATGTGGAATACTTTGTGGCAGTTGAAGCACACACATAAGGCCTTCAGATAATTCCCCAATCAATCAAGTTTTACATTAGGTGGTAAAATAAAGCATGAACATACCCAAACCAGGTCTGCTTGCTGTTCCCAGCTTTAATGTCATCTCTCCAATGGTTATCCTGCTTCAGAATTGTCAGAAACAGCTGAATTCCACTCTCCTTTGTATGGTTCACCCTAGAGTAGTGGAGTTATACCTTAGAGTAGTGGAGTTATCATTGGTTCATGCTCCTGTCCACCTTGAAGAGGGGATTCAGCTACAGGAATCAAAAAGAAACTCCACAGCTGAACCAAGCCTAACTGGATTTTCAAGCTCTCTCTTCATGTGACTCCTCAGTGAGCTGCTCAGGATCTTAGTGCCATGGTCTAGGTGACTGGATAGGGCTGGGTGCTAGGTTGGACTGGATGAGCTTGAAGGTCTCTTCCAACCTGGTAGTTTCTATCATTAATGCCATGGTCTAGTTGATTGGATAGGGCTGGGTGCTAGGTTGGACTGGATGAGCTTGAAGTTCTCTTCCAACCTGGTAGTTTCTATCATTAATGCCATGGTCTAGTTGATTGGATAGGGCTGGGTGCTAGGTTGGACTCGATGAGTTTGGAGGTCTCTTCCCCAACCTGGCTGATTTTTTGATCTAGCAGCACAGCTTCAGAACTTCCTTTGGGCAATTAACCTCTTCCTTTGGATCAATGTCTTGACAAATGAGATTTAGGGATCAAGGCCACTTGTCCAATGGGCAATTTTGAAGAGGTTTTTTTGGTTGCCCTGTGCCAAATGCCAGACTTTTCCCTGGCTCAATGTAGAGATAAAATGCAACAAAGAAAAGGAACCAGCTTCTTGCTCTGAACTCCCACAGCAGAGTCTGACACAGATAAGAGTTATTTTCATGTATGTTATCTACTTAGGAAGTGCAATGGGAGTTTTCTTCATCTCCCTTCTATCATCTCATGTGTCCACCGAGGAAAAGAAAGAGTAGAAGGGAAAAATCTATTAATTTATTAACTACATTGAAAAAAGAATACAAAGAATGAAAGCAAATTTGCAAGTCTAGACAGCAGCCTCATCATAAATTTATGTCTTCTTAACTGCCTTCAGTAAAGAGCAGGACCCTGACAGAAGACTTATTTTATAAAGCTGCCTTTTTTTTTGTTTTGATTGAAGCATTTTAATAAATGGGAACTGAAAGGCCTCTTGCTTTGCCAGAGAGAGGTGCTCTTCCCCCACCACCAGCTGAGGATCCCCAAACACTGCAGTGCTTGCACATAAACATATGTGATTCACTGCACTGGGAATTTAAATGAGGATGGCTGAGGGAAAACCGAGAAATGAGGTAGGCTGCAAGAATGCATTAGTCATATACAGCACTTCCCATGCATTAATAATCACTAATAAGCAAATAGTCATCATTTAAATTGTTTTCTGGGGACTGGACAAGAAGGCTGCTTAGGGAGCGGTCAATAGGATGTGCTCAATACTTATCACAGAATCAAGCAGGTTGGAAGAGAGCTCCAAGCTCATCCAGTCCAACCTAGCACCCAGCCCTACCCAGTCAACCAGACCATGGCACTAAGTGCCCCATCCAGGCTTTGCTTCAACACCTTCAGGCACAGCAACTCCACCACCTCCCTGGGCAGCCCATTCCAATGCCAATCACTCTCTCTGCCAACAACTTCCTCCTAACATCCAGCCTATACCACCCCTGGCACAGCTTGAGACTGTGAAGCGTAGAATCAGAATCACAGAATCAGTCAGGGTTGGAAGGGACCACAAGGATCATCTAGTTCCAACCCTCCTGCCATGGGCAGAGACACCCTACCCTAGAGCAGGCCAGCCAGAGCCACATCCAGCCTGAATGAAGGATGGTAGGTGATTCTCTGCCAGGAGTAAAGCTGCTCCAGGTGGTAAATTCTCTCCCCCATGCCACAGTCGGGTTTGAGGACAGGCTCTGCTCACTTGCTCCTGGGACAGGACAAGGAGCAATGGATGGAAGCTGCAGCACAGGAGGTTCCAGCTTAACACAAGGGGCAAGGTCAGCAAGTATTAGGGTTAAGAAGGAAATGATTAGTTGGGTTATGTGCAGAGTCAGGCAGGAGCAGGTAACACAGCAGAAGCCAGGGAGAGACACTGACTGCCTTATCTGTGTTTGTGTCCTTGTTTTTATATGTCTGAGCCAACCTATGAGTGGAATAGACATCATATTGTCTTCCTTTCACAGCCAATAAGCTAATTCCTCTCATTAAAATATTCCCATTAGCTTCAAACCAGCACAATGGGAAAAAGAATCCTGTCTTGTGCCTGCTGTTGGAGTTAGAGAAGCAAGTAGTAAAATGAAGGGGCAATTAATGGGTTGACTGGAGGAGTCCTCAACCCACTGATCAAATACAACATCCAAACCACTGCAAAACAGCATTTCAGCTTGAACCAATTTGAGAAGAAATGTGTCAGGGCAGTTCACCAAACTTCAGTGAAACATTTCAATTACCAGAATGTCAAAGCTGCTTGTGGAGCTTGTACTGAAACCTTCCAGAATATCCATTAGCTTCAAGAGAAAGAAAGAAAGAAAATAGACTAAAAAAATAAATAAATCTGCCTGGGGAGGAATGGGGACAAAATGGATTGAAAAGTTCCCAAATTTGCACCTCTCTGCTAACAAAGGAAGAGATTGATGTCACTTAACTTTTATTTAGCTGAAGTCAATATGCAATCTGAGGTAGTTATTTACTTTGTCTTGGCAGGCACATCCATCTCAAACGAGATGCCTAAATTTTGGGTGAGCAAAGCTGGGGGAATGAAAGCTCCCCACAGTGCCTGAAAACAAAAAACCAACACACAAAGCCTCAACCCTACCTGTATTGAAGTCACACCAGGTAAGCAGCACAGGCAAGGAGAAGCTTTGCTCGTTGTGCTGCTCAGTGCCACGAGCCAGGCTGTTTGCTGACAAAGGTGGGACAGGTATTTGTGTGCTGGTAGCAGATTCATACAGAACATATTTTCTTCTGCACTTAGTGTTCTATTCCCA
The DNA here is from genome assembly GCA_013400475.1 of Tricholaema leucomelas. NCBI lineage: Eukaryota > Metazoa > Chordata > Aves > Piciformes > Lybiidae > Tricholaema lacrymosa > Tricholaema leucomelas. The sequence goes on from WAAF01020594.1 coordinate 78,498, forward strand.
GCTGTCTACAGCAATGCACCCTGGAGGTGTTTAAGGGCAGCTCTGGCCAGCTTGATCTAGGGTAGAGTGTCCCTGCCCACTGCAGGGGGGTCAGAACTAGATGATCCTTGTGGTCTCTTCAGGGGGGTTGGAACTAGATGATCAGAGAGAGTTATTTGCCATTGGAATGGGCTGCCCAGGGAGGTGGTGGAGTCACCATCCCTGGAGGTGCTCAAGAAAAGCCTGGATGAGGCACTTAGTGCCATGGTCTAGTTGACTGGATAGGGTTGGGTGCTAGGTTGGACTGGATGAGCTTGGAGGTCTCTTCCAACCTGGTTGATTCTATGATTCTATGATTCTATCCTTGTGGTCTCTTCCAACCCTGACTGATTCTATGATTCTATGATTCTTTGGCAATCTGTTCTAGTGGGAGGTGTCCCTGCCTGTGGCAAGGGATTGGAACTGGATGATCTTTGAGGTCCCTTCCACCCTAAACCATTCTATCATTCTATGATTCTATCATCCTATGGGCAAATCCTTGCACACTTATGCCTACAATCAATGCTGACAACAGAAAACCAAATATTCCATAAACATCTTATTTACTTCTGTGCCTCCCCCAGTGTTTTGCAATACCTTCTTGTCTGTTACCTTCCAGACAGAAACTGAGACCAATGTAATCTGAGCATAAGATATTTTTAGTTAGAGTACAGAATACTCCTTGCAGCTCTCATCATTCACTCAGGAAAGGTGTAGCAAAGGGTTTTGTCTGGTTAGCACTGACTATGTGGTAACAGTGTGGCCTGAGAGATGAAACCCCAAAGCAATTCTGTACAGCAGCCTCAGCTTTTGTTGGGGTTTTCGTATCACGATGTAAGCTTGCAGCAAGCACTGAAGCAGGAAGGTAAATCCATGCCTTTGATTTCTGCCAATCTGTTTGTTGGCAAGGAATGGAAGTGAAGTGATTAATCAAATTCAGCAGATGTGGAATCGATGCCATTGGTTCCCTGAGCAAAATGAGAATTTCATCAAGAGATAAGCTTCATTTGCATTCCTGTTGACTTGCAGCGATGGTGTCGAAGATATCTGGAATTGCTCTGATTGCTGCTGCCCACACTTCAAGTGCTTTATTTAAAAACTCAAATAGGAAATGAACTTCTGATAAGACAGAAGGGTTAAGGCACATCATCAAAGCTGTGCAAAGCTTCATGTGGTAGGAAAGGAAGAAGCATTTAAAACAAAAAATGGAGCTAGACTTAATCCAGGCTTAAAAAACCAAAGTAATACTCACATTAGTATCAATATCCCATTGGTATTCACTCAGCTGCATAGAACCATAGAGTCATAGAATGGTTTATGTTGGAAGGGACCTCAAGGATCATCCAGTTCCAACCCCCATCATAGGCAGGGACACCTCCCACCAGAACAGGTAGCTCAAGGTCTCGTCCAATCTGGCCTTGAACACCTCCAGGGAGGTTGTGGAGCACAGAAGCACAGAATGTGATCTTTGATCACATTCTGTGCTTCTGTGCTCCACAACCTCCCTGGAGGTGTTCAAGGCCAGATTGGACGAGACCTTGAGCGACCTGTTCTGGTGGGAGGTGTCCCTGCCTATGATGGGGGTTGGAACTGGATGATCCTTGAGGTCCCTTCCAACATAAACCATTCTATGACTCTATGGTTCTATGCAGCTGAGTGAATACCAATGGGATATTGATACTAATGTGACTATTACTTTGGTTTTTTAAGCCTGGATTAAGTCTAGCTCCATTTTTTGTTTTAAATGCTTCTTCCTTTCCTATCACATGAAGCTTTGCACAGCTTTGATGATGTGCCTTAACCCTTCTGTCTTATCAGAAGTTCATTTCCTATTTGAGTTTTTAAATAAAGCACTTGAAGTGTGGGCAGCAGCAATCAGAGCAATTCCAGATATCTTCGACACCATCGCTGCAAGTCAACAGGAATGCAAATGAAGCTTATCTCTTGATGAAATTCTCATTTTGCTCAGGGAACCAATGGCATCGATTCCACATCTGCTGAATTTGATTAATCACTTCACTTCCATTCCTTGCCAACAAACAGATTGGCAGAAATCAAAGGCATGGATTTACCTTCCTGCTTCAGTGCTTGCTGCAAGCTTACATCGTGATACGAAAACCCCAACAAAAGCTGAGGCTGCTGTACAGAATTGCTTTGGGGTTTCATCTCTCAGGCCACACTGTTACCACATAGTCAGTGCTAACCAGACAAAACCCTTTGCTACACCTTTCCTGAGTGAATGATGAGAGCTGCAAGGAGTATTCTGTACTCTAACTAAAAATATCTTATGCTCAGATTACATTGGTCTCAGTTTCTGTCTGGAAGGTAACAGACAAGAAGGTATTGCAAAACACTGGGGGAGGCACAGAAGTAAATAAGATGTTTATGGAATATTTGGTTTTCTGTTGTCAGCATTGATTGTAGGCATAAGTGTGCAAGGATTTGCCCATAGGATGATAGAATCATAGAATGATAGAATGGTTTAGGGTGGAAGGGACCTCAAAGATCATCTACTTCCAACCCCTTGCCACAGGCAGGGACACCTCCCACTAGAACAGATTGCCAAAGAATCATAGAATCAGTCAGGGTTGGAAGGGAGCACAAGGATCATCTAGTTCCACTCCCACTGCCATGGGCAGGGACACTCTACCCTAGATCAGCCTGGCCACAGCCTCATCCAGCCTGGCCTTAAACACCTCCACGGATGGGGCCTCAACCACCTCCCTGGGCAACCCATTCCAGGCTCTCACCACTCTCATGCTGAACAATTTCCTCCACACATCCAATCTGAACCTACCCACCTCCAGCTTTGCTCCATTCCCCCCGGTGCTGTCTCTTCCTCAGAGCCTGAAAAGTCCCTCTCCAGGTTTTTTGTTCTATCCAAAGGTCCTATCTAACCTGGCCCTAATCACCTCCTGGGAGGGAGCATCCACAGCCTCCCTGGGCAGCCTGTGCCAATGTCCCACTATCCTCACCTTAAAGAACTTCTTCCTAACATCCAGTTTAAATCTATCCTCTGCCAATTTAAACCCATTCCTCCTCATCCTGTCATTACAAGCCCTTGTAAATAGTGCCTTCCCCAGCCTTCTTGTCAGATACTGGAAGGCCACGCTTCCTTCTGAATCACATCATCAAATCTAGGAGGAACACAAACCATGGCAGTGCTCACGAAACAGACAGCAGAAGTCTGTGGTGATCCAGAAAAAAATGTGATATTGGTGTAAGAAAAACTTTATGACCAAAAGGTTTCCAGAAAATCCTTCAGAATGACCTGAAGTACCTTCAGGTCTTTCCTTCTTTGTGTTCACTTTTTTTCTCTCTTCTGCTGAGAGCAGAATGCAGTGGAAAGCATATGAGTGAGACATGAGGAGGGAGATGTAAGGAGAAGGAAGAGAGAACACAGATGAAGGGAAGAAGAAAAGCAATATATTATTTTTCTTCTTAATCTCACTTTGCTTTGTTTTCCCCCTTTCTTCTGCCCTGGTTATCTTCCCATTTGAAGTCAATCCACTGCAGAATAATGAGAAGGCAGAAGGGATCCCCATTGCTACTTGACCCAAGGAAAGGCTGGCAGGCAACAGAGAGCATTAGTGCAGCAGAAGACATAAGAGAAGGACTTTTCCTTTCTTTTCATTCTCCTTAGAGAGCTTCATAATGGAACAAGCCAATAAACCTAATTTCATCATGTATTGCTGACTACTTAATGCAATAGTGTTTAGCACATCAGAAAGCCTGAGCATCAAGTAAGCAAATGAACCATATGTTCTCAGGTGTAAAAAAGAATGACAAGCTGCATGACGCTGGATTTATTACCATCTCCCTCCTGTATGACACCTCTCTAATGCAATTGGAAGTTGTTCCTGCTCAGCTCTTGGGAACTTTGTTAAGTTGAGCCTTTCTGAGGGGCTGTCCTACGTGCTGAGGTGTCCCAAGCAATCTGTCACTCTTCCCTGTCACACAGAGTTGCAGTGCACTAAACGCTGCCGAACGTCAGCGTTGTGCCCTCTCCTCCCTTCCAGGTCATGTTCTGCTTCATGCACATATTCCGATTGATGTTCAGGATTTGATCCAAAGCCAGCTAAGCTCATTGGAGTTTTTCCATTGATTGCAGCAGGCTGTGAATCAAGGTTCCTAATTAGGGGTTTGCACAGGGAGAAAAAAACACAACCAACTAATGAGAGAGTGCAACCTTCTGTGCTTCTCTTCTAGTCCAAGTTGTACTCGGTGCACATCGTTACCGTTGTGCTATTCTGGGGTGCGTTGCCATAGCATGCAAAAATACTGGTAGTGGGTGAAAAACAGGCTGCACAAACACCAAAGAAAGGAGAGCCTCTGATCCCAAAAGTTTTCAGCCTAAGAGCAACATTAAAGGTAACAGATAAATCAGAATATGTTGTGGAGGTGATGCAAGTAGCAGCATTGAGATAGTGATTAAGGCGACAGGCACATGGACTGTTGCCAGTCGTGCAGTTGGCATAAGGAACAGAGGCTTCTAGGGATGAGTTTCTGGGCTTATTTTGAGTGGGAAGGGTTATGTGAGTGAAAGAATAGAAATAGGACCCTGAAAATGTGGCTAATGCTTGGACAACATGCAGGGGTTTTATTACAAACACTGCTATTCTATTATTCCTACCCTACGTGATCCTGCTCTGGCAGGGGGGTTGGTCTAGGCAGTCTTTTGATGTCCCTTCCAACTCCTAACATGCTGTGATTCTGTGAGGAGAAGCAAAAAACTTCCCAAATTTGTAGTGAAAGGAGGAGCTGCTTAAGGGCTCCATGCAAGTGGTAGAATATTGCTGTGCTTTGCTATTTTGAGCAACGACACAGGGTCTAAGGCTTCACTGAACCACATATGGTACCTACCATTATCAGGCAAAATAGCCCAGTGAGGATTGCCCCAAGGTTTCCTACAAGCCCACAGGTTGCCCAACAAACAGGTGGAAGAAGCTAGAGCTCAGGACATGAGGCAAGGGCAGGTGCAGCTAAAAGATAAGCCATCAGCATGGAAGCTGAAGTGACTGAAGTTCTGTACCCCTCAATTCAAGAGAGATGTTGAGGTGCTGGAAGATGTCCAGAGAAGGGCAGTAAGGCTGGGGAGAGGCCTGGAGCACAGCCCTGTGAGGAGAGACTGAGGGAGCTGGGGGTGTGCAGCCTGCAGAAGAGGAGGCTCAGGGCAGAGCTCACTGCTCTCTACAAATATCTGAAAGGAGCTTGATGCCAGGTGGGGTTGGGCTCTGCTGCCAGGCAAGCAGCAACAGAACAAGGGGATACAGTCTCAAGTTGTACCAGTGGAGGTACAGGCTGGATGTTAGGAGGAAGTTATTCACAGAGAGAGTGATTGGCATTGGAATGGGCTGCCCAGGGAGGTGGTGCAGTCGCTGTGCCTGGAGGTGCTGAAGCACAGCCTGGATGGGGCACTTAGTGCCATGGTCTGGTTGGTTGGCCAGGGCTGGGTGCTAGGATGGATTGAGTGAGCTTGGAGGTCTCTTCCAACCTGGTTGATTCTATGATTCTATGAACACTTCTCATCTTCAGAGTCTCTCTATTATGGAGTTGTGTGCACATGAACATTGGAATGTGCTGCCCAGGGAGGTGATGGAGTCACCATCCCTGGAGGTGTTCAAGAAGAGACTGGCTGAGGCACTTAGTGCTATAATCTAGTTGACTGGCTAGGGCTGGGTGCTAGGTTGGACTGGATGATCTTGGAGGTCTCTTCCAACCTGGTTGATTCTATTCTCAGTGTCATCTGTAACACCAGACCAGCCTTTCTGAAAGCAAGCCAATACCATGCTGTGTCCCTGGTGTCACTTACTTGTTGTCTATACAGAATCCTTTGAAGTTAACTGCAGGTTTTATCATACTTTTATTTTTAAAATATGTTTTGACAAGCAGAGAGGGAAGAAGATTCCTCTAAGTGCATTATACTCCCACTCAGAGGGTAATTCAGGGCCTTATGTACTCTTTAAATTCTACCTAAGTCCTGTATTAAGGGCTTAGTTTTATAACTGGAGCAAATTTGGGTGCGTGAATGGCTGTGTCTGAACTCTTAGGAACACTTGAATTGTCAAGATAATGACTAATTTTGGGATTAGGTTGAATAATGGTGTGGGCATCCCAGCCTGTGCTGAAAGAACTTTTGTCTGGTGTACCAGAGTGGTAAAGTTTTCACAAACACAGGAGAACTTGTAGGCAAATACTAAACCTGGAAACCTTTCTCTTTGGCAAATCAGTTCTTTTCCTACCTGGCTCCACACCACGGAGCTTGACAAAGTCTGGTTCCTGACTCCTTCCTTCTCAGTGTGTTGTTTTATCACTATTATTTAATTTTCTTCTGTGAATGTTCAGACTGATCAGTATATGGCTACATGAGTGTGCTGCTTCATTATGTTCTGTCCACAAGGCAGAATAATAGCCCAGAAATCACAGAATCACAGAATCAGAATCACAGCACCATGCAGGTTGGCAAAGCCCCTCAGGATCACCAAGTCCAACCTTGAACCCTACACTGCAAGATTCACCTTAAATCATATCCCTAAGCACCACATCCAAACCACCCTTAAACACAGACAGGGTGGGGGACTCCACCACCTCCCTGGGCAGCTCATTCCAGTCCCTGACCACTCTCTTTGTGAAAAACTTTTTCCTAATGTCCAATCTAAACCTCCCCAGCCTCAGCTTGAGGCCATTCCCCCCTTCTGTCTCAAATTCCCTGTGAGCAGAGCCCAGCAGCAGCCTCTCCACAATGTCCCTTCAGGTAGCTGTATACAGCAATGAGGACTCCTCTCAGCCTCCTCTTCCTCACACTAACCATCCCTAGCTCTCTCAGTTGCTCCTCATAAGATTTATTCTCCAGACCATTCCCCAGCTTCACTGCCCTTCTCTGGATCTGCTCCAGCACCTCCACATCTCTCTTGTATTTCTCTTTGCCTGGACATGCTAAGGAACAGGTCTTGTCTCAGTCTAGGACTGCAAAACTATCCCCCTCCTGCCATCCACTGTTTAGATGCAGATTTGAAACAGGACAAGGACAGACATGGGGAAGATAAGAAGCATAATACATCTTGTAAATCTGACAGGAGACCAAGTTCTCTGCTTTGAGGGTAACAGGACACTGGAGCAAGCTGCCTAAAGTGGTTGTAAAGTCTCCTTCTCTGGAGAGATTTCCAAACTCACCTGGACATTGTGATCCTGGGCAACCTGCTGTGCATGACCCTGCTTTAGCAGGAGAGTTGGACTGGGCAATCCATCTCCAGAGGTCCATTTCCACCATGTTAGGATTCTGTGGAAAGAACAAAAAATGGGTGTTTGTTGTTCACTGCAGCAGAATCATAGAATCACCCAGGTTGGAAGAGACCTCCAAGATCATCCAGTCCAACCTAGCACCCAGCCCTGTCCAGTCAACCAGACCATGGCACTAAGTGCTCCATCCAGGCTTTGCTTCAACACCTCCAGGGACAGTGACTCCACCACCTCTCTGGGCAGCCCATTCCAGTGGCAAATCACTCTTTCTGCAGCAAACAAGTGTGAAGGACCTGTGGCCCTGCCTGCATTTGCCACTGGGTCAGTCCTCATTGCTCACTTTTAGTTTGTGAGCACTTAGGTTACATTCTGGACATACAATTATAACAATTAGGCAGCAACTCCTGCTAAACCATCCTGACTGAGAAGTGACCTTAGAATCATAGAATCAACCAGACTGGAAGAGACCTCCAAGGTCATCCAGCCCAACCTAGCACCCAGCCCTATCCAGTCAACTAGACTCCAGAGGGACCTCAGAGCTGCCTTCCAATACCTGGAGAGATCCCACAGGAAGGCTGCAGTGGCACTTTTCATAAGGGGCAGGACAAAGGCAAATGGTTTGAAGCTGAGGGAGAGTAGGTTTAAGCTGGATCTTAGGAAGAAGGACTTCAGTATGAAAGTGGCAAGACTTTGGACTAGGCTGCCCAGGGAGGCTGTAGATAACTCTTTCCTGGGAGTGTTCAAGACCAGTTTGAACTGAGCCTAGTCAGGGTTGGAAGAGACCTCCAGGACCACCTAGTTCTAACCCCTCTGCACGGCCAGGGGCACCTCACGCTAGATCAGGTTGCTCAAAGCCACATCCAGCCTGGCCTTAAAGACCTCCAGGGATGGGGCTTGAGAAGTTGAGAAGCATTGCTGCCCATGGTAGATGATCTCCAAGGTCCTTTACAGTTTAAGCCATTCTAGAATTATTTTCCAGTGTTTCTAATATGAGTCTTCAGCTAGGTTTTGTAATTTTGTTTTGATCCAAATCGTTCCCACAGTGTTTAATGGTGATTATTTTATTTCCAGTAGTTAATTGTCAGTCAACTCTGAAGCTCGGTTCCATCAGCATGCAGATAAGGAAAATCTTCTTTTAAGCATAGTTTGTTAAATGGCAGTGCTATTAGCATACAGATTACAGTCAGAAGAGGATAAACAGGTACAGAGATCATTAACATATAGCACAGACAGTCAGATCTCAGGTGGGACTCAGTAGGACCTTTTCAAAACTACCAGAGCTGTCACCAGCAGGCACAATTCATTCCCTCAGTCAAACTTTGTTCACATTTACATCTGCATAAATCACTGGCAAGGCTGAGTCACCGAAGAGTTGGGCTCCTTGGCTCTGCCCCTCACTTGCTTCCCTTTCTACTTTTTAACTCAGCATTGTTTAGCCTGCAGAAGAGGAGGTTCAGGGGTGACCTCATTGCTGTCTACAACTACCTGAAGGGAGGTTGTAGCCAGGTGGGGTTGGGCTCTTCTCCCAGACAACCAGCAACAGGACAAGGGGACACAGCCTCAAGTTGTGCTGGGAGAGGTCTAGGCTGGATGTTAGGAGGAAGTTGTTGGCAGAGAGAGTGATTGGCATTGGAATGGGCTGCCCAGGGAGGTGGTGGAGTCACCATCACTGGAGGTGTTCAAGCACAGCCTGAATGGGACACTTAGTGCCATGGTCTGGTTGACTGGCTAGGGCTGGGTGCTAGGTTGGACTGGATGAGCTTGGAGGTCTATTCCAACCTGGATGGTTCTATGATTCTATGATCTCTGATGCTTCTCAGTCTTTGGCAAACTCAGTTACTGTCTCAATGTCCACTAGCATCTCTGAGGAAACTTGTAAGCAATATGTCACAGGCTGTGAAATCAAGAGTGGCTCTGCTCTTAGGCAGGGAAGGGAGGCTAAGAAAACAGGGATTCAGATAGGAATTCTCAGAGTTCCCAATTACTTTGCCTCTGGTTTCCTCAGACACAGAAGGGTCCCTTTTAATCTGCGCAGCACTATGATGGTGACTTCAATGGCATTAGAAGGTGGCAGAAACTTGCTGTTGGAGGCAGACTGGAGAAGAGTGAATATTTACATGAAGTATCAGGGTTACTCCATTTCACAAAGAATTATTTTATGCCCCACTGGCAGGGCTGGAATCTGCAGAAGCAGGCTTGCTGCGCCTCCAGTTTTACACCAATCCACCAGTTTCAATGGGGATTTCAAAGATGTTTCCTGCATTGAATTGATGTAATTCACATCCCTGAATTAAAATCCCACTTCTTCCTGAAGAGACTGGCTGAGCAGTAAGGCTGGACACAAAAATTACCTCTGCTGCACTTAAAAAATCTAATGAGTTGCCACCTCTTGCTTTTCTCAGCTTTCATTTCTCCCTCGGCTTTTGTTAAATACATATTAGCCTTTCATGCTCTCGAGATCAAAGCAAGTAGCCAACAACAATCTTTTGTTCACATGAGACAACACTTTTGAAGATAGGTTGTTTGGCCTGGTTAATTAAAAGCTGTAGCTATCATTCCTGCTTGGTTTCCCAGGTTCTTCACTTTATAAAGTGTGTGTGACAAGTTTAATGAGCTGTCACCAGCCTCGTGTCTTCTGCAGAAACCTTGTAAACTTTTCCTTTGGATCATGACACAAAGTTTGGGCTCCAGCAGATCTTGGGCAGGTTGTTTGATTTCATAGAATCATGGAATCAACCAGTTTGGAAGAGACCTCCAAGCTCATCTAGTCCAACCTAGCACCCAGCCCTAGCCAATCAACCAGACCATGGCACTAAGTGCCTCATCCAGGCTTTTTTGAACACCTCCAGGGACAGCAACTCCACCACCTCCCATGGCAGCCCATTCCAATGCCAATCACTCTCCCTGCCAACAACTTCCTCCTAACATCCAGCCTACACCTCTCCTGGCACAACTTGAGGCTGTTCTGTTGCTGGCTGCCTGGCAGCAGAGCCCAACCCCACCTGGCGTCAAGCTCCTTTAAATATTTGCAGACAGCAATGAGGTCTGCCCTGAGCCTCCTCTGCTGCAGGCTGCACACCCCCAGCTCCCTCAGCCTCTCCTCACAGGGCTGTGCTCCAGGCCCCTCCCCAGCCTTGCTGCCCTTCTCTGGACACATTCCAGCAGAACTGGACACACAGTGCTCTTCCTGATCTAGTGTGAGCTGTCCCTGCCCATGGCAAGGGGGCTGGCACTAGATGATCCTTGTGGTCCCTTCCAACACTGACTGATTCTATGATTCTACCTCCATACAATGCTTATTTGTATGCTAAGGGAGTTGGCCAGAGAGGACAGGGCTGTGGATCAATCCAATGGGATGAGTAGATGAAAAGCAAACAAAAGGACATCAATTACTCTATGCTTAAACAAACCAAGGTAAACTTCTTACTAACTGTTGTGGGACTAAAGGTTTGCAGAGGCTCAAAGGGCTTTGGATTCATCGATGAATCCAAATTAATGTATCTTTAGAACTTCTCAGTGCCTATCAGTAGCTAAAGGGCAGGAGTCAAGAGAATGAGGCCAGACTCTTCGGTCTGGAGGGGGTTGAGTCACCCACCCTGGATGTGTTTAGGTGTGGTTTGGATGTGGTGCTTAGGGAGATGTAAGGTGAATCTTGTAGTTAGAGGTTGGACTTGGTGAGCCTGAGGGGCTTTGCCAACCTGGATGTTTCTGTGATTCCATGATTCAGTGGTGTCCAGTGACAGAACAAGGGGCAGTTGGAATCCAGAGAACAGAGGCTTCCATCTGATTGTGAGGAGAAACTTCTTTGCCATGAGAATGCTAGAGGCCAGGAGCAGGCTGCCCAGAGAGGTTGTGGAGTCTCCTTCTTGGGAGAAATTCCAAACCTACCTGGACATTGTGATCCTGGGCAAGCTACTGTGGGTGCCCCTGCTTTATCAGGGGGGTTGGACTGGATGATCCCAAGAGGTCTTTCCCATCCTCACCGTTCTGTGATTCATTCCTAAAGACAGATTTCATCCTGTATCGAAAGGCACCACCTCTACATCCAAACTATGGCTTACATGATACTCAGCACTGGGACAGGACTATGGTACCTGCCCTGCATCCTTCCTTTGCCCTCATCCTCTGGCAAGGCAAGGGTGGGCACTCTGCAGATGGAAAATTGGGCTTTAAGTGCAATCTTATGCTCTCATGATCAACATGAAGTGAAAACCATCCAAGAAATCCATCATGTTGTAGACACACAGAGAATGTCTGGTTTATTTCTGACTGCCTCTAATTAGCCCTTGTGTGCAGGAACTTTTCATGGATTTATATATGTGGATTTTTATCTCTTCTTTTTTCTCACGACAACTTGGCTTAATTGAGCTCCTTACCCAGAGGTAGCACCTGTGCAATCCAGGCAGGAACAGAGACGTCAGCACCAGCCTGATAGAAATTGCAGCGTTTAGTAAGTCAGAGCTGCAAGTTTGGAGTCAGGCTTATGCTTAAGCAATCCCTTGCTGCAACAGGGCTTTATGGATGTAAAGGGTAAATCTTCCTAGGGGAGTGACCCTGACCCCAGGTCCTCCTGACTTCTCCCTGGGGGTGGGTGTATAGGGTTAACACTCCAGGAGGAGTAACCCTGAACTTGACACTTGACCTCAGGTGGTCTTGACCCCTCCCCAGGAGTGGGTCTGAACACCACCAGGTGATGCTTAGCCCACTCCCCCTTCCTGTCCCATAAAAGCAGGGAGACTTCCTACTTTGTGCTCTCTCTCTCTGCACCACTCTGCAGCTTTCTCTCTGCACCCACTTGGCATCTCTTTCTCTGCATCTCGGCACACATCTCTCTCTGCATCCCTGCATCTCTCTACACATTACCAGCCATTTACCACGTGGCCATCACCCACGAGGCAGACAAAGCCATCACCATCAAACTCAGGTTGTATTTATACCTTTTGTATTTGTTATTTCCCCTTCCCTACACCTTTGTAACCTCCCTACCTCTGGTACCCTTTTAAGTTGTTGTTAAACTTTTCTTTTTAACTTCCAAATCGAGTGAGATTGGTTTATTTGGGGGTGCTTACTTCTCTCTCTCTATCTAATCCCTGTCTTTTGGGAAAGAAGGGGGAAGAGGGGGGGGCACCTTATAAAATTGTTATTGGCTCTATCAAATTTATTAGAGTCTCTGTAAATTTAAATTAGAACCGAGACAGTGGGTCTGAGCCTTACTCCAGGTGTAGTGCTTAGCCCACTCTCACTTCCTGCTAGCCCCCTATAAAACCAGAGGAACTGCCTGTTTCATTTGCTCTTGGCCTGCCTCCCTGCCTGACAGCATCACCCTCCTGTTCCTGCTGCTCTTTGTTTTACCATGTGGCCATCAGTCCACGAGGTGGACAAAACCCATTGCCATCAATCCAGCTGTATATATATATTCTGCATCTTGTTTTCCTTTCCCTATACCTCTTTGCAACTCCCCTGCCTCAAATACCTTTTATTTCTTGTTCAACTTCCAAATCCAAGTGAGATTAATTATTTGGGTGTGGTTTACCTTTTCCTCTCTACATTTAATTCCTTTTCTTTGAAAAAGGTAGGGGGAGAGGGAAAGGCATCCTATAAATTGTTATTGGTTCTATTAACTATATTTGAGTCTCTGGGAAATTCAAACTAGAACTGAGATAATGAACAGCTGTGTCCTGACTACCTCATGTCTTTTTTCCTCCTGCTGCTTGTTTCACAAGGATGAATTCGTCAGATCTGCTGCAGTTCTTTTGCTTTTTGTCCCTTAAGAGGCACTCACCTAGGGAGAGCAGTCCAGTTTTCCAGGCAGACAAAATGTTCTACTTGTGTTATACTGGGCAAGCTAAACTTTTCTGCCTGCCATAGTACTTGGAACTACCTTGCCTTCTGGTGCAGACGCTAGAAATTCTATTCCCTAGCCTTCACCTAGTCTAAAATGTTGTCAGAAGTAACAGTTTTCAGCAAGCCTCCCAGCAGGTGAGATGAGTATTTCACAGCTTACTTTTCAATCATTTTTTAGAGCCTGATCTGGAGCCCATTAGAGGAAATATTTCTCCTGCCTTTAGCATCACAGTTCCACTATTTGAAAGACAAAGGGAAGAGGATAGAGTGCAGCCCTCTGAACTCACCCATGGGGTGAAGTCATGAATCATAGAATCAGTCAGGGTTGGAAGGGACCACAAGGATCATACAGTTCCAACCCTCCTGCCATGGGCAGGGACACCTCACACTAGATCAGGCTGGCCACAGCCTCATCCAGCCTGGCCTTAAACACCTCCAGGGATGGGGCCTCAACCACCTTCCTGGGCATCCCATTCCGGGCTCTCACCACTCTCATGCTAAACAACTTCCTCCTCACGTCCACTCTGACTCTCCTCACCTCCAGCTTTGCTCCATTTCCCCCCAGTCCTGTCACTCCCTGACAGCCTAAAACATCCCTCCTCAGATTTTTTGTAGCCCCCTTCAGATCCTGGAAGGCCACAAGAAGGTCACCTGGAAGCCTCCTCTTCTCCAGGCTGCACAGCTCCAACTCTTTCAGTCTGTCCTCATAGGAGAGCTGCTTCAACCCTCTAAGCATCCTCGTGGTCCTTCTCTGGACTACACTTCAGCATCTCCACATCCCTCTTGTAGTAGGGGCTCCAGAACTGGATGCAGTAAACAAGTTTTTCCTAATACCCAAACCAAACCTCCTCTGGTGCAACCAGAGGCCATTTCCTCCTGTCCTATTCCTTGTTCCTTGAGAGAAGAGATGGCTCCCATACCTGGCTCCAACCTCCTTTCAGGGAGTTGTAGAGAGCAATGAGATTTCCCCCAGCCTCTTTTTCTTCAGGCTGAACATCCCCAGTTCCCTCAGCTGCTCCTCATAAATCTTGCCTTGCTCTGTGTTCTTCATTAGGAATTGAATAATTCGAAGCCTCCTGATTTATCCACTAAGAGCAGTTTGTACCCACTCAAGAGCTGACGAGGCAATGTTTGATCTGAAGTAATGCTTGTTCTGAAACAATATTTCAATGGCTGGGCAGGCTGAGGATGGAATGGCTCATTCAGTGGATCAAAACCAGCTTAGGAAAGAGAGACCAGGAGCTAATAAAAGCTTCAGAGTTGTCTGAAACAGAGGTCAGGCTACCTGAAGACAATTAGGGAGCTAGCAGTAAATAAGAGACTCAGGCAGAATTTATGTAAAAGCACAAAGGACTACAGAGTAATTGGTTAAGAGGGAAAGGAATTAAAGAAAAAAGAAAACCAAACCAAAAAGTAATTTCCAGCTCTACTGAGGCTCATGTCAGGAGAGGGATGAGAAAGCAGAGCACAGCAGAAAATCAAGAGGATGCATGTCAAAAGCATGGAGGATAAAAAGAGCAATGTGAAATACCAACCCTGTTGGTATAAACTTCCTGAGAGCCATGAGTATAGTGAAAGAGTGGTCAGGCATTGGAAGAGGCTGCCCAGTGCTGCAGCAAACATGGAGATGTGGCACTTTGGGACATGGCTCACTGGGCATGGTGGCCTCAGGTTGCACCACAGGAGGTTTGGTTTGGGTATTAGGAAACATTTGTTCAGTGAAAGAGTGGTCAGGTATTGGAAGAGGCTGCCCAGTGCTGCAGCAAACATGGAGATGTGGCTCTTTGGGACATGGCTCACTGGGCATGGTGGTGTCAAGCTGATGGTTGGACTTGCTGTATTTAGAGGTCTTTCCCAACCTTAGTGACTGTATGAGTCTGCAACTAAACTTCAGTGAAAAAGCACTAGCCAGAAACCCATCAGGGCCTGGGCACAGAGCCTCTGCATTCAAAGGATCACCTCTTTGTCATTCTGTATCTTTAAGGACTGTTTTTTTCCAGTCTCTTTACCTTTATAGGTCACTCCTGAGGAGCAGAGTTGTCTCCTTTTGCCTCATGCACACTTCTGGTTTCTGATTTGTACCTTGAGCTCTTCGGTGCAGCTGCAATAAAAATAACAGGGCATCAATATTTGATGGTGAGAAAGACACTAGAGAGGCTTGTTACAACTTATTACTCAGGTCCCCAATTTATGAACATTTTCCGATTCACACTTGAATCTCCTTTGATACTGTTTGATGAAGCCACCATATGTTAGATACCCAGTCAATTGAATCAACTATTTTATCACCAGCACTTCTTAATGAGGGTGATTTCTTCTGGCTGGTGCAAGGAGATGTGAAGAAATGCATCATTAATGCAAAGAGAATTGCAGAGGCAGGAGAGGAACACTTGCAAATCTTGCTTCATATTTAAACCTGCCTTTGAAATGCTGTCCTCAGGTGTATCCCTGTGCTGAGAGATGCATCCATAGGTGTATTGGTCTGATTTAAGCTTCTCAGAGACTCAAATACCTAACAGAACAATACATTAATAGGATGCCTTCCCTTCTCCCCCTTTTGGAAAGAAAGGAATTAGATGTAGAGAGGAAAAAGGAGTAAACCCCCCCCCAGAGAACAGTCTTGCTTCCATTTAGAAGTTGAAAGAAAAGCTTTAACAATAAATAAAAGGGATTTAAGGTGGGGGAGTTACAAAGAGACATAAGGAAGGGAAACAAGGTACAAAAATACATATACAACCATTGATGGCAATGGATGGAGGCAGGTTCAGGAAGGGGGGGTCCCACCATATGGTAGGATGGCCACGTGGCAAAACAGGAGCAGCAGGAACAGAGGTGGTGCTAGCAAGCAGGCAGGGAGGGCAAAGAGAGAGAGAAACAGAAAGTTCTACTGGTTTTATAGGGGGTTAGACAAGAAGTTGGAGTGGGCTAACCACTACACCTGGGGTCAGGTTCAGCCACCCCCAGGGAGGACTCAGAATGACCTGGGGTCAGGTTCAGAGCACCCCCAGGAGGGTTAACCCTTTATGATAGGCCAGCAGGAGGAGGGAAATGATCCTTCCCCCCATGCTGAGCACCGGTGGGGCTGCACTTCAAATACTGGGTTCAGTTTTGGGCCCCTCAATACAGGCAGGACACTGAGGGACTGCCACATATCCAGAGAAGGACAAGAAAGCAAGGGAAGGGTGTGGAGATCAGGGCTGATGAAGAGTGGATGGCAGAACTAGCATTGTTTATTCTGCAGAGGAGAGGGCTGAGGGGAACCTCACTGCTCTCCACAACTCCCTGAAAGAAGGCTGGGCTGAGGTGGGAGTTGGGCTCTTCTTCCTACCATCAGGTGACAGAAAGAGAAGAAATGGCCTGACATTGTAGCAGGGGAGGTTTAGGTTGGAGACTAGGAAAAATTTCTATCCTGCAAGAGTAGTTTGCCACTGGAATGGGCTGCCCAGGGAGGTGGTGGAGTCTCTGTCCCTGGAGGTGTTGAAGCCAAGTCTGGATGGGGCACTTAGTGCCATGGTCTGGTTGATTGGGCAGGGCTGGGTGCTAGGTTGGGCTGGATGAGCTTGGAGGTCTCTTCCAACCTGGCTGATTCTATGATGGTGGATTCTATACACTTGCTGTCATGTAAAAAGCAGAGCATTTATGAATCCTGGATTCAAAGTTTTAATTGATTTTGAGCATCACCCTCTCTCTTCATGTGACTCCTCAGTCAACTGCTCAGGATCTTAGTGCCATGGTCTGGTTGATTGGCCAGGGCTGGGTGCTAGGTTGGACTGGATGAGCTTGGAGGTCTCTTCCAACCTGGTTGATTGTATGATTCTAAGAATGCTCCAGCATTGAAACAGGCTGCCCAGGGAGGTGGTGGAGTTTCTGACCTGGGAAGTGTTCAAGAAACCTGTGGCCATGGCACTTTGGGATGCAGTTTAATGGCCATGGTGATCTTAGATTGAGGGTTGGACTCAAATGTCTTAGAGGTGTTTTCCCACTGAAAGAGTTCTATGATTTTGATGAACAGTGTTGGGAAGCCAGCAGCAATGCTCAGTTCTTTCAAGCTTACTTATCCTTCCTCATCTATAAAATCTCATTTAGTTGATGTATCATTACATTGAAGACTGTGCTCTGCTGCTTCCTATTTTGCTCCTCTCCAGTTTAATGTAGCTGTGTGACGGATTATGAAACCCAAACTTATTTTCTCATTGTACTACAAATTGCACAGGAACAACTGCTGCAGTACCTGGTGATTATTGCCAAGGAAACATAGATTTTTCATTCAAGCCTAAATCCCTTCCCTTCTCAGTTCCACACCCTAGTAACAAAGTGCCTGGCACCATGGGGACATTTGAGCTTTACTCATAACTAAATCATTGAATCACAGAATCACAAACTGGTTTGGGTTGGAAGGGATCTTTAATGCTTATCCAGTCATAGAATCAGTCAGGGTTAGCAGGGACCACAAGGATCATCTTGTTCCAACACCCCTGCCATGGGCAGGGACACCCTATACTAGATCAGGCTGCCCACAGCCTCAGCCAGCCTGGCCTTAAACACCTCCAGGCATGGGGCCTAAACCACCTCCCTGGGCAACCCATTCCAAGCTCTCACCACTCTCATGGTGAAGAACTTCCTCCTCACAACCAGCCTGAACCTACCCACCAGTCTAACCCTTGCATTCATCAGGGACATCTGCAGCTAGAGCAGGTTGCTCAGAGTCCCAAACAACCTGACCTGGTGTGATGGTTTGGGTGTTACCCAACCCCTCACTCTTATATATTCACCCAGACTAGACTCAGCTGTCTGGAAGTTAAGGAATGAAGCTTTATATTCATAGCTTAGCACAATATACAAGCAGATAGTTACAATCTATACAGCTATAGACACAAATAGACAAGATAGAGGTAATACAGAATCACAACAGCCCTCCCAGAAACCAGAGCATCTGGGAGGGACTTCCAACCACCCTTCCACCTCCTGTCCACCCTTCTACCTTATCCCAGACTTTGCCTTACGTTCAAGGTGAGTTTTGTATCAGCTAGGAGGAGTTAGAAAGCAGAAGGATTAGTTACACAGAAAGCAGGCCAGGGAGAAAAGTGCAGGCACCCAGAGACACACAGCAACTCTGCTATCTGTGTTTGTGTTCTTGTTTTTCTACATCTCAGCAAGCCTGTGAGTGCAGCAGCCATCACCACTGTTTCCTTTTCACAGCCTGTCATCTTATTCTTCTCACCAAAATATTCCAGCTAGGCTCAAACTAGCAGACCTGGAATGGTTCCAGTGATGAGGCATTTCTGACCTCTCTGGGTAACCTGGGTCAGTGTTTCACACCTCAACCCCTCCAATCCCCTACCCCCTCTCTTTCAAAATCTTTCTGTAGTCTAAATCTCCCTCTTTGAGTTTAAACCCATCACCTCTTCTGTCACAGCATGCTTAGAATAGAATAGAATCACCTGTTTAGAATAGAATCAACAGATGACACTGAGAATAGAATCAACCAGGTTGGAAGAGACCTCCAAGATCATCCAGTCCAACCTAGCACCCAGCCCTATCCAGTCAACCAGACCATGGCACTAAGTGCCTCATCCAGGCTTTTCCTGAACACCTCCAGGGACAGTGACTCCACCACCTCCCTGGGAAGCCCATTCCAATAGCAAATCACTCTCTCTGTGAAGAGCCCCTGCTAAAAAGTCTGTTCCCAGCTTTCTGATCAGCCCCTTTAAATACTGCAAGGCCACAAAAAGTTCTATCTGGAGCCTTCTCTTTTCCAGGCTGAGCAACCTCTTCTCAGCCTGTCCTTGGAGCTTAGGGGTTCCATATCCACCTCTGCCCTGCTCAGGAGCAGATCTTTCAGCCTGCTATGGTCAGATAGGCATGGGAGACAAGAATTTTGGGTGCCATAAGTGAGAAGACCACCAGAACCCCAAATCTAGTGCTTGTTTTCACCATCTGAGAGGCTGGGAGCATGCAACAGGAAGCAGAACAAGGTCTAATGCATGTTACACATCTAGCTACAAGCACATAAACACCAGCAGCAAGACCCTGTGATGCTTTTGTGTGTTTAATGGCTATGATATTGCTGCCAGCTTCAACTCCTGCTCTTGTTATTGTTCATTTCCTTTAATAATTCATTACATGATCCAATCCTGTGTCGTTAGGAATAAATATTAAATGCCCAAGCTGTGATGCATGAATTAGACATTGTCTCTTTATAAAAAAAATAAAATAAAGGCTTCTTGGTATTAGATTTAAATGGCAATTAAAAGAGGATGATAAAAAAAAGGTGCTTCTGTGAGTGGTGGAATGAAGACTGGTTTCCTGTTGTGACTTACAGCTGGATTCTGTCAAGTGTAAGAAAGAGGCATTTGAGAACAGCTCTTCCCATCTGAAGGTTTCAACTTCATGAAATCTTCAGGAGCTCCATGGCTTTCATAGAATCAGAGAATCACAGAATCAAGCAGGTTGGAAGAGACCTCCAAGATCATCCAGTCCAACCTAGCACCCAGCCCTATCCAATCAACCAGACCATGGCACTAAGTGCCCCAGCCAGGCTTTGCTTNTCCTGCTGCCCACACTGTTCCTAATCCAGGTCAGGATGTCACTGGCTCTCCTGGCCACCTGGTTGCTGTCCTTCTTCTAAAGTCAGAAATTATCAGAAATGATCAAGAGATTCAATGTACAATCACAGAATCATGAAGGTTGGAAAAGACTCCTAAGATCACCCAGTCCAATCATCAACCCAACACCACCATGTCCACCAAACCATGTCTCCAAGTGCCGTGTGTACAGGTTTTTTGAGCACTTCCAGGGTTGGTGACTCCACCACTTCCCTAGGCAGTCTCTGCCAATGCCTGACCACTCTTGCACTAAAGATTTTTTTCCTAATATCCATCCTAAACCTCCCCTGGTACAACTTCAGGCCACTTCCTCTCATCCTATCTCTAGTTACTTAGAAGGAGAGTCCAATACTCACCCCACTAAAATTTCCTCCATCTACTTCATGACTAACACTCACCTCACTGAAATCTCCTCCATCTACCTTCTGACCATCAGTCACCTCACTAAAATCTTCTCTATCTACCCACTGACCAACACTCACTTCAGTAAAATATCTTCCATCTACCTCCAGACCAACACTCACCTCACTGAAATCTCCTCCATCTACCTCCTCCCCAACACTCACCTCACTGAAATCTCCTCCATCTACCTTCTGCTTCTCTTGCTACATCTACCAACTGCCAACAGATGGGTGGAAGAACCAACACAAAATGAACAAAACTTTACAGGATGATATTATTTTCTATCCCAAAAGGTCATTTCTTACCTAATTCAGTTTCCATCTGGGAATTCTCTACCTTTGACAGAGATGTTCAGTGTATTTGTGAAGAAAGTTTCCCAACCCTGAAGTGTTTCCCTTGTGTGTAAAAGCAAAAAGGTGTCAGGCAGGCAGAGGAAGCTTACCTGTGTATAATACAGGCTGGGTGGTGAATGGCTGAGA
>WAAF01020595.1:0-30136 GCA_013400475.1 Tricholaema leucomelas
CCCTCCCCCCCCCCTCCAAATCCCTGCACAACCCAATCTCCCTTTTTACCTCGTTGCTGTTCAATAAATCAGCCCCCATAAATGATCCCCTGACTTGAGCAGCAGCTACAATGCCTTTGTGGAGAGCTTTGGGGTTTGTTTCTTTTCCCTTTTTAGAAAGATGTTGATTAGGTCTCAGCTGATGGTTGCTTCCAGAGGAGAAAATATCAGCTGTGCTCTCAGGGAAAGGCTTCACCAGCCCTGGGAAGGCTGATTTGGGGAACCAGAGGGGACAAGCTGCATCTTTGCTCTCCTCTGGCTTCCTCAGGTTTGGGTTTGCCTGGCCAAAGCGGGTTGAAATGGCTTTAAAGTGATTGTATTTGGTCCCTTACAGCCCTACTGGGTTTCATTTATTCTGTTAAGTTTCTGGGCTGACATTTAGGTTTGGGAAATAGCAGATATTTGGGTAGTTTCATTGATTTAGGTTTGGGAAATGGCAGGCATTTGGACAGTTGGGTAGATTTAGGTTTGGAAAATAGCAGGTATTTGGGCAGTTTGATTTGGGTTTGGGAAATTGCAGCTATTTGGGGCAGTTTGGTTGATTTAGATCCTGAAAATATCAGGTATTTGGGCAGTTTGGTTGATTTGGGTTTGGGAAGTGGTGATACCTGAGCAGTTTGAGTTAAGTTTGGGAAATGGCAGCTGTTTGGTTAAGTGAGGTTTGGGAAATGGCAGCTATTTGGGCAGTTGAGGTAATTCAGGTTTGGGAAAGGGCAGTTGTTTGGGCAGTTGGGGTAATTTAGGTTTGGGAAAGGGCAGTTGTTTGGGCAGTTGGGGTAATTTAGGTTTGGGAAAGGGCAGACATTTGGGCAATTTGATTGATTCAGGCCTGGAAAATAGCAGGTATTTGGTCAGCTTGGTTCATTCAGGTTTGGAAAATGGAAAACATTTGGGAACTGTTGGGGTTTGTTTTTTAGGGAAAAGTGTAGGTTTTTGGTTTTGCTCAGGTGGAAAGCTGAGGCTTGTATGGATTTTGATGGGAGAGGACAAGGCAGAACTCCTGATGGAAAGCTGAGGCTTGTATGGGTTTTGATGGGAGAGGACAAGGCAGAGCTCCTGATGGAAAGCTGAGGCTTGTATGGGTTTTGATGGGAGAGGACAAGGCAGAGCTCCTGAAGCTCCTTGCCAGCTCCACCCGTAAATGCCAATCACTCAAGGCTGTAGAGCAGTGGAAGGGCTCAGCCTGGGGAAGGGCACCTAATTATGGCTATGCCCGGCTCAGGCAGGGGAAGGGCTCTCTGGTCACCCACTTGCTCCCTTACAGCACAGCCCCCAGCTTCCCAGGTGCCCAGGGCTGAAGGAACTGCTCACTGCCAAAGCTATTCAACATTTCACCTTGTGAGTTTCCACAGTCCCACCAGGGACAACCTGCAAACCCTGTGACAAGAGAGTGAGTACCAACGCCTGGGAAACGCTCATCTCCATAAATAGACTCCAAAAAGCACACACACAAAAGTTACAACCAATTACCTTGGCAAAAATCCGCTTTCCCATTGCAGGGTCCACCTCCTGCAGGAGCAGAGCTGCTGCCTTGCGTGCTTCAAAGAGGCCAGGCCAAATCTTTGCATAGATTAGTGGCTAACAATGGAGTTAATAACGATAATGGCACAAATGCCCTGTGCCTGCGTGAGATACACTTAGCAAAATCTCCTAGCACCAGGTAATCACCACGTTTCATGCTGTCAAAGAGATCAATCATGTGGAGAGCTCATTCATCAGTCAGCTGTGCCGGGGATCAGGCAGGGAAAGAATGCAGGCAGCTCCCAGTGGCCCAGAAAAGCCTTTCCTGGGGGAAAGTAGGGGGTGCCCCCAGATCAGAGTGTGGCTGGGATGTGAGATGCCAGCAAGGTCATCGAGGGAAGTGTCAAATCTCCATCAGGCTGCTGGCAAAGCCCTGCTCTCCTCTCTGCTCAAGGATGTTCCCCTGAAGCTCTCCTTTTTGTGGCTGGGGCTTCCTCTGCTGGAGACAGATTGTTTGTTGCTGTTTCTCCATCTGGCTGGAATTACCTCTGTCTTCCAAAGGGTTATTTGTTGCCCGCTTGCCACTTGTAACCCATCCTTTCTCTTTTGCTTCCTATTGTCTTCAGCTGCATACTCCCAGAGCTGCTTTCAGGGACCAGTATCCAATCTGAGATTCCAGTTCACTAATACTGGAAATCCTGCCCCAAGGGACTGTCTGCTCTGAAAAATAGGCCCTTGCTCCAAAGAACAACCATGAATGCAGTGGTGAGCCAGCAGGCAGGGGATGGGCAGCTGTCTGGTGGCAGCTCTGCTCTGGTGAGCAATTGGGAGGTGATGGAGAGCCTGTCCTCATCTGCAGTGGGTCCAGAGCAGGACTCTGCCCTGGAGGAGTCAGCTGGCAGCTGTGGGAGACAAGCATAGCCATACAAAAGGGATATCAAGCCAGCAGCATGTTATGGGCAGGTTGGGGTCAGCAAATCCCCTGGGCAAGCCTTTGCCACTCATTTATAGAGGTCTGGTGTGCTAGCAACCCTGGAGGTTCCAGTTCTCCAGCCTCCCAGCTCCTCTGGACACCAAACCCCATGGGACCAAGACACTCTGGTGAGGGATAGCCCTGGAGTGGGCAGCCACCACCCTGCCCATCTGGTGCCTGTGTCACCGTCCCTGATGACCGGGGGCTGGGAAAGGGCTCCAGGTGTTGCCAGCTCTGAGCCACAGTGGTTGGAAGGGGCTGTCACTCCTGGCTGCTTAAATTAGCTAGCTGAAGGCACAGGGAGATGGAAGGGACACAGCCTTGCCTGTCACACTGCTGGCATCTCCACCCAGTGCTGGCTCTGCCTGCATGGGCCTGCCTCTGTGCTAGATGGGGATGCAGCATGGGGCCCACCTCAGCCAAGTGGGACTTCAGCTCCCTGCCAGGCAGGATTATGGGCAGAGGACCATAAGTCTTATTCTAGGTCTCACAGCCACATGTTGCAAACCATCCAAACTACCTCATTATGCTGCCAGGTAAGGGGAACTTCAACCCCACCACTTCCCACCTGCAGTCGGTCAAGTCAGTGGCTCCAAGGGCTGACCAGTGGCTTGGTTTTAACTCTGATCTCTGCACAGAGCCCGCAGTTCTGTGGCACTACTACAGTTCCTGGGGCAGATGTCATTGCAGAGCACAGCCTATTGGCACAGCGATGTCCCCTCCAGAGGCTGACCAGAACTTTCTCAAAGCAGTCAGCCTCCCTCACAATGCTGTGGCCAGCACCCTCGACCTCCCCAGCTTGGTACCCAGCTACATTGACACCTCTGCCAAGGATGTTGCAGATGTTGCTCAATAGGTAACAGCTTAATTGTCTTCAGGGCCGCTCCAGGAATGGATGCAGGGCAGAGTGAATCCCTGGAGTCTTGTCTCCCCTCTCCCCACCCAGCCTGGTTCATTCCTCTCTTTCTCCTGGTAGAAACTCTCTCTTCCTCCCCATCCTCCTTTTCCCCACTTCCGGAAGGCTGCTTGATTGCCTGGCTCCCTTCATTAGCATGATACCTCCTGGAAGATTTGTAAACAGAGGCGTATGAATGAGGTGTTGATTGCAATCAGCAGGGGAGAAGAGGGGCGAGAGCGCTGGAGAGGCCCACGATGCTTCCCCGTCACCCCATGGTCCGGGGTAGATGCTGGAGAGGATCCACTCCCCTGCATGAGCCATGCAGGGTGGCTACCCCACGCAGCTCCTGCTGGGGAATGGATCCTCTCCAGCAGCCTTCTGAGCATCCCTCTGCGTGTTCACATCCTCGCTCTTCCCCTCTTGGGAGTGTTGGATGCGGTCTGGAGGGGGAACTTGTGGGTGGGATGAAGACAGAATGGGTACCAGGACCCCATGGGGACCAGGGCTGAGCTGATGGCAGAACACAGCAGGGTGAGGGCACAACAGGGTGAGAGCTGAACCCTAGGGCTCTCAGAAAACAAGACCTTAAAGGGATAGGCTCAATCTAAAGCACATCCTATTAATCGTCAGGAGAGACTGTAAGGGAGCTGATCCCTTACCCATCCCTTCTCCTGCCACCACTTGTAGATGTTGCAACCAGAGGTTATGGGGCCGGTATCTGGCATCACAAAGGGGGATTTAGAATCATAGAATCAGTCAGGGTTGGAAGGGACCACAAGGATCATCTAGTTCTAACCCCCCTGCCATGGGCAGGGACACCCTACCCTAGATCAGGATTTGGATTTGCCTAATTTCAGCCCTGGCTCAGGGCAGAGGTGAGCAGATGTGGGTGCAGGTGATCCTGCACCCCCAGCACAACATCACGAATAGAACAGGGATTGTGGCAACCCCTCTGTTAGGAGCTTTCTCCAGGGCAAGGGGTTCCCTGCTCTGTCCAAGGACCCAGAGGGTGGTCAGTAGGGGCAACAATGCCCAAAATGCAGGCTGATGGTGTCTGGTTCACCCTGCTCCTGGCTCTGGGCTGCTGCCAACACACTCACTCAGAAGTGTCTGTCATTAAGCATCTATTTAGGCATGCAGAAGTTGACTGATTTTTCAAGGGTGCTGCAAGCACACCCCCACCCCCCAATGCCCTTGAAGTCAGTGCTTGCTGAAAGCATCCAACCCCTCCAAAAACAGCTCATGAGAGACCTGCATCTGATGCCCAGCAGAAATGGTGGGGCAAAGGGCCAGCCCACGTGTCTCTATTAGCAAAGGGGCTTTTGGGGTGTGCCAGAACCCTCCTGGGTGTTCAGGGGCAGCCCTTCCTCACTGGCAAAACCTCTTAGGGAAGTGCCTTTCCATCCCTGTGGACGGCTACAGCACGTTTCTGCTCCCTGACAGAATCAAACAGGTTGGAAAAGACCTCCAGGATCATCGAGTCCACCCTATCACCTAATCCTTCTAATTAAGTAAACCGTGGCACTAAATACCTCATCCAGTTTCCATCTAAACACCCCCAGGGACGGTGACTCCACCACCTCAGGCAGCCCACTCCAGTGCCAGTCTGGCCTTCACCCGCGGGTGCCAAACTCCCTGCAAAGCCCTGCCTTACAAAAGGCAGCTGAAACAGGATCCCAGAGGATTAGTCTGCAGCTGTCCTCAGCGGGAAACATGACTGCTGAGGGTAAAGGCAGGAATTAGAAGAGGGCACCTGAAGACTGGGGCTCAGGCTGGGAGGGGCATCCCTGTAGAAGGCGGCAGAACACTGGCAGTGTTTTTTGTCACCATGCATGCGCTGTTTGACCTTATAAAACTCTATTTGTGGAGGTGGCTGTTAGTTTTTTTTGTTAAACCTTTTAATCTACAATCCCCATTAGGCTCAGCAGCCTGCTCATTTGTGAGCAGAAGCAAAACACTTCGGTGTTTGCTCACTCCTCTATCTTCCTCACTACTTCAAACAGCTGCAATAAAAGTATTTTCTCTTTCCCTCTTGTTTCCCTTTGTGGTTTGGATTTTTTTTTGGTTGTTTTTTTTTTTTTTTCTTTTAGGAGCCTTCGAGGCAGTTCAGCCTGGTTTGCCCCTCCTCTCCCAGCACTGCAGGCTGCTTCTGGCTCTGCTGCTTTCTGCTCTGTTGAAATCAAATAAAATTCACATGATGTCCTCAGGAGCGAGGACTTTTTTTTTGCCTGGCTCTCCTGCCTGGCTGCACCGGTGGGGGTCAAACCAGCCCTGTTGTTCTCAGATGACAATATCTGGCCTTAGAATAAAGCAGCACTGGAAAGAGGTGGGATTTTTGGGAAGGTATTTTTACCAAAGGCTGGGGGTACAGAGCAAAGCCTGCAGCTCCCCATCCAGGGAAGCATCGCTGTGGCCCTTTGCAGTGATTCCCCCCCGCCCCCCATCTTTCCCTTTTTTCCTCCTTTCCCTTGTCTCCATCATCTTTATTTCAGGAATTACTTAAATCCAGGCTTTGAATAATTCACGGGGAGCATACGGCAGTCCACCCGAAAGGATTCGTCACAACTCCCCTCGACTTCAATAATTCACTTTCCTGCTAGGAGCTGATGTGCTTTTGCCTCGTACGTGGGCTCCCGCACCAAAGCTGTTCACCAGGAGGAGGAAAAAAGGGGATTTGAGGCCAAATGTTTTTGTTTTCTGAAATGTTCAAGTGAAGCAGAGGGTTTGTCAGGCAGCTAGTCCAGCTGTGAGAAAAGCAATAACAAGGTGAGCTGGAAACAGTCTTTGGCTTCCTGCCGGAGATGCTCCTCTGGTCCCAGATCCCCACAGCAACAGTAGATGTTGGTCCTGCAGGCCCTTCCTTGGTGTGAGAGTTGAAG
Source organism: Tricholaema leucomelas (assembly GCA_013400475.1). Taxonomy (NCBI): domain Eukaryota; kingdom Metazoa; phylum Chordata; class Aves; order Piciformes; family Lybiidae; genus Tricholaema lacrymosa; species Tricholaema leucomelas. The sequence continues at coordinate 6,251 of WAAF01020595.1, forward strand.
CAAAGATGAGCTTTAGGGTGGGGGAGGGCCAGTATTCACTCCCCAAGAGCATCCCACATACCCCAGCCCCGATGCTCCAGCTGGCTGGGACCTGCATCCCACCTCAGCCCTCCTACTAAGGTGCTTGGGCTGGTGTTTTCCCCCAGAAAAGGAAGGCAGTGTGGGTTAATTAGCCTGCGATGACCAGCAGCAGCTAATGAGAGCAAAAGTGGCAGCAAGCCCTGGGGACACACCAGGCTCTCCCCCCAGGCCCTGCTTATCTGGGTAAAGGCGAGTTTAATTTAAAGGGAAGACAAAGCTCCTGTTGCAGTGCACTGCTAGGGCTGTGCTGCAGAAGGTACAGCGTGCGTAGGGGAGAGGCTGAGACAGCTCATAATCATTTTGGTTGGAATAGACCTTCAAGATCATTGAGTCCAAACCGTTCCCTAACTCTACCAAGGCTGGTGCTAATCCACGTCCCTCAGCACCCCGTCTCTGCCTCTTTGAAACCCCTCTGGGGATGGAGATTGAACATCCTCCCTGAGTGGCCTATTCTAGACTATTCCTGTTCCAGCCTGCCAGAGGATACTGTGGGCATAACTGTAAAGAACAGAATAGAAAGCTCCACAATGCCAATGCCAATCCAAAACTGCTGCACCATCTGAAGGCACCCATGAGCAGTAAGTCACTGAAGAAGGCCCTGAGTGTCCTCCTACATCGTACACAAGCCCTGTACAATAGCGCAGTAGCATTTCTGCCATGGCTCTCTTCCCGTTCTCTCAGGAGCATGGTGGTCAGGCTGGTGGGTGATGGGCAACAAGGAACCAACAAAATCCCAGGAGGAAAGTCAGGGCCTGATCCTGTGAATGTATAGAATCCTTTGGAAAAGGCCTTCAAGGTCATCAAGTCCAACTGTTAACACTTACTCTGCCAAGTCCACCACCAGGCCATACCCTTAAGCACCACATCAACACGGCTTTGAAACACCTCTAGGGGTGGTGATTCAACCACCTCCCTGAGCAACCTGTTCCAATGCCTGACAAACCTTTCAGTGATGATAACATCCAGCCTGAACCTCCCCTGGTGCAGCTTGAGGCCACTCTCTCTTGATCTATCACTGATTACTTGGGAGAATTCCAGACAGCTTGCCTTAGCAGCAAGGCAGCCCAAGGGAGGTGCTGGTGAGGATGCTTTGGGTGGCTGTCGGGGAAGGGTTTGCACCCGTGGTGAATGTGGTGAATTTAATTTCCTCCCAAGAGCACTTCAATATTAAAAGGAGCTCCAGAAAAAAAATAACCAAACACAAAACAGAGAGGGCTTTTGGGCAAAGCATGGTTGAGGCAGTTGAAGTTAACTTCCCTGGGCACAGGGCCAGGCCACTCTTTAAAGGCTGTTTTCTAGAAAGGCAGTGAATTGCCTGCAAAAAGGAAATGTATTTTCAGTCACTTTCAACTGGGCTACCTTGAGCCTGCTTGAGCCCAAGCGACTTGTATGGGGAAAGGTTCCTGCGTCTGCTGGAGGAGGGACAGGCTGTGAGGAGCCAGCCTGATTCTAGTCATGGAAATGCTGAGGTTGGAAGAGACCTCTAATACCAACAAGTCCAACTGCTGTCAGCAGGCATGGCGACTCCACCATCTTCTTGAGCAGCCTGTTCCAATGCCTGAGAACCCTTCCTCTGAAGAATGTTCTCTTAATATCCAACCTGAACCTCCCCTAGCACAACTTGAGGCCATTTGCTCTTGTCCTGTCACTTGTTGCAGGTGAGAAGGGATTGACCTCCCTCCTCACTCCAACCTCCTTTCAGGAAGCTGTAGAGAGCAATCAGGTCTCCCTGCAGCCTCCTCTTCTGAAGACTAAACAACCCCAGTTCCCTCAGCCATTCCTCATTAGATTTCTCTGCAAGGCCCTTCACTGGCTTAGTTGCATATTTTTCTCCCCTGCATCTCTTACAGGAGCCCCAAGGAATATGGTAGAGACCTCCAGGCACTGTAGCATCACCTGAGGAGGACCAGGCTGGCTAGAGGAAGGTGAGCAGGATAGGAACATAGGAATTTCCATCTAAACCTGAGGAGGTACTTTATCTTGAGGGTGGTAGAGCACTGGACCGGGCTGCCCAAAGAGATGGTGGAGCCTCCATCTCTACAGTAATTTGAAACCCAGCTGGACAATGTCTTGGGCAACCTGATCTAGACAAACCTGCTCTGTCAGGGGGCTTGGATTAGATGATCCCCAGAGGTCCCCTCCAACTCCTATCATTCTGCAATTCTCTGATGGGTGTCTTGAAGCCCCCATGGTGTGGGGAGGGGTTTGCAATAAGGTAAGGCATAGAGTCTCTTGTGGCCAAGGTGGCAGAGGGGTCCCCAACTCTGAAGGACACATGAAGCTGGGAAGGGAGGCACAGGAATTTAGGATTAGAATGTTCTAGGCTGGCTTGTTGTGGGTTGGGACTCAAGCTGAGAATCATAGAGTAATTAAGGTTGGAAAAGACCTCTAAGATCATCAAATCCAACCATCAACTCAACACCAACATGACCACTAAACCATGTTCCAAAGTGCCATGTCTACAAGTACATCTACTCATGACTCCACCACCTCCATGGGCAGCCTGCTCCAATGCCTGACCCTGTGGGTGCCCGGGGGTCTTGAAGCTTCTTGATGGGGGAGTAATGAGGTAGAGCATCCCCTAGCTCCACTTACAGGGTTTCTGTCTCCTAAGGCTGTGCTTCCTACACCATGATGGGGCAGGAGGGGAAAGGTGGCACAGCTTTTCTTCCCCCCCCTTTCAACTCACCCCACAGTCCCCCAGTTTGATGCTCCTGCTTCCTGCTAGCCAATTGTGTTGTGCTCTCCAATTGTGTTATAGCCTGCGGGGTGGGAAGGAAAGCGCTGCTTTGGCTTCCAAAGAAGGTGCCCTAAACCAACTAATTAGCCACCCGACTTGCTCCCCAACCTCCCGTGACATTGCCGTGTTTTTCACGCCCTTGCGGCACGGCTAACGAGCACAACTCCGGCGGCTCCCCCAGCGGCGGGCCGGGCAAGGAGCTTGTGTCCAGCATCCCCAGGGGATGCTCTGCTTCCTCTGCCTGCCTCAGCCTTCTCTCTGCCGTCATCCTTTTCATTCGCGGGTGCTGCTCCTGGCCTACTTGCATCCAGTTCGTTTTCCTTTTCTGAAATAAAACCTGACTCCAGGCCTTATTTGGTAAATAGAGCTGGGAAAAGCTGGGCTGGCTCTTTCTTCTCCTGACAAGCCTTTCAGGATGGGGGAGATGAGACGGAAAGAGAGACAGATGAATAGGATGCAAAAGTGGTGGAGAGAAATAAACATGAGATAAAGGGAGCAGAGGAGAGAAAGAGAAAGGAGGCAGATTCGTAGCAGGGATGGAGAAGGAGAGTGAAGGCAAGTGGGGACCTGCTGACCCCCAAGCACCTCACTGCCTGTGTGTGAATCATAGAATGTTGGGGGTTGGAAGGGACCTCAAAAGCTCATCCAGTCCAACCCCTCTGCCAGAGCAGGATCACCCATACTAGATCACACAGGAACACATCCAGGTGGGTCTTGAATATCACCAGAGAGAGAGAGACTCCACACCTCACCATGGCAGCCTGTTCCAGTGTTCTGTCACCCTCACAGGAGAAAAATTCCTCCTCATGTTTCCATGGAACTTCCTATGCCTCAGCTTCCACCCAGTGCCCCTTGTCCTGCCATTGGGCACCACCGAGCAGAGCTTGGGTCCATCCTCTTGGCACTCACCCTTTATGTATTTATAGATGTTGAGGTCACCTCTCAGTCTTCTCTTCTCCAAACTGCAGAGCCCCAGCTCCCTCAGGTTTGTAACAGAATTGTTCCACTCCATCATCTTTGTGGCTCTGTGATGGATTCTCTCAAGCAGTTCTATCTCCTTCTTGAACTGGGGAGCCCAGAACTGGGCACAGTACTCCAGATGTGGCCTCACCAGGGCAGAGTAGAGGGGCAAGAGAACCCCTCTAGCAGGGGAGCATGCTAGGGACACCTTGGTATAACATGGGCAGTGCTTAGCATCCCTCCCCAGCTGCTCCTGGCTCTGCCAACACAAGGATTTAGGGGGAGGGACATGCTTTGGTGGAGACATAGCCACATTTTCAGCCAGGAGCTCTCCTCCTGTGCCCCCTACCAAAGCCTTGCCCCTGAGGTGCAGGCTGCCCGTGGAAGCAAGCAGGCACTTTCACCTGGCACTGTCTCCAGCTGTCAAACACTGTAAATATCTTGGAGGCAGTTAATGCTGGGAAACAACGGAGGTGCTTTAAACACAGCCCAGAGCCAAACCCACTGCTGGTAGGGCTCATAAATATCCCTTTTGTGTTTCTTCTCTGTCAGAAGGCTGCAATAAAAAGAGAACAAAAGCCAAAGCCGTCATAGGGTGGCTTCAGCATCTCTGGTGCCTCCTTACCCCTCCCAGGGCTTGTCTGATAGCTCCGAGAAGTAAAACCCAATTAGCTGGTGCCATGTGGGGGGGTGTTTGCTGGGCATGGGGAGCCCAGCACGGAGATGGCAAGATCAGGAGCTGGCACAAGAGGCTCCTGAAGGGCTCAGTGTGGAAATGATTGTTTTTCCTATTATTTCTCCATTTTCAGCAGACTGAGTAGCACTGAACATCTGCCCAAAGGCAAGTAACCCGGCCCAGCTCTTGAAACCACCAGCTTCATTGGCAGCAAATGAAGTCCTTGGCTGAAGAGATAAAGTGAGGGCTGAAGTGCTAAAATGATCCGTGCTGAAAGCAGGTGAGAGCTCCTGCTGTTAAACAGGGCATGTGCCAGGCACACAGGTAATTGCTGGCACCCAGCGAGCCCTGGGGAAGCTGGGGCAATGTCTCTCCTTTATCGTGGAATCATAGAATGGTAGGGGTTGGAAGGGACCTCTGCAGACCATCCAGTCCAACCCCCTTGCCAAAAGCAGGACCACCCAGGGCAGGTCACCCAGGAACGCCTCCAGGCAGGTTTGGAAAGTCCAAACAAGGAAACTCCACAACTTCTCTGGGCAGCCTACTCCAGTGCTACACCCCCACAGCAAAGAAGTTTCTGCTTAAGGTCAAGTGAAATCTCCCCTCTGTGTTCTAGTTTGTACACATTGCCCCTTGTCTTATCACAGGGCACAACTGAGAAGAGCCCAGCCCTATCCTCATGACCTCCACCCTTTAGCAACCCCAGGTCTCTCATCCTCTCCTCCTCAGACAGATGTTCCACTCCATTCATCATCCTCACAGCCTCTTTTGGACACTCTCTGGAATATCTCTGTCCTTCTTGAATGGGGGAGCCCAGAACTGGACACAATACTCCAGATGTGGTCTCATTAGGGCAGAGCAGAGTGGGAGGAGAACCTCCGTAGACCTGCTGGTCACGGTCGTCTTAATGCACTCCAGGAGACCGTTGACCTTCTTGGCCAGGAGGGTACATTGGTGTCCTGTGGATAACTTATTGTCCAGGTCTTCAAGTTCCTTATCAACATGTTGTACCATCCCAGCAGCCCTGGAAGTAAAGGACCCCTGGGGTGGCAGGAGTCAGAGAATCACAGAACCGTAGGAGTTGGAAGGGACCTCAAAAGATTATCAGATAGTAAGGATAATCCAGAGTAGATCACACAGGAAGACATCCAAGTGGGTTTTCAATGTTTTCACAGGAGGAGGCTCCACAACCTCTCTGGGCAGCCTGCTCCAGGGCTCTGGCACCTTCACAGTGACAATGCTCTCGCTTGTGTTCATGTGGCACCTCCTCTGCTCTAGCTTGTACCCATTGCCCCTCATCCTATCACTGGGCATCACTGAGCTGAGCCTGGCTCAGTTCTCCTGACACTTGTCCTTCACACATTTCACAGTATCACAGTATCACCAAGGTTGGAAGAGACCTCACAGATCATCAAGTCCAACCCTTCACCACAGAGCTCAAGGCTAGACCATGGCACCAAGTGCCACGTCCAATCCTGCCTTGAACAGCCCCAGGGACGGTGACTCCACCACCTCCCCGGGCAGCCCATTCCAGTGTCCAATGAGTCTCTCAGTGAAGAGCATTAATGAGGTCACCTCTTTAGCTCTCCAGATTAAAGAGCCTGAGCTCACTCAGAGAGTTGCTCCACTCCCCTCATCGTCTTTGTGGTTCTGTGCTGGACTCTTTCAAGGAGTTCCTTGAGGTCCTTCTTGAACTGAGTGGCCCAGAACTGGACACAGTGTTCCAGATGTGGCCTCACCAGGGCAGCGTAGAGAGGGAGGAGAACCTCTCTCAACCTACTAACCACAGCCCTGCTAATACACCCCAGGACACCATTGGCCTTCTTGGACAGAGGGGTGCATTGCAGGCTCATTGTCATCCTTCTACCCACCAGGACGCTCAGGTCCCTCTCCTCTGTGCTGCTCTCCAGCAGCGCTTAGGGAAGGCGAAAGCCTGGTCTGGAGGCAGGTGGTGGTGGTGCAGCTCTGCCCCGGTTGTGATTTTTTTTAATAAGCAGAATTCTCAGCTGGACCCAGCAGAAAAATCAATAGCAGGACTTGAGCAAGCAGTCAAAATACATGAAGCTAAATTGGCTGCCCCGCAGGCAGCCAGGCGGCTTCTCGGGCGTCGTGATGTGCGGCTGCTCTGAAACGGGAGCGGGGGCTAAAGATGACAATTTCAAAGGTCCTTTGAAGTAATCACCTGGGATTATTGAAGTCTCTTAAAACACCGGGGCAAGATCCTGGGAGCTTTTGGGAGAAAAAAACCCCCACCCAAAGCAGCTGCTGGTGGCAGCTGGAGGAGTGAGGAAAGGCACCTCCCTGCTGCTGAAGGCGTCCGGGGAGGGTTGGCGTTGAGTTCTTCCCATTCCCATTCCCATTCCCAACCTGACCTGAAGGGCGGCCTGCCACTCGGTCTGCGGAAGCCGTATCTGCAGAGCAGCACGGCAGCTCCGGCAGAGAGCCTCTCTTTCTCCGAAGTCTCTTTAATTCCGTCCTTTCAGATGTGCCTTTTCAAGCGCAGCCCCAGCGCCATCCATCTGCCCTCACAATAGAGACGGTGGCCTGAATCGGTTTATTTTTGGCAGCTTCGCCTTCGGCTCCTCGGTGCCGGCTGAGCGGGGCGAGGCTGGCCCCCTCCCCGCAGCTGCGGAGGATGCCATCACCTCTAGGGATGACTATTTCAGTCCTCACTGCCTCATCTGCTGGTGGATGCAGGACAGACGGACGCCTTCGGGCAGCAGCTGTAGGCACCTCCTGAGGGTGGGCAAGCCTAGCCGTGAGTTCCTGACGGCGTGTGGCTTTGGCTGGTCTGTGCCCAGGTGAGTGTAGGGACAATCCTGTATCCCACCCTGCAGCCACCCCGTGGGGGCACTCAGCACCGGGCTGGCCGTTTTATGTTGGTTGCCTGGGGCTGGGAAAGGCCCGGGGAGCTTGGCCCTGAGTTTTTAATGGCTGTCAGGCTCTTCCCCAGCTAGGGGAGAAAAGTGGGGGGAAATACAAAGAAACAATTTCTTCTAACGTTTCTCTCTCCTTCAGTCTGAGCCCTTCTGGGAGGAGGTCTTTAAAATTAATAATGTTCTTTCTCTTTCTCTCCCTATTCCCGAGACTCCTGGTTTAAATTAATGAAATGTCAAATACTATTAAGTTCCAATCATGTGTTTGTGATAACGAAGGGGCTGATTTCCACCAGTTTACAACTCTGATCTGCCCCCCCCCCCCCACCTTTCCCCCCCAGTTCTCTGATTAAAACTCCTTTTATTAGATTTGCTCTTTCATCATCACCCTCTGATTTCCATCCTTTGCAGTCTAAGGCTGGGAAAAGCCTTTTCATTGAGGTCTTTCAGCTCCTCCAACATCTGCTCAGGCCAGGGGTGACAGCCCCCATCACAATGTTCTGCTGAGGCTGCTCCCAAGGACCTCTCAGGCCCTACCCTTAAGACCCTGAACCCCATAATTTCTTTTTTAAACTTCCTTCCTTCTTTCTGTACTTGGGAAATTATTATCTTAATGAGTTTGAAAGGGCACATAATAATCCAAGGCACTGTAGACAGCAACCTTGCAAGGAAAGAAGAGCTTCATTATCTCCTCTGGTGCTGTTTCTCATGCCAAGCTGAGTTTTCCTGACGATGACTTTACCAGGACACTGTGATAAAGAAAAATGTCCTTCCTCTGCTGGCCACAAAATGCCTTGGGGAAGACCAGCTGGGGGTACCCCAAACATCTGAAGCACCTCGCTATGAGTAACCCAGCTTTGCTCATTCCCCTGAGAAGGTCATAGGGGGAGGGTTGCACAGCCAGCAGCATTCCCAGGGGGATGATTTAGGGCAGGACAATGGATGGACTCACAGGTAAGGCAGCTAGATGGGCACATCCCCTGATGGATGGGCAATAAGGCGACAAGGTGCTCTTGCTGATGGCTTCATCAGTCACCCCTCTGGCTGGGCTCTCTAGCAAATTGGAAGAGCTCAAGGGGTTAATCTGTAATTTAGGGCTCAACACCAAAGATACAGTGGTTGGGAGACAAGAAAGCCCTGTCGAAGGCTTTAGGAAATAATTTGCCTTGGCACTTTCTTATAAGAGTGAATTGATTTTTGCTGGGCTGTGTCAGGCTGAATTATGAATGGGGAAAAGTAGGGCTGGTGCTCCTGGGAGGGAAGGTGTGATAAATAGAAGCACGTGTGGAGGGGGTCTGGGGGCTGTCTCCTTCCAGTGGTTTCAATGTCAATCCAGTGCCACAGTGTCTTTGATTCCAGAGCACTTGGAGAGGCTTCAGCCTGGACACAGAGGTGTCCCCTCATGTTGAGATCCCCACACTGGGCCAGGAGAAGCCTTTTTTAGCCCATCCAGGAACATCTTTCCTCCCTGCCCAGCCAATGGAGCAGCTGATGCTGGTTGCTGAAGGGCAAAGCTGAGCATCACCATCACCCTGGAAAGACGTGGAAGAGGGACAGATGTTATCCCTTTTCACCATGCCCTCGGTCCTGGCCTGGCCACCAGAGCCCTACTGACCTTTCTCTTGCCCTTTGCCCTGGGCTTACAAGCTCCAGGCACTTCCTCGCTGCCCACATCCACCTCCACCAGCCCCTGCTTCACCGATTGCGTCCTGCTCAATGCTGCTTTCCGAGGCAGAGATGCTCCCGCAGGCTGCTGGGAACTGTAGTGCAGTAGAGCTGCTGCTCAGGAACCGAGACAAAGGCAGCTCCCGGCTCCCTGCCGGCCTGGCCCATGCCCTCGGTAGAGCCAGCACTGATCCGAGCCCCTGACATGAAGAGCCCCCAGGGAGTGCACCACCAGCCTCTTCTCTGTAGCTCAGGCTGAGCATCCTGCCATGCAGTTGGCTTTTGTTTGCCAGTTCAATGGGAGGCAGTGGGCAGAAAACGAGGACTGAGCTTTTTATTTCCCCTCCCCATTCCTTGCATTTTTATTTAGTATCATTTATTACAAACCAGCTCCAGCTCAATAGTAACACCTAGGAACACCAATTCCTGGATAGGAGAGACTCTGCAGAGACCCTTGCCTGATCATAGCTGCTTCCTAAAAGAAGAGGCTCAGGAGAAGGGGCTCAGGCTGTCTGCTTCCTCCCCTGCCCTTTTCCCAGTGAATCTTCCCTGGCCCAGACCAGCTCATTCATTCATTCATTCATTCAGCATCTGCTCCACAGCCACGACTAACCCAGTAATAAGCACCAGCTTCATCCAGCTCTGCACAGCATTCCCTGGTTCCTGGGAGGATGGAAGTGCTCTGCTCCATAGGAAAACAGGCAGGGAGAGAAGGAGGCATCACAGGCCACATCCAGCACCTGGGCCAGGGCAACAGGGAAGCAAGGGGTTGACCCAGCCCTGTCATCTCCTAGAGCCACGGCTCGGCCCTCCCAACCCCCACCCCTGTCTAGGTAATTGTGCATGGAAATGGATTCCCATTTCTCTGCTCAGTCGTCCTGTTTGCTGTCACAGCCCAACGTTTTGCACGTGCAATTACCCCTCCCTGCAGATACCTGTGGGCAGGCCGAGGTGTCGCCTGCCAGCCCTGGACGGCCACGGTGCAGCCCTGTCACTCTGCCTTTTGGCTGGACTGGTGGCCAAGCAGAAGCCATTTCCCACAGGATGCTGCAGGACCTGTGAGGCAGAGAAATGGGTTTGAAAGCCTAGTGGTGTAATGAGTTAATTTAAACCCTGCCTTCTCGTGTGTCAGTTTACTTGGCATTATGTTTAATATTTCACTTATGGGGGTTTCATCATCTTCTTTCTCCCCTTGCCCCTCCAGTGGCTCTCTGGGGAAGCTCTGCCTTCGGCAGGAGCAGGGGGAAGCCAAGCTGGGAATGGAGAGTTTGCACCAGACCCTGAGTTAGGAGAAACTGCTGGATCCCACAGCACTCCAGAGTGGCACCTCACAGTCTTCTGCTCTTGTGGTTGCCTGGCAAGCAGGTGCAGCCCAATTGCCCCATGATAGCGGAGGAGATCACTGATGGGACTCACTGGTGCAGTTCACCAATGCACTGAACACTTAATCAACTGGAAAGGTGGCCAAGGGAATTAATCAGCTCTGATTGGTTCAAAGGTAGTTGACAAGGCAGTGAAAGGTGAAAGTGAAAGACTGGGTTGTGCTCAGTTCCTGGTACCTGCTTTAACTGCCTATCTGTCTCTGGGCACGAGGGATGCCCAGCTCCAGTGCCCTTTAGACACAGAACTGAGCCAGGGGACCTCGAGCCACTGCTCCTCATTCCCCCTACTCAGCTGAGGCTCCAGCTCCTGCTTTGCTGACTTCCTCCATCTGGTTCTGTGTGGAGGGGCTGGAATTTGGCTTCCTGGGGGTGATCCTGCCTGAGTATCTGTCACACTGGTCCTGCTCCTGTCCTCCCGCCAGCAGCTGCAAAGCCTTGTGTGTGAGTAGATGGCACTTCACATAAGCACCTCTCTGAAGGAGCACGGGAGGGCAGTGCAACGAATAAAAGGCTGGTGCAGCCAGGGAGAGCTGTGCAGAGATGACAGCAGCAGCTCCTTGGTGCTCACAATGAGGCAGTATGAACTGAACTGGACAATTGAGACCTGGGTGCCCGTTGCATGGCACAGCTTTGTGCCCCTGGTCTCGCTGCAGGCAGTGTGAGCTGGGCTTTGTGTCGCCTTGTTGATGAGGCTGTGGTACAGTTGCGTGCCCGTGGCTGGTCCACATCCCTGCTGGATCACCCTCTGGTCCAGTAGAACAGAAACTGGAGGATATTGCAGGCAGCACTCGGGAAGCAGAGAGAGGGAGGGAAGCAGCGGGCAGGGCTTGGCAGGGCGCACCAGCAGCCCAGCGATGAGGCAGGGGTGGGTGCCAGAAAGTGCGGCACGCACATCCGACAGCATCAGAAGACCTTGCCTGGAGCACCCCCTGCCATATCCATCACCTGCCTCAGCAAAGGGTGAGTCTAAACTGTCTTGGAGAAGTCTGTAAGAGAGAGAGACTACCGTGGGGCTTATTTAAACCAGGCTGACCTGAGAACCCGTCCCTGAGGCCGTCATAGAAGGGTGGGCTAATGTCAGGGAGAGCGAGGTGGAAAACTGCAGAGCAAAGCATGCAGATGAGGTCCCCGGGGCCGCATCCGGCGTGTGCAGCACGGGGTCAAGGACAGGAGGTTTGGTCTGCACTCAGCTGCTTCTTCGGTGCCAGGAGAGCACCGGCAGCAGCTGCTGCTGGGAACATCCCCCTCCCTCCCCTCTTGCTAATGAACGCAGGTGAAACTTGCTGTGCCATGACTTTAATCAGCAAAGAAAACTGCAAAGCCTTCCCCCCCTCCCTCTCCCTTTCCCCACCTGCTGAATTCAGCGCCGAATGTGAATGAGGCAGCGCAGGAGCTTGGCTGCGCGCCCGCTTCCCGTGCTACCGCCGGGAGCCAGCCTCTCCAGCGCTTCGAGCTTCCCAGGCTAATCCACAGCACGCTGGGATCAGCCCCTTGCATTTCACACTGCGCACAATAATCCCCCGAGTTGAAAGGTTGCTTGTCGCAGGCTCAGCCTGCGCGGCTCCTCCGAGCAGCCAGCCGACAAGCTCAGCCTGTGCTGCAGAGCAGAACCAGCCCGTGGAACCCGTGGGTGGCTGGGCAGGGTGACTTCAGGCACAATGCTGGGCTGAAGGGCAAGGACACCTTGAATACTACGTTCAGTTTTGGGCCCCTGACTGTGAAGGACACTGGGATCTTGGAGCACGTCCAGAGAAGGGCAAAGAAGCTGGTGAAGGGTCTGCAGAACAAGTTTGATGAGGAGCAGCTGAGGGAAAAGGGGTTTAGTCTGGAGAAAAGGAGGCTGAGGGGAGACCTCCTTGCTCTCCACAACTCCTTGAAAGGAGACTGGAGCCAGGCGTGGGTCAGTCTCTTCTAGTATCAAGTGGTAGAACAAGAGGAAATGTCCTCAAATTGTGCCAGGGGAAGTTTGGGATGGATATTAGGAAAACATTATGTCCTGTGGGAGTGGTCAGGCATGGAAACAGGCTGCCCAGGAAGGTGGTGGAGTCATCATCCCTGGAGGTTTTCAAACAACCTGTAGATGTGGCATGTTGGGACATGGTTTAGTGGCCATGGTACTGTCAGGTCCATGGTTGGAATTGATGATTCTTATTAGGACATGGTTTAGTGGCCATGGTGCTGTCAGGTCCATGGTTGGACTTGATGATTCTTGGAGGTCCTTTCCAACTGAAATGATTCTGTGATTCTATGATTTCATGACTCTATGAAATGCCACAGCAACCTTGAGAGCTCAGCCTGCAGCTCCAGGAGGCTTCTGGTTGCATTAGCTTTGGCCACCGTGCAGCAGTGGGCAGCCTGGGAAGGGAGTGCAAGGGTAGGAGCATCCTGGAGCCCCTTGTGCATGAGGATTGCAGGAGCAGTACCCCCAGGCTTACACCTATGGACCCATCAGCGTGGCAGGAGTAATTTGCAGCTCCATTAGCAGCTGGAGTCAGCAGAGTGGCCACGCAATGTGTCCATTTGATAAGAGGCAAGTTCCACTGAATAATGAGCAGTAATTGGATTTCAGGGTTAACCAGCTTGCAGCAAAAATAGAAGAGAACAGAGAGCCAGTGGATATTTCTGTTCTGGCTCATCAGACACTGGAGGTTTATCTCTGCTGAGAGTAGCACAGGAGAGGTAAAGTTATTAGTGACCATCGGAGCATGGTGATACCATCTCCCTCTTGTGTTTAGTGGGATGAGTCTGTGAGTCCTCTGCTGAGTTTCATTTAAGGCTGTGGATGTTTATAACCCCCCTGTGGGAGAGCTCTGCGTGGACAGCATTGCAGTGCAGCAGAAAGGAGGGACACCTCTTTGGCATGCAGGAGCACCCAACCCCTTGGCTGTCAGCCAGAGGGGAAGGCAAGAGCTGGCAGTAGGTTGGGGTGGCCAACAGCTGGTCAGACACATTCAGCAGGCACAAGACAAGGTCTCCTGCCGGCATCACCTCATTAAGGTGACAATTTGACATGTGGAAGGCTGATGTAAGTGCTTGGAGATGTGGTCACCTGCTTCAGGGTGGTGTCAATGGAGCTAGAGTGGGCACTGGTGACTGTGCCAGGAGCTGAGAGATGCTATTTGAAGCATAGAGCCGCAGTGGCCAGGATTCCAGCAAGATGAATTCACGTGTGGAAGAGGGCTGTTAGCATGATGGAGGGAATGGAGAGCCTGCCTTACGAGATGAGACTGAAAGCACTTGGCTTGTTTAGTCCAGCAAAGGGAAGGCAAAGCAGGGATGTGATTGCTCTCCATAAATATATCAAGCAAGTAAACACCAGGTACCGAAAGGAACCATTTAAGCTAAAAGACTGTGCTGGCACAAGAACAAATAGGTTTAAACTGGCTAATGCAGGCTGGAAATTAGGAGACAATTTTTAACCATGGGAGCTGAGAGACAGTTTTTAGCCATGGGAAGCAGAGGAGGAAAAATCCCTCATTGCTTGCTAAATGGAACTGGACCACTGTATGAAGAGAGCAGAAAGCCATCTGCCTGCAACTGCAGGGGTCTGAGTCAGCAGGGTCCTGTTCACTGCAGGTTGCTTCCAGGATGTGTTTGGCACATCGTGAGGTACTGGCATCCCTCGAAGGCCCCAGTTTCCATGGGAAGGGACAGCTAACATCAGCCTCTCTGTGCTTGGGGGCTGGCAGGTCCCTAGGGCTTGTGACAGCCCACCAAAGTGTCCAGGGGTGGAAGGGGTGGTGAGCCAAGGGCAGCCAGTTCTGGCTGCCATCAGGGAAGGTACCCCAGGAGCATCTGCCTTCACCTGAGTGAGGCAGATCGCAGCACCCAGATTTTGGCTGGTGACCTGCTGCCATTACTGCTTTTCTGGAACCTCTCTGGAAATGGCACACAGCTGGGCCACCAGCTCCAGACTTTAGCTCCTACATGAAGTAATTCTGAATTCCTTGTATATTCTAGGGCCTGCCTGAAGGATGGGTGAAGAATGTGCTGATGAGGACTCTAATCAGTTTTGAGAGCAGGTAATTTCTCAGCTAGAGATCATCTCCAAACAGGAAATCAGATTCAGGAGATAGCTGCTTTATGCAGCACATCATGGTGGACTAGAGCAAAGCTTGTAATAATAAGCAGAGCTGGAATAGGATCATTACTAACATTATGCAGTAATTACTTTACCATCCTCCTATCAGATGGGTTTTCCTCTCTCTCACTTAGCTCAGTGTTACTGGGATAAGAATCATTCTAGGCCCAATCCTGGCACCTGGGCAGGGTTTTCCAGGATGCTGTATCTCCCTCCTGAAACGGGAGGAGAGACGTTCCCCGCCTTCAGCACTTCTGGCACAGTGCCTGGGATCACGGTAAGACACAAAAGCATCTGACGGAAGCGGCCGCTGGATGGAGCCTCAAAGGTCATAACAATGCTCGGTTCTGGTACAGTTGGTGAGAAACCAAGAGTGAAGGCAGCCAACATCGGCGTGGTGGCTCAAGGCATACAGGGATGCTGCCCACACTCCTGCTGCAGCCGGGGCTGGGCAGGGGTGGCTGAGCACAGTGCCCTGCTTTCAGCTCTGCACCTCTGAGTGAGCTGTTGGTATCTCTGCCTCTGCTTGCCCCCAGCTCTGCTTGCCCCAGCTCTGCCTGTCCTCTCTGCAGTTTCCTTTTGGCAGGGCTCAGTAGGTGATGTGGGCCAGGGGCTGTGTTCCCATCCATGAGCTTCCCAGCCAGGGCTGTTCTACAAATGCTCATCCAATGCAGTTTAGTTCCAGCAAGACAATCAGAGATAACAGTGTGAGGAGAATTCCAGCTTTCATTAAAACCCACTGACCTGCAAGAGCTCTTGCTTGAATAAGGATGAAGATAATATTGGCAAGAGAAAATGAAAACATCTGATGGTATCTGAAGGAAGAGCATGGAAGGCTGGCAGCTGTGAGCTCAAAGCTTAGCTTGTGGGAAGGAAGCCCAGATCCCTGGTGACTCCTCTCTCCCCAGTCCTGGGAAGGGACAAGGCAAACTCAATCAGAGGATAAACTTAGATCCAGAAGCAGAGTGGTGAACAGTTTAATCATCCTGCAAATTTGAGCAGAGCAGCCCAAACATCCAGTAGCAATGGGTTTTATGGATAAAAGGAGGGCTGCAGGGAGGGCAAGGGCTGCTCAAGGAGGGGACTTTGGCATAGGTTCTACACTGGGTGGCCCATGATGGGTGTAGAGGCATGTGAACAGGAGATTGGGTAGGTTTGCCTTGCAGAGAAATGGTTTGGGATGCTTTTGCAAGGCCATGGGAGTTATTTGGGCATGAAGTGCAGTGAGGAGTGTGGAGAGGACCTTCCTCCATGGGCAAGCTGGGCTTGCCAGGCCCTACATGGCCATAGCTTGGGCCCATAGTCTCCTGGCAGGACTTTTATCACCAAGCAAGGCTATGGCTTCCTTCAGATTCCCCTGAGGTACTATGTGGATAAATTTTCCCTTGGAAAGCTCCCTTCAGCAAGGCACAAGCTGCTGGTACTGCCCTGGGGACAGCTTGGCTTAGTGTCCTCTCACTGGAGCAGTACTGGGGTTCACTGGGAAGATGCAGGGTAGCAGATAACTTGCCCCAGCTCTTTTTTTCCTTAGGTATCCAGGATTTTATACTCACCTTGGGTTGCTTGCAAGGTTGCTGTGGGAGTGGTCTCTCAATGTCCTGGTGGACATGGCTAAGTTCTGACGGCTCAAAGCACTAATAGCTTCAAAGACAGCCATCAGTGCATTGAGCTGTCGAGACTCAGCCACATCACGCACCCGGCACCCAACGGAGACTGGCAGCGGGGGCGGTGAGCAACAGCCCCGAGGGGGGGTGGTGGATATTAAGCAGAACCCCCCTACCTAGACTGCTTATCCAAGCTCTCTGCCTTTAAAGCAATCCCAGCCATGATTTGTCGCCGGGCTGGGCGCGGAAGGAAGGGAGGAGGGCGGGAGGCGGGCGGGGCACTTCGGTAAGGCGGCGGCGGCGGCTGCTGCTGCTGCTACTGCTGCTGCGGGAGGTTCCCGGTACCGCGGCTGCGAGCCCGGAGCCTTGAAACCGGCAGCAGCCGTAAGCACCGGGGTATGCGCTCGCCCCCGCCGCTGCCGTTGGAGCGGGGTCGGGGGACAGCGGTAGCGGAGGAGAGCGGAGCTAAACGAAGAGAAAAGCGGGAAAACGGGGCGAAGGAACCCGACCGAACGGCGGAGGATGCGCCGAGCCCCGCGGAGCCGAATCCAGCTGCAGAGCGGCGCGTCTCGCCCGACCGTCGCCCGAACCTTCGGAGGTAACTGGTATGGGGATGGCGATTTGCGGGGCGTGTGTGTGCTCTGGCATCCATCCCTCCGGGGTAGCGGGGAGAAGCTCCCTGGAGACTTGCAGCTCCTCAGAGCGTCACTCGGCAAAGCGGGACCAGGTTCCCTGGCAAAGAAGGGTCCCCCAAAGGCTCCTTGGGGCAGGAAGGTGGGGGTCACCATGCTTTCGACACCGCCCGGTGCCCGAGCTGCTGGAGGCCCAGCCCCGAAGTGATGGCAGCTGCTCAGAGCCAACCTCAAACCCGCCGCGATCGAAGCTCGGCTTCGAGGTTCGATGCATCCAGTAACCTCAGGCAGCACGCACGGGAGACGGGCAGAGGTTGGCACGGGGCTGCGGGCAGGCTGGCTGCGTGCCCACTTTGTCACCCACTCCCCAAAACCAGCCAACTTTGGGCTGACTCCAGGAGATAACTGGCACCCAGTGCTGACCGTAGTGGTACATGCAGTGGGAGCCAGTCCCTGTTTTGGGCAGCTTAAAGGAGGGGAACAGGGTGCCTAGGCCATCATGGCTGGACCTCTAGGGACCAAGGCTCAACGATAGCTCAGGTTTAGCAACAAGGGGGTTTCGACCTAATCCCAGCCCTCCGTTCATCTGCCTTGCTAGGGAAGCTGCCTGCATGAGTCTCGCATCTCGCTCAGCCTCCCTGCCAAATTAGGGCAAATTACAAAGCTGTCCCCCTGCCCCCCCGTCCATGTCTCTGTTGAGAAACTGAGTCTCATCTCATGTTCCTTGACTTGTACAGGATCAACCCATTGCAACAGCGATCGGAGAGCCTCGGGCTCTCCTTTTATCTGCTGCGCTGCTAACCGAGGAGAGAGAGGGGTTTAATTATCCTCAAGTGTCAGTTCAAGATAAATCTGCTGGGACACAGTTCTTGGCAGGTGCGAAATAACAGGACGTTTTCATGCATGGGAGGCTGAGCTGCAAGCAGTTCAGTGGTTTAATTGGTGGCTCCCAGGAAGGGTTCACATCAGGGTGCAGAAAATGGGACAGTGCAGGCTCCAGCAGCAGTCCTGTTGCTACAGCTGTGGCAAACGCAAGATGGATGCTGAAGGCTAAGAACTTTCTCTGGTGTGTTGCTCTGGGAGCTTGGTGCAGAGTGAGTGCTTTGGGCTAGCAGCACAACCTCAGGACAGTGCCGTCCTCTGAAGGGCTGATGTTTGTCAAGCATTGCCACATTTCTGCTTGTCTTTTCAGTCAGCTCCCAAGGGAGTCCTTGTGGGACCACCAGGAGACGTGCCCTGTTGTGTGGGGTACCTGGAGAGCCAAGAATCAGTGAATTGCCTCCAGAACCAGCACACTTTGGAGCTGTCTTCTGTGCATGTAAGGTGGTATGGCCTTAGGGTTTATTGAACAGCTTCTTCTCCTTCCACCTGCCCAAATCCCTGATTTGCTTTACAGGAGCTCTCAAGATAAGCATTTGAAGATTTTCGTTTCTCTGGCTCCATGAGGAAAAAACCCTCTTCCCTCTCCAGACAGCTGTGGCAGGGGAGCACAGCACCCACAGGGGATGTCCCCACCCTGGGATGCATGGAGCATCTGTCTCCTTGTCTCCTGTCCTGCCCATACCATGTTTGTTGCCCCCTGAAGCTGGTTTTGTTTTGGAGAGCAGCAGTTCCTCCACAGGGTTCTCCAGCTGTGCCATCCCACTATGGACATATTGCTACCACGAAACGAGGCTTCTGGGGCCAGACCCTCTAACATGTGAGTCTGGATGCAGCAGCAGGAGAAAAAAAAAAAAAGGAAATAATATTTTATCTGATGGTTCATCCAGGTGTGCTGAGCTCTCCTCTGCCCTCATTCCTCAGCATTCCCAGGGGTGTGTAGGGCAGATGTTTAAAAGGAAATGTGTGTCCCGTGTGTGGCTCATTGGAGGGGATGTGCGTATAAGGAGCTGGTACCGTTGCTTTTCTGGATGAAGCTGTGGTGTTGTGTTGTTATTGTAGTTATGGTCCTTGGTTTAGGGTCCAAGATAATGACCTAGCTGCATTTCATTTCAGCACTGGATGGGACAAGCCAACCCTTGTGCAGTTCCCACTGGTGTGTAACAGCAGCTCATGTTAGAGGTCTGGGGTTGGTCCTGTCTCATTCATACCAACTACTGTCAGTTCTGGCTCCTCTTGCTAGTTGCTGTTGCTGATGCTGCAAGGAGATGTTCAGAAAACATGCTCGTAAGAGGCTGAGTTTTGTAGGTGCCCAGGCATGGTGTTTTCAGGAAGACCCATTTATTAGATGTCCCCTTTCCATTTGTGCTGGGTGGACACAGCTGCCTGCATCCATCCGTGCTCCAGTCCTGCCAGAGTCACAGCCCTCCTACACATACCTGCATTAGCAAAACTTGTAGGTGGTTGTTTGGGTCCAAGTCTTGTTGATGCTCCTGATGCTGATCACTGTGGCCTGCACAGTGCTGGTTCTGCTGCAAGATAGCTGAATAGCTGGTCAAGGGTGGCTTGGCTAAAGACAGCTCTGAGAAGAGGCTTTGTGTCCCCTGCCATGTTTGCTGTGTTGCCCAAGTCTCTGATGAAAGGCATTTTGGAGGTTTGAGTGAGGAGTCCTCTTCACCTCTCCTTGCAGGTCGAGCAAGACCAAATGAGAGCAGAACCCTGATTCATTTCAACTGCAACAAGCTTTTGATGCCACCTGCTACAAGAACATATTTAGACGTGATGTATATCCCCTGCCTTGACTTTGGGCTTTGGATCAAGGTGTTAAAGAGCTTTTGATGCACATAATAAGGGAGGGGGAAATTAAAACTACAAGCCTCAAAATGTTTGCAAATCCAAGAGCTTATCCTCACCCCAGGCAGGCAAAATTAACCAAGGGTAGGATCAGTAAATCACAGAATCAGCTGCTTTCATCATCGCACAGAAGGTGGCTGGGAGCGCAGCTGGCACACAGCAATGGACATGCTTTGAGACTTTGCAGTAGCACTCAGGATCTGGTGCCAGGGTTTATTTCCTTTTTCTTTAATACCATTGCAGTGAGCAGCTTGGGCACTAGCAGGGTGATGCATGGTCAGGACCGGGCCTCAGATGGGTGTGTGTAAGGAAAAAGTGCTGCGCGAGGTACCAGGGGTACCCACTGAATGAACCCCTTGCCAAGGGCAGTGGGAGGGCCAAATGGGCCAAGCTAATGCAAGCCCACACGTTTGTCAAAGGGGTCTGATAACTTCTGCCTCCTCAGCACTTGGGGTTTTGGTTGAAGTCCTGCATTTCTAGCCTAGGGAGGAGATTTAAACAATCCCTGCAAAGCTGAGAACATCCCATATGGAGATCAGCACATCAATGCCAAGAATCACAATGGTAAAGGGACTGTCTGTCCAGCATCCCATTGGTTTAGCTACCCTTCCACATTCACTTGCCATCAAAGCCCACCTCCAGCAAGGCCAGTCTCTGCCGCTGAGCAGCATCAGGGAAGTAGAACAGAGCTGTACGGCAAGGTGGGAAGCTATCAGCCTGCCCTGGCATATCAGCATCAGTGGTGTGCAACACCTCGAGGCAGCCTCTGACACAGCTGACCATATGTGGGGCATGTGTTGACAGCAGTGAGGAGAAGACAGGCTGGCATCTGGCCTTCAAGTCTGTCCTTCTGCCATGCCGAAAGCAAACTCAGAGCAGGCAGAAGTAAGGCAGGTGGCGTTTCCTTCACCTGCACTTGTGCAGAGGCAGGCTGGTGTGTGCTCTGCAGGCAGCAGCAAGCCTGGGCCGCCCCGGGGCAAGGCGTGAGTGGAAGGGGACAGCATAAGCCTCATTAAAGTCACCAGAGACTCAGAAACCCGGCACGCAGGGAGCGCTGAAAGCGTCCGAGGGGATTTTTCAGCACGTTTGGAGCAGGGATGTTGGTGGGAGCAGTGACAGCTCCCGAGTACCCCGGCGGTGTTGACGGCTGGGGTCAGGCCAGTCCATCTGGAGTTTCATGGCATTATCTCTTAAACGCCTTTAACTGCAATAGGATGGTCTGACTGATTGGATTGTGCTCTGTAATTAATTACCTGGGTGCACCGTATGGGAAGCAGCTACAGTGGGAAGAAAGAAGGGAATCCGCCGGTGAGAGCTTCAAATGGCCATTTCTCATTAAGCCAGCGTCGTGTAGCATTACTCACTGGGCACAAGGGGTTAGTTGCAGTGTCCTGGCCCATGTCCAGGTGAAGGATTGTGGTTTTACTGCTCTCAATCAATCCCCTAAGCCTGGTGTGCTGCATGCCACTCCTGCTGCAGGAGCCACCGACATACCCAGCCTTGGGGACCTGATGGGAGGACAGAGTAGCTGTTGCCTGTTGTTTGTGTGCTGGTGGTCAAGGAGGAGCCTCTCCTCTGGGAGCCCTGGCCAGGGAGACAAGTCCTGTAAGGAGGGAGGGCAGGATGGTGCAGCCAAAGCCACTCTGCAGCCTTCTCATGAAGCTGATGGTTCCTGGGTGCCAGTGATGACTTCTGGGCATGGCTGGCAGGACCCCTGCTGCTCTTCCTTCCTTTGCCAGGACTCGTGGGCTGCTCCCCACTCCTTCTGCTGTGCGTTTGCTCTGTCTCTTTTGTCTGCTTTTAGCATCCGTTTGTATCTTTAACCAGAAAGCTTTCCTTTGAGGTTAATTGTGCTTTGTTTCCCACCCGACACCCCCCAACCCCCACCCCCCTTCTTTGTGTCTGCTGTGGGGACTAATAAGGAGCTGCAGTGTAAGGGCAAGCAGCGACAGCTCCTTGTTTATTGTTTAATTCAGGAAAAAGCTGCTGGGCTGAGCCCAGCCTGTCTGCTGTTGGGCAAGGGGCTTGGAGGGGAAAGAGATATCTGTGCCCGGGAAGTCATGAGGCAGGGAGACTCCCTGTTGGCCCCAACAAGAACGGTGCTTTGTCCCCATGGTTGCTGTGCCCTGGCTGAGTGGACAGGGAAGGGCCTGGGCAGGAGCAGTGGGGACAGAATTTCAGGCTGGCTTGAGACAGGGAAGTCAATGCTCTGCTGGCATCAAAATGGCCCCTCTGTGTGTTTTGTCTGTGTTCATCTTTCTCCTCCTGCAAGCTGGGGATGTTTAGTCTGGAGAAGAGGAGGCTCAGGGGTGACCTCATGAAGGGAGGCTGTAGCGAGGTGAGGGTTGGTCTCTTCTGCCAGGCAACCAGCAACAGAAGAAGGGGACACAGTCTCAAGTTGTGCCAGGGGAGGTCTAGGCTGGATGTTAGGAGGAAGTTCTTCCCAGAGAGAGTGATTGGCATTAGGGTATGAAAGAAGTTGCCAAGGACTTAGGCCAACAATCGTTTAGCAGCTATTACCTCTGCTGTGCTTCCCCAAAAACCTTTGCTGGGGATCAGAGTGCAAGCACTGTGCCAGGCTCCAGCTAATGAGAGAGTGATTGGCATTGGAATGGGCTGCCCAGGGAGGTGGTGGAGTCACTGTGCCTGGAAGTGTTGAAGCCAAGCCTGGCTGGGGCACTTAGTGCCATGGTCTGGTTGATTGGCCAGGGCTGGGTGCTAGGTTGGGCTGGCTGAGCTTGGAGCTCTCCTCCAACCTGCTTGATTCTATGATTCTAAGTGCTGGGAGGTTTTGCCTGTGTGTTCCTGGGCATGCTTGACCTCAGAGCTGCTTGTGAGCACCACATATCCATCAACCTGCTGCACGTCTGAGGCCTGGAACCGGCTCCCCCCAGGCTGCTGATAGCCAGGGACTCCCCTCCAGTGTGAGTAGCCTGAGGTGGAGGAGGGCGATGTAAAACTCCAGAGGGTCAGCATGGCTGCCAAGCCAGATAAAAGTTGTAGTCCTCTCTGCACCAAAGGCTGATAAATCTTGGAGTTAAAAAAAAAGAAAGAAAGAAAGAAAAGAAGATAAAAAGAAAAAGGAAAAGAAAAAAACCCACAACAAACAAAGACAAAAAGGCATGTGCCAGTTCAACTTAACCCACAAAGGAAACCCACACCATTTAAAACAGAAAAGTCTTTTAAAAATAGATACCTTTTTTTAAGCTGGGAATGCCACTCAGGAGAGTCAACGAGCTCTGTTTCATGAGTTGGGAAGCAAAACGCTCCAGGAGCTGTGAAACCAAACCTCTCATTTTCAAACTCTCTGAGTATCAGGCGTAGCTCCTTGAGCTCTCTGTTTTTCCAGCTGGATCCAGCCTGGCTGTGTGATGGTTGCTGGCTGTGTGATGGTTGCTGGCTGCTCCTGGCCACTGCCACCTGCTACCAATGGGGAATTCACCATCTCGGCCCAGGAGTGAATCATAGAATCAANGACCTTGTCAATAGTCCCTCCCCAGCCTTCCTGTAGGCTCCCTTCAGATACTGCAAAGCCACTCTAAGGTCTCCTCCAAGCCTTCTCCTCTCCAGGCTGCAGAGCCCAAACTCTCTCAGCCTGTCCTCAGAGCAGAGCTGCTGCAGCCCTCTGAGCATCTTCGTGGCTCTCCTCTGGACTGGCTGCAGCAGTTCCATGTCCTTCTTGTGTTGGGGGCTGCAGAACTGTGAAGCTGTGACTCGGATCTGTACTACACCTTGCCTTGGTTTCCCGCTTGCCGGTGGGGCTGAAGGGGAGGTGGAGCCCCTCCCAAGGTGGATGCTTTGTGGAGCATCCCTGATGGTTTGGGTTTTTTTTTGTTTAATTGGCTAAGGAGCCCTTTCATTTGCTTCAGCTCTGACTAATGAGGCGCATCTCACTTTGACAACGTGTCACAAGCAATAAATTTCTCAGGAGCTGCTGGGCTGCAGGGCTGCCCTTGTGCTCCCACCTTCAGTCGCTCTCCTCTACGTCACCCTGCACCGCTGGCTCCTGCCCCAGCCTGGCCCTTTGGCATCATCCCAGAGAAGGAGAGGAGGGTTGGGAAGAAGGGGCGGCGGTGTGAAAGCAGCTATGCTCATGTGCTGGCCTTGAGGCTGGGGATTCAGGGGCTATGTTGTTTACCTGGGCTGGAAATGTGAAAGAAGAAGTTGTCAAGGACTTAGGACAACAATTGTTTAGCAGTCATTCACTCTGCTGTGTTTCCTCAAAAACCTTTGCTGGGGCTCAGTGTGTAAGCACAGTGCCAGGCTCCAGCTAATGAGAGAGTGATTTGCATTGGGATGGACTGTCCAGGTAGGTAGTGGAGTTGCCATCCCTGGACTGGGGCACTTGTGCCATGGTCTGGTTGATTGGATAGGACAACAACCCCATGCAGAGATACAGGCTGGAGTCGGAGTGGCTGGAGAGCAGCCAGACAGAGAGGGATCTGGGGGTGCTGAT
>WAAF01020595.1:40099-105139 GCA_013400475.1 Tricholaema leucomelas
TGTCAGGTAGTGACAGGCCTGGGGGGAGTGGAGCAAAGCTGGAGGTAGGGAGATTCAGACTGGAGGTGAGGAGGAAGTTGTTGGGCATGAGAGTGGTGAGAGGCTGGCATGGGTTGCCCAGGGAGGTGGTTGAGGCCCCATGGCTGGAGGTGTTTCATGCCAGGCTGGCTGAGGCTGTGGTCAGGCTGCTCTAGGGTAGGGCGTCCCTGGGCACGGCACGGGAGTTGGGACTGGCTGACCCTTGTGCTCCCTTCCAACCCTGCCTGATTGTACGATCTACACCTGCTTAGTGTCCAGAGCCAATCAGGCGCTGCCTGCCTCCTCGTGTCTCCTCGCTGATGGGGTGGGGGCACAGAAGAGCCCAGGTGCTCCCCATCTAACGCCACCTGTGCCTTCCTACCCACAGCCCCCTGCGCCCAGGAGCCATGAGCCGCGCCCAGTGCCCGCAGAGCCGCTCCCGGAGCAGCCTCCTGGCCGCAGCCCTGCGGTGCTGCTAGGCTTCCCTGCTCCCCCAGGAAGAGGGGAAGAACCGGCTGCACCCACACCCAGCCTCTTGCATCTCTCCCAAGGTAAGAGCCTCACCTTTCTGCCTGTGAAAAGCAAATGCAAGGGAAAGGAGGGTTATTTCTTGGGTCGTCACGCCTGCAGTCTTGCCCAGGTGGGCGCAGTTCCACAGCAGCCTGTCTGCAGCCTGCTCCTGTCTCCCTCGGCTTGCTAGGAGAGCAAGGTGCCGGCTTGTGGGGGTAGAGCTGCCCTTGTCTTGTAAAGAAAAGGTGATTGTGAAGATGTGGGGCGGGGAGGTAGCTCCTGCTGTGACCCTTCTTGCAGACTGTGTCCCACCTGTGACTTTGCTCCTGGGCTGCTGCAAGGAGCTGGGCTTGGCTGAGGCTGGGGCCTTGGGACTGCCTCCGCTTCCCTGATGTACTTCTGAGGATAATTGTCTATAATGTGCCTCTTAACGGTGCTCTGGAGGCTTCCTGAGCACACACTGTCTTTCCTCCCACTGTCAAAAGCCTTTGGGGTATTTTGGAGGCTCCTAGGGCCGGGTGAGCGAAAGCTGGCTGTGGGAGGGGGCTGAGCCCCTGTTTCAGTGATACAACTTTGCCTGCTCTTTGCACTCTGCAGGAGGGTTTTTCTAAGGTTAAAGAAGTAGAACTTGGTTTGCAGGGAGTGATTTGAGGATGGAGCACCTGTAATTGCTCTCCTGGTAGGCACAAGATCAGCGTTCATGGCTGAGGAGTGGGAATCAGGTTTAGAAACCAAGGAGTCAGTTTCTGGGATTGTTCTGAATGTAGGTGTTTTTTTGGGCTTCTTGTTTTCAAAATTCACCTTGCAAACAGAGGCATTCAGCTGTCTGTAGTAAAGTGTCAGAATCAGGATTTCTCTGTGTGTGTTTGTGTGGAGAGGCTGAGGGAGCTGGGGTTGACCCATCTGGAGAAGAGGAGTCTCAGGGGAGACCTGAAGGGAGATTGTAGCCAGGTAACCAGTGACAGAAGGAGGGGACCCAGTCTCAAGCTGTGCCGGGGGAGGTTTAGGCTGGATGTTAGGAGGAAGTTCTTCACAGAAAGAGTGATTGGCATTGGAATGGGCTGCCTGGGGAGGTGGAGTCCCCAGCCCTGGAAGTGTTTAAAAAAAGACTGGATATGGTGCTTAGTGCCATGGTTGAGTTGATCAGATGGTGTTGGGTAATAGGCTGGGCTTGATGACCTCAAAGTTCTCTCCCAACCTGGTTGATTCTGTGCAGGGAAGCTGGGGCCTGGAGAAAAGTGTGGATGTCACCACCCTATTGCAGGGTGGGCATGGACACAAGGCTTCGTTTCTGGGGGGTCTGCGAGAGTTTCAAGCTGGCCCCAGTGAGCTAAAAACATAAGAGTCTGCATGGTGGGGTCTGGCTTGTCCCGTTTGCTTTTGGGAGCTCTCTGCCTGCACCTCTAAGGCTGAGATGCTTCAGCTGGGGAAGTAAGGGACCAGTTAGCAGCACTAAGGCTGACATCCTCAGCCATAAATATCCAGCTCGCTCTAATCCTCCTGGTAGCTCCAGCACTGCTGTTTTCCCAAAGAGTTATTTGACTCTTTGTGTTGCGCTTCTCAGACAAATGGCTTTTAAATAAAACCCTCTGCTAACTCGTTAGGCCTCCTGTCCAGGTCACTTCCTGCATGGGTGATTTATAGGGCCGCTTTTAATGTTTTATTAACTTTAAATCGCTGGGGCCAGTCAATCGGAGTCTATCCCATTAGCCGTGGTGAGTGGCAGCCTTGGGGCAGCAGGCTCCTCTCCTGCAGCCTCCCTCGCTTCTGGGGAGGCCTCGGTGCTTTGAGAGCAACTGCAGGGTGAGAGATGGGAAAGAAAAGGAGGAGGATTCAGATAAGGAGGAATAGATCTGGGAGGGATAAAGGAGATAATGAGGCTTGTGATCGTATCTGTCGAGCTGGCTTATCTCCTGCCATTGGTACCAGTGTCTGCTGAACCATGCAGTGATGGGAGAAGGAGGATCAGGGCTTGGTAAAGAGGTGGCTTCTCCAGCCTGATCCTGGCAGAGTGTCGCTGCCAGAGCATCTCTGAGCACCCCACCAAGACAAGATGTGCTAGGGACAGAGCTTTCCTCCTTGGCTAGTGATACACAAAGCTTTTGAGCTTCTGGCACTCCATCCAATCCAGCAGGCTGCTCCCAGGGGACCTTGAATCCAGCTCTTTGCCATCTCAAACTCTATTTAAAGCTTCTTCCTACTTAGAATAGACCCAGCTCTGGTCAAATCCTGCCATCCCCAGCAGTGAGGTGAGTGGGGCTGGGCACAGCTCTGTCACACATCAGGCTTCTGGGGGCTGAGCAAGTGGAGACCACTCCAGCTGGGAAATCCTAACGAGAGTGATGTGAGGCTGCAGCAGCTTTGATTATCTCTGGTTTTGTTGCTGCTTTTCCCCCCATGCCCTGTCTTTGTTGCACTCGTGCTTTGAGATGTTGTTCAGTGGAGTTTTCCAGCTCTTGGTAACAGGGGGGGGGAAAAAAACCCTGAACTCTTGCACAGCCAGAGCTAATGAGCTCTCTCTGGAAATAAAAGCATCCTGAGGACAGCTTTGCCATACAGAACAGCCTGTTCTATGTGGCTGCTCCAGCCACTGCCTCTGAGCAATGGCCCAGCACGGGAGCTGTAGGGAGCTGAGCAGAGCTGTCACCTCACATCCTTCCCTCCAGCCATTGCTCACCTGAGGCCTCAAGAAAGGCAAGCCATGGTTTGCTCCTCTGGCAGGACTCTGATGAAGGGACAGGGATTTGAGAGCTCTGCTCCACCACCCTGATGCAGAGTCCATCACCTTGTGCCTGCTCGCAGGACAGACCAAGGAGGCAGCACGCATGCCCGTGGGTCAGCAGCAGCTTTTACTGGCTTGGAAAAGGATTTGGGTAATGCCCTGGGTCCCATCACTTGGCTGGGCATCCCCTGGGGTGAGTGGGCATAGAGGAGGTGGGCTAGCTGCAGCCCCACGTGTCTGCGGGGAGAGCAGCCCTGCAGTCCCTGAGGGCTGTCGAGCTTGTCAGGCATATGACCAGGAGGGAATTTATCTTGCAGCAAAGCCAGCGTCTGAAAGCCATCCCTTCTGACGTGCCCATGATTTGCTGAAACCTGCGTCTCCTTTGTCATATTCCTGTCTCAAATCCCAGAGCAGAGGCTGAGGACTTGCTCGCAGAGAAGAGCGGGTGGGTGGGTGGTGGTTGTTGTTGGTGGTTGTTTTTTTCCCCTCCGCCTTTAAATATTTATTCTGAGCTCTGGAGATGCGCAGGCTGTGATGTGCGGAGCCTGCCTGCGTGCCGGCGGTGCCTCCCGCACGGCAGAGGAGGGGCTGCCTGCCCCTCCCTCCCGGGAGCCAGCACAGGCGGAGCGCATCGCTTCCTCCTGCTGCTGCCCTCTGCAAGAGCTGGGTCCGAGGGGCTCGATGTGAGGTGATCACCTCCTATCACCCATGTAGGAACAAACCCCAGAAAAGCACTATGCAAAGAAAGCTGGAGACTGTGAGCTGCCCTTTGGGGAAGGGGCTGAGACAGAGCTAAAAGCAGCCTGACTCATCTGGTGAGTTCCATCCTTGGGGTGGCACATCTCAAGTGGCACTACCCACCCCTCTGTGCCCTGCCTGACTTTCCCGGGGCTCAGCAGCACACAGAGTGCTGCTGAAGACTTTCCCTCTCATCTTTGCAGTTTGTCCTGGGCTCTCAAGGTCAGGCAGGTAAGCAGAGCGATGCTGTCAGCCTTGGCTTTGCAGCCTGAGCTGCCGTGCTGTGCTCAGTCATGGATTTGGGCTTCCCTCCCTTTCTCTCATCTTGCTCTACTTTTCCAAGCCTTCCTGCTGCCAGCACTTGGATACATGAATTGAATTCAGGGAGAGTTGTCCTGTGCTGCTGGGATGATGTGCTTGGCATGCTGATGAGGTGCTGGGATGAGAAGGTGGCTCTGTCCCATGATGTGCTGGGCACTGAGGGGCTGTGTCAGAGCAGGTATGGTCCTGCGTACCCTTGAGAAAGAGGAGATGGAGTCTCATATGGCTGTGGGCACCACCCTCCAAGCATTTCCCTGGAATCTGGTTCTCCCACCTCTGGCTCTGCCACAGGAGAAGCAAGGGAGAGAGAATTTTGCATCTTCTCCTTGTAGCTTAGAGTATGGTGCTGTTAGAGATGTTTGGTCACCACAGCCTCATGCAACACTCCAGGCTAGGGACAGAGTGTCTGGAAACTGCCTGTCAGAGAAAAACCTGGGGATGCCAGCCAACAGCCAGCTGAAGGTGAGCCCAGATGGCCAGGAAAAGGCCAACAGCATCCTGGCCAGCATCAGGAATAGTGTGGCCAGCAGGAGTAGGGAAGCGACTGTCTCTCTGTACTCAGCACTGGTGAGGCTGTACCTTGAATGCTCAGTTCAGTTTTGGGGTCCTTGATACAAGAAAGTCATTGAAGTGCTGGAGTGTGTCCAGAGAAGGGCAGTGAAGCTGTTGAAGGGTCTGAAGAACAGGTCTGATGAGGAGCAGCTGAGGGAACTAGGGGCATTTAGCCTGGAGAAGAGGAGGCTAAGAGAACTCACTCTCTACAATTCCCTGAAAGGAGGTTGGGGTAAGGTGGGGTTCAGTTTCCTTTCTCTAGAAACAAATAATAGGAAATGCTAGAAACATCCCCAGGTTGCATCAGGGAAGGCTTAAAGTTGAGCATGAGAAGAAACTTCTTCACTGAGAGGGTTCTCAAATGCTGGAACAGGCTGCCCAGGGAGGTGGTTGAATCCCCATCCCTGGAGGTGTTTGAATGACACAGCACCAGAACTGGCAGAGTTAGAGAATGGTTGGACTTGATCTTAAAGGTCTTTTCCAACCAAAATAATTCTGCCATTCTCTGATTCCAAGTTCTAGAGGAGAAGGCAAGGAGCTGGTTTCTCAGCAGCTCTGCAAGGCCTGGGAGAATGTCTGCCTTTCCAGGTGAGCACACAAATTGTTACCTTTGCCTCCAGCTGCTGCAGCCCAGGCGACCTGCTCAGCAGCTGGCATTCACCAGCAGAGAGCCTTGTCCCCAGTCTCCCCTGGCAGTGCCAGCCGCAGGCTCCCTGGGACCTGTCAGCGTGTGGGCAGTGATGCCGAAAAGCCTCTGCAGAGGCCTAGGACTGGAGATGGCAGGTGCAGATCCACTGGGAGATGCCTTGAAACCAGCATGTAGCCAAAGGCAAGTGGAGGCAGAGGAGGCAGTAGCTGATGTAGTGGAGTATGATCTCCTTTAAGGGAGAGCCACATGCAAGGCAGCTGCCTGGTGCAGTGCTAGCACTGGGAAATGACTCAGGTAAGCTGCAAAGCAATGAGGTTGGGACCATGCTGATGGTTGTCTGGGCTGCTTCTCCCATGCCTGCCTGCCCTCCACCTGTACCTACCAGCAGTTGGCAGCAGGACCAGCCCTCTTGCCCCTCACTGAATTTCAGGCCAGAACAGCCTCATTAGCGGGAACATTTTCCTGAGACAAGTTAGAGCTGCTGTAAGAAGTGGAATTCTCTCTCTTTTCTACTGTTGCAACTGTGAGCATTCGAATTGGCTTCCCTTATACTGTGTCATGTCAGAACTCTTGTGCACAGGAGGGTGCCATCAGGAGAAAAGAGTTAAATTACAGCAAGGATGGTTTGGGGGAGAAAAACCTTGTTAAGGATTTGTTCCTGCTTGGTTGTTTCATAGGGTCAGAGCCACTGTGCCCACGCAGAGTGATGCCAGCCTCCACCTGCCTCTTTCCTCCTGCCTGCCTTTCCTGGTGCCTGCCTGCCCCATGGGGATTGTTTAGGGTGGTAGCTGTGAGTGAGTTTTGAGGGAAGTGGAGAATCATAGAATCAAACAGGTTGGAAGAGACCTCCAAGTTCAGCCAGTCCAGCCTAGCACCCAGCCCTGGCCAATCAACCAGACCATGGCACTAAGTGCCTCATCCAGTCTTTTCTTGAACACCTCCAGGGATGGTGACTCCACCACCTCCCTGGGCAGCCCATTCCAATGCCAATCACTCTCTCTGACAAGAACTCCCTCCCAACATCCAGCCTAGACCACCCTTGGTACAACTTGAGACTGTGTCCCCTTGTTCTGTTACTGCTTGCCTGGCAGAAGAGACCAACCCCACCTGGTTACAACCTCCCTTCAGGTAGTTGTAGACAGCAATGCCCCTGAGCCTCCTAGTAGTCTTACTATGCCCCTGAGCCTCCTCTTCTCCAGGCTAAGCAACCTCAGCTCCCTCAGCCTCTCTTCATGGAGTTTGTGTTCCAGGCCTCTCACCAGCTTTGTCACCCTTCTCTGGGCATGTTCCAGTATCTCAGCATCTCTCTTGAATTGAGAAGATGTTTGGCTCCTGTTCTGCTTCATCCTCCCAGAGTCAGCCCTTGCCCAGGGCTACACCACCCTAGGGCTCTCTGGCTCCAGCGGGATTATTCACTAATCAACACGTCTGCAGGAACAGACAGTGCCAGAAGTGTCTCCTGGGAGCAAAGCTATGAGAGCTGAGACTTGTAGGAAGCCTTTCCTCAACATTCAAGTTTCTTCAGTCATGGGTCATTTGACCCAACCAAACTCTGTGGCAGTCCAAGGGCCATGGGGAAAGCTCCCAGAGCACGCTCAAGGGGAAGCTCGCAGCTGGATGCTGCAGTGATTTATTGGTGAGTGGTTGGGATAAGTCATATTTCATAAGATCAGCCAGGAAGAAGATTGCTGATTAATTCTTTCTAACAAACAACGGTGAGCAATGTGCCTCCGTTCGAGCCAGACTGACTTTTACAGTGATTCATGGATTTCTTTTTCCCCCGCAGTAAAAAAACCACTTTTGTGGGGACTGCTGGTGTGCGGGGGGCCTGCTTGCCTCTGTGAGTAATTCCCCCCCTTCCCCAAAGCACTGGGGTGTGGAAAACCGATGAACTTCTCAGCAGGATCTGCAGGGGGGGGACTTGAGAGGGAGGCAGGGTGAGCTTGGCTCTACCGCCGCAGCCGATGACTGTATCTTTTTGAAGAGCATGGCAGGAGGTGGGGGAGTGGGAATTTAGCTGCCAGAGATGCTGAGGGAGGTGAATCTGGGAGGAGCCGAGGTGTCTGTGCGTGCTGTCTTGGGCTTGTGTTGAGTTGGCCTCCCTTCTAGGCTGTGCAGGAGAGGGAGAGACACCAGGCTTACACCACTGTGATGCATAAAGGTCAATCCGTTTACTGAAGCTAAGATCTACAACTACCTGAAGGGAGGCTGTAGCCAGGTGGGGTTGGTCTCTTCTGCCAGACAACCAGCAACAGAACAAGGGGACACAGCCTCAAGTTGTGCCAGGGGAGGTCTAGGCTGGATGTTAGGAGGAAGTGCTTGTCAGAGAGAGTGATTGGCATTGGAATGGGCTGCCCGGGGAGGTGGAGTCACCGTCCCTGGGGGTGTTCAAGAAAAGCCTGGATGAGGCACTTAGTGCCATGGTCTGGTTGACTGGACAGGGCTGGGTGCTAGGTTGGACTGGATGATCTTGGAGGTCTCTTCCAACCTGAAAACTGGAAATTGAATTGGAAATTGAAGTGATACTGATATAGTGGAGTTGGGTAGAGGAGCCTGTACTTTTGAGAGCTCACAAAGCAGAGTAGGGGCTGTCCACACACACAGAGGCAGACCTAACCAACTACCCTCCTTAATCCCCCTTTGCAGCAACTTAGCCACAACATTGCTTGTTCCCAGGGCTGACCAGCCTGGTTTCCTTACACAGCTCAGAACTCCCTTGGCTTCTCTGCCAGCCTCCCAAGGCCACTTTTCTGCAGCTGTGCCTCCTTATCAGTTCAGTTACTCAATCCTGCTTGCTCTCCTTATTTTCTCAGACTATTCAGTTCTGACCAACTCTGCTCAATCCTGTTCAAACCCTGGCAGGCTTGGCAATGTGAGGTTGACTGAAAACAGCTGATGCTGGAGAGCCCTTGCAGCCTGCTACAACAATCCTCTGGCAAAGAAAACACTTCAGGAATCAGAGAGTTCCAGCATGGTAGGGGTTGGAAGGGGCCTCTGGAGATCAGCTAGTTTGATCACCCAGCTATATGCAATTTTGCTTGGGGCAGGTTGTACAGGATGGTGTCCAGGTGGATTTTGAATGACTCTAGAGATGAAGACTCCACAAGCTCTCTCAACCTCTCTGGGCAGCCTGCTCCAGAGTTCTGTCATCCTCAAAGTAAAGAAGTTTCTCCTTAAGCTCAGGTGAAAGCTCCCATGTTTTAGTTTTTGCCCACTGCCCCTCATCCTATCACTGGCCACCGCTGAGAAGAGCCCAGTTCCGTCCTCAGGACTTCCACCTTTTGCATATTTATATGCATCTGTAAGATCCCCTTGGTCTGCTCTTCTGCAAGTTTGACAGCCACAGGGCTCTCAGCCTTTCCTTCTCACAGAGATGCTCCAGGCCTCTCAGCATCTTTGTAGCCTCTGATGGACTCTTTCCAGTAGTTCCCTGTCAATCTTGAATTGGGGAACCCAGAACTGGACACAGTACTCCAGCTGTGGCCTCACTAGAGCAGTGTAGAGGGAGAGGAGAACATCTTTTTACCTGCCAAACACACCTTAGAATAACCCTTGGTCTTCTTGGCCGTGAGGGCACATTGCTGGCTCATGGAGACCTTGTCCATCAACACTCCCAGATCCTTCTCCACAGCTGCTTTCCAGCAGATCAAACCCTCACCTCTTCTGCTGCAGGGGGCTATGCTTCCACAAGTTCAGGAAGCACACCCCAGAATCTTTCACTGCAGTGTGGTTTGGTTTCTGTTTCTCTCTAGCACCTTAGCTTTATCCTGGAAGGCAGCCAGGCTCCTCCATCCTCCATGCACCTGGGTGGAAGCATGCACAGGAGGTGGCAGCGTGGGGCTGGGGGTGCAGCTTCTTTAGAACAGCCAGGTGGGCCCGGGAAATGCCAGGCAAGGCTCTACTCAGAGGTGTGAGCAGAGCCTGCCTCTTGGAGGCGGCCCTGGTTCCTGCTGCCGTGCTGGGGGCTGGGTCTGGTTTGGAGAAGGAAGTAAAGAACAAGAGTAGCAGTTCAAAGTGGCTTCAAACTGAAAGAAGCTCGATTTACATTGGACACTGGAACGGGTTGCCCAGGGAGGGTGTGGATGCTTCCTCCCTGGAGGTGTTTAAGGCCAGGCTGGATGAGGCCTTGAGCAGCCTGCTCTAGTGGGAGGTGTCCCTGCCTATGGCAGGGAGTTGGAGCTGGATGATCCTTGAGGTCCCTTCCAACCTAAACCATTCTATGATTCTATGATTAGAAAGAAATACTCCCCCATGAGGATGGTCAGGCACTAGAACAGGTTGCCCAGAGAAGTGGATGCCTCATCCCCCTAAATGTTTAAGACCAAGCTGGATGAGGCTTTGAACAAGCTGGTCTAGTGGGAGGTGCCCCTGCCCATGGCAGAGGGTTGGAACTGGGTGATCTTTGAAGTCCTTTCCTGTTGACTTGAAACTTCATTTGTTTTCTTGGGGTGAAGTTTTTTGAATGTTCTTGCTGAAAAATGCAGGTAACCAAGGGCCAAACCCTTGTTTCCTGGCACAGGAAAGGGAAGCTGGCACCATGGTGGGAGAGGCTTGTGTACAAACACTGTTAGGAAGGAGAAAGAAGGACAAGTCAGCCTGGAGGTCGGTGAAGCACCAGGCAGGCTGCCACATCTCCCTTGGTGCAGCAAGACACTGGTGAGATGCTAGAATGGGTTGCCCAGGGAGGTGGTGGTAACCCAACCTTGGAGGCTTTTAAGGCCAGGCTGGATGGGCCTCTGGGCAACCTGGTCTAGTGTGAGGTGTCTCTGCTCACAGCAGGGGAATGGGAACTGGATGACCTTTGAGGTTTCTTCCAACCCTGATGATTCTGTGAAGACCCCGTGGCAGTGTGGCTCTGCCCACCAGACACCTGCCCAGGTCCCATGCCCTTGCAGTTGGCTCCCTGAGCATCGACAGAGGCTGCCTTGGCACACCAGCGTGCCTCCTTCTCCTCCTCCTGCCCTCCCTCCACCGTGGTGCCCATCCTGCATTCATTCCAATGCCCGTGTACTTCTCTAAGGCCAATATACTTTGAATTACTGCTCATCTATTCCTCTTGACATCCTGATGCTCATAACTAGGGAGCCTGCATTACCCGTTTGCACATCTGTCAAGCTGCGTGTTCCTTGGCCATTTCCAGAGATACATAAAATTGCCCGTGGTTATGACATTATTGACAACCAGCCCTGGCTCCTTCCCCCTCCCCGAGCCCAAATGGCTGCCTGGCTTTATGAGGATTGATATTTGGGCAGTAAATATTTTAGAGCCACATCTGATGAGTGTGTCTGTGTGGGTGAATACATTTCTGGCTGAGGACAGATGTTGGAGCTATCTTCATTGGGAACATGGGGGGCTTGGCTTTCTGTCTCCTGCCATTGCAGCGTCTCTGTCATCTCTCTCCAGCCCCCAAAGTGCTGCCCATTCCTGGTGGGTTGATCAGAGGGCTGGAGCACCTCTTCTATGAGGACAGACTGAAAGAGTTGGGGCTGTTCAGTCTGGAGAAGAGGAGGCACCCAGGTGACCTTCTTGGGGCTTTCCAGTATCTGAAGAAAGCCAACTAGAGCCTGGGCTGCAGCAGGAGAAGTGTGGCCAGCAGGGCAAGGGAGGTGATTCTCCCCCACTACTCCACTCTGCTGAGACCCCACCTGGAGTACTGCATCCGGTTCTGGCACCTCTATGACAAGAGGGATGTGGAGATGCTGAAGCGTGTCCAGGGAAGGGCCAGGAGGATGCTGAGAGGGCTGCAGCAGCTCTGCTGTGAGNGAGGCTGTGGTCAGGCTGCTCTAGGGTAGGGTGTCCCTGGGCATGGCAGTGGTGCTGGAACTGGCTGATCCTTGTGGTCCTTTCCAACCTTGACTGGTTCTATGAACTGGAGGGAAAAGCCAAACAAAGGTTGTTGAGAAGGAGCTGGGCTGGCTGGGATGGCAGAGCTATGATAGGGGCGCTGAGTGTTAGTGTCTCATTACTGCATCGTCCTGCAGGAGCAATGAAGCTGGTGAGGGGTTTGGAGGACATGTTGTATAAGGAGCAGCTGAGGGAACTGGGGGTGTTTAGTCTGGAGAAGAGAAGGCTAAGGGGAGACTTTTATTGCTCTCTACAACTACTTGGAAGGAGGTTGTAGTGAGGGCAGTGTTGGTTTCTTCTTCTGAGTAATCAGTGGCAGGATGAGAGGAAATGGGCTTAAGTGGTGCCAGGGGAGGCTTAGACTGGATATGAGGCAAAACTACTGGAAGAGTGGCCAGGTGTTGGACCATCCCTGGACGTATTCAAGAAGTGTGTCACTTCAGAATATAGTTTAGTAGTTGGTTTATGGTTGGACTCGATACTCTTGGAGATCTTTACCAGCCTCAATGATTCTGTGGTTCTATCACAGAAACATCCAGGTTGGAAAAGCCCCTCAGGATCATCAAGCCCAACCTATAACCCTTGTCTGCAAGATTCATTTTAAACCATATCCTTAAGCACCACATCCAAGTGACCCTTAAACACATCCAGGGTCAGTGACTCGACCACCTCCCTGTTCAGCTCATTCTAGTGCCTGATACTGGGCTCCCCATGTCCAGCAGGACCAAATTCCTACAAGCAAGGTGTTTTCCTTTCCCAAACCCATGGAAATTACCAATTCCTGCTGTGCTGGAAGAGAAGTGTCAGCCCTTTTTAAAACAAAGATGATGAGCACCAAGCTGTCTATGCTTTCCAAGGGATGCATTTTGTCTTGGTTCTGAGAAGCTTCGTTCCCCAAAGTTTCAAAACACAGTCTGGTAAATGCCTCCAAAGAGGAAGCAACTTGGGAATGACACAGCCTGGGTGACCTGAACTGTTGTTTTATCTTGCTGAGGAAAGCAGAGGAACCCATTTTCAATTCCTCAAAATGATTTACTGCCTTCTCCTTTCATCAGCAAAACAAGAATGGTTGTCTGATTCCTAGGGAGGAGAAAGGCAGATGTAGCTCCTGCAGAGCAAGTCAGTGCTGGGCCACCTGCAGATTGAGGTGTCACAGCTGGGCTTGGGCTAGATCTCAGCTGAGGGCACCAGGATCTGGGGAGCTTTCAAAGCACATCTGTGTTTGCATTCTCTGGGAGTTATGCTTGTGCTGCTAAATGGAGTTGTCCTTGCACTTGTCCAAGCCTGGGCTGGGACTTGAGGAGGAGAGCATCCTGGAGGTCTGGCACAAGCTCCATCTCCCGCAGTGTGGGGCTGGAACACATGCAAGGCAGGTCAGCCTGTGAGTCCTCCTCCTTCCTTGTTGCCATTTTGCTGCTTTTCCTCTTTCTCTGAGCCCGGAGTGAGTGCACTGAGATGTGTAAGAAATCAGCTGCCTGGGGGCGGCTTTGCAAGTGCTCCTGTCTCGATTTCTGGGAGCTTTTGTCATGACAGCAGGAGCCTCGTGGCTCTGAAGTGGGGTGCTGTGTGTCAGGCTGGGGCCCACTTCTGGGTGGCCCAGGGTCAGGCGATGTGGGGGCTGCCAGGTTGGTACCCCCACTGGTGTGTCACCCAAATGCCGTCTGCACCCAGGGTGTGGGTGTCTTCTTCCTCACCCGCTTAGCTCGCTGGTGGGGGAGCAATGTGCAGAGGAGGCTCACTGCAGGTTCAGTGGCAGGGAGTAGGATGGAGCATTTTTGGGTCCTGCTGCTTGGGGTTTGAAGCTGTTGCCTGTGCAAGGGGTGTGCCTAAGGGGATACATGGATGTCTAGGGGTGCACGCATGTGGTTGCTGGGACATGGAGTCCACCCTCCCTCCAGCATCCAGTTTGCTCTTTCAAGGAGAGCCCTGTGACGTGAGGGATCTTATCAACACAGGGCAGATTTGCCAGGGAGATGAGAAGGTGTCCAGCTCTGTTTGCCAGGGTTTGGTGTCTCCATCTCCAAAAAGCTTGGCTGTGGGAGCCACGCTCTAAGGTGAGGAGTTCAGTGGCCTCGTTTACTTGCCGATGAAGGATGCTGCCCTGACCCTGGCCAGTCTGCTCTTTTATGGCAAGGGAGTATCTATTTATTTATGATTTCCGTGGGTGGTGTTTTGGATGATCTATTGAGCCAGTGTGAGATATTTTGAGGCGCAGTGAGATATTTTAAAAGCATCTCATCACTCTGGAAATATCCATGTGCCATAGCTGTGTATTAGTCATTCGGAAAGGGAGTGATTTCAATGAAAGAAAAAACATTTCATCTTGTCAAAGCAGTTTCACTCACTGTCTGCCAGGCAGCTGCTGTCAGTCCTCAGTCTCCGTGGCTGGTTTTACTCTTCTCAGGCTCTGCCCCTTTATTTTCCAACAAGAAGTAAAATAAACCTGCTAATGGATATTGGTGGCTATGAACTCATCTATTGTCAGTCAGAGCCTTTAAAAAGATGCAATAAACCCTCTTTGCACTGGATTAATTCCAGTGAGGTTATTTCTCCTGGGGACTATATCCATTTGGAAGGAGAAACTCCTCCTCCAGGTATTGGACCTCGAATGCAAACCCCTGCCTCCAATGTGATTTATCCCCCTGGAAAGCAGGAGTAACTCCAGCACACTCTTTGCAGTAGCTGGGGATGCAGAATTAGGCTCCTGGAGAACAGGAAGAGAGATGGTTTTCTCCTAGGAAGAGTGAAAAACGTAAAAAGGCTGTAAGAAAACACAAATGATGAGGCCTCATCCTGCAAGGGAAAGCAGCACAGATTCCTTCTGCAAATGAAAAGCCAAATGAGCTGCAAAAAAACCCCACCGAGGTAGGAGAGATTTTTCCCTTGGAAGGACTCCGCCACAAATCACCTAATGCTCGGCTTTGCGCTGCCGTTTGGGAAAACCTTCATCAGCTGCTGCTGCTCTCTGCTCTGCTTTACGTGTGGCAGGAGCTGGAGCTTCTCTAGCACAGCCCACATGCACAGGGGAGGAGGAGGCAACCCAGCCCCGAGATGCTCCCATCTAGTTGGATCACTCTCCGTAGCCAGGCTAAGAGTAATCATGCCGTAGCTATGCTGTGAGTACTTACTATGCCCTGTCGCTTTGCGGGATGCAGCTGCCACTGCCTTGTGCCAACCAGTAGATAACTGCTTAAGAGACTCCACGTTTTGCTTAAATCACAGAACCACAGGCTTGCCTAGGTTGGAAAAGACCTTTAAGATCATTCAGTCCAATCACTCACCCAACACTGACAAGTCCTTAACTAAACCATACCCCTAAGCTCTACACTTAAATATGTCCAGGGATGGGGGCTCCACCACTGCCTTGGGCAAAGTCATTCCAATGCCTGATTACTCCTTTAGTAAAGGAATTCTTCCCTATGTCCAATCTAAGCTTCCCTTGGCAAAACTTGAGGACATTTCCTTTTGTCCTGTCACTTGTTATTAAGGAGAAGAGACCAGCCCCCACCTCACTGCAGACTCCTTTCAGGGAGTTGCAGAGAGCTACAAGGTCTCCCCTGAGCCTCCTTTTCTTCAGGCTAAACAACCCTAGGTTTCTCAGCCACTCCTCACCAAATCTGTTCTCCAGACCCTTCACCAGCTTCATTGCCCTCCTCTGGACGTTCTCCAGCACCTCCATGTTCTTCTTGTAGTGAGGGGCCCAAAACGGAGCCCAGTACTTGAAATGCAGCCTCACCATTGCTGAGTGAAGGGGCACAATTGCACTGTTGGGCCACACTATTTCTGTTCCAAACCAGGATGCCATTGGTCCTCCTGTCCACCTGGGTACATTGCTGGTTCAAAATTATCCCTTTGTGTACTTGGTTGGTGTCAATACCAGAGTTTTCCGAGGCTAAAGGATGCTAAGGCACATCTAGCAGTGCATTCAGGGAAGCCAGGTGTGTCAGCTCTTATGGGGAGATGTTCCTCTGTTGCAGCAGCTTCTCCTTGACCATCTCCTTGGAGTTCTGAAGTCCTGTCTAGCTTTTCTTCACACCTGCTACCAAAGCCCTGTGTGCACAGGCCTGCTCCTGCCAGCATGATGCTGAGCACTGGCTGCCCACCCCGGCTCCTGCCAGTGCGGTCAGAGCCACTCCAGCCAGGGCTTTAAATAGAAGCTATTAATTGGAGAGCAGGAGAGGGCAGGGGGGAAGCAGCCAGGTCCCCTGGGGAGGATGCCAGCAGAGTCTCAGGGTTTATTGAGCCTCCTTCCCAGCTCCCCTAGGACAAAAGGGACTGCTCCCTATGAAAGCAGGAATTGGGGTCAAGGTGTCAGCTGCCCTGCCTCAAGTGCCCATAAACCCTAGCACTTGCTCAAAGCTGGGCTTGGCAGTGGGAACTTGTCAGCTTTACAACTGCTGCCTTCTGTTTCTGGCAAGATGGAATGAAGATGGCAAATCAGAGCCATTTCTCTCCTTTAACCTTTTCCCTTTCATGCCCACACTTGGCACAATTATCTTTCTTTGGTTTGTGCTTGGCTCTTCCTCGCTGGATGCTCAATGCATACATACTGACCTCTTGCATTTCTTGGCCACGGGCAATATTTCTTTGTTTTGAAGATGGTGGAGTGCTGGAGCAAGCTTCCCAGAGAGGTGGTGGAGTCTTCAACTCTAGAGACCTCCTAGATGCCATCCTGTGCAACCTGCACCAGGTGGACCTGCTCTGGTTGGCAGGGGTAGAGGTAGGAAGGTTTGGACCAGATGATGTGAGACCATACCTGGAATACCAGGTCAAATTTTGGGCTTCCCAGCTCAAGAGAGAGAGGGACCTGCTGGAAAGAGTCCAGCAGAGAGCCACAAGGACAACTGGGGGACTTGAGCATCTTCTCTATGAAGAGAGACTGAGAGCCCTGAGGCTGTTTAGTCTGGAGAAGAGAAGGCTGAGGGGGGATCTGTTCAGTGTCTATCAGTATCTGAAGGGTGGGTTTCAAGTGGAGGGGGCCAAGTTCTTTTGGGTGGTCAGCAGCAGTAAGAGAGTAAGTTTCACCTCAACATGAGGAGGAACTTCTTTACAGTAAGAGTGACAAAGCCCTGGAGGAGACTGCCTGGAGAGGCTGTGGAGCCTCCTTCTCCGGAGGCTTTCCAAACCCCCTCTGGATGCATTGCTGTGCAAACTACCCTGGGTGATCCTGCTTTGGCAGGGAGGTCCCTTCCAACCTCTGAAGTTCTGTGATCTCCAGATGTCCCTTCCAACCTCTAAAGTTCTGTGATCTCCTGATGTCCCTTCCAACCCCTATCGCTCTGTGATCTCCACATGTCCCTTCCAACCCCTGTCGCTCTGCGATCTCCACATGTCCCTTCCAACCCCTGTCGCTCTGCGATCTCCACATGTCCCTTCCAACCCCTGTCGCTCTGCGATCTCCACATGTCCCTTCCAACCCCTGTCGCTCCGCGATCTCCACATGTCCCTTCCAACCCCTGTCGCTCTGCGATCTCCACATGTCCCTTCCAACCCCTGTCGTTCTGCGATCTCCACATGTCCCTTCCAACCTCTCTCGTTCTGCGATCTCCACATGTCCCTTCCAACCCCTGTCGCTCTGCGATCTCCACATGTCCCTTCCAACCTCTGTTGTTCTGTGATCTCCACATGTCCCTTCCAACCTCTGTCGTTCTGTGATCTCCACATGTCCCTTCCAACCTCTGTCGTTCTGCGATCTCCACATGTCCCTTCCAACCTCTGTCGTTCTGTGATTCTGTGGCTTCCCACCAACCCAGTGAACTCTCTGCTCTCCCACTCTCTTGGCGTGGCCTCTTCTGCATCTCTTTGCTGGTAGCAAGCATGTCCCCATCCCATCCCCCTGAGTCAGCAGTATGCTGTGTGCTATTCTTGCTTAAAAAAAAAATAAAACCCAGGGTGGTGGTGGTGGGAAAAAAACCCCAAACCAAGAAAGTTTCAGTATTTAAAGTCTTTAAGCAGATGGGAAGCCACAAACTCCAGTCGGTGGAGGGAGCGTGTTTCATGACTAACAAAATATGCCAGGTAGGCCGTTCCACTTGAGATATTTTCAGGAATATAATCACTTTTCACACATCTTCATAAATTTGCCAAAGTGTTAGCTTCCCCCCATATGGATCAGGGAGGATGCAGCATGTCATGACTGTTGCGCAGCATCTTGAATGCTCTGGCTTCGTGGTGGGGTTGGGTTTATTTTCTTCCCCCCCTCCACCTCCCCTCCAACCCAGGCTGTAATTGAAGTTCAGTTGATAATTAGCGTGGGCAAAAGGTCATCCTTGGGTGTTTTGGTGGATGGAGGCTTCTTGGCCTCTATCCAAGGCAGGGCAGAGGAGGTAGAATTAAATGTTTAATAATTTCCCCCTCCCTCCTCTAAATAGAAGGAGCTGGAGCAGTGCCAGGGATGCTGTCCCCAGGGGGATACCAGCAGCTGATGGGGAGGAAACACTAAGGGAGCCCCAAGTGCTGCAGCCTTCCCGTTGAGCTGCTTTGAATAGATGCTTCAGCATCACACTGGGGTAAACAAATGCAAAATATTTTGAAGTCATTCAGTCTTGGCACTGGATTCTTTCTTTTCTTTTCACTATGGTGGCAAAATTAAATAAAGGGACCCTCTTTCTTTTTTTTTCCCCTTTCCCTGCGTGTTATTGATCTTTCACTCAAAATCTGGGCCCTTTTCCAGGAAAAATGAGCCCTTTTGTGAACAAAGAGACAGGCACCTTCCCAACAAAAGTCAGCTTTCAAATCCGATGTTCTGTGTGTTCGAAATTTCATGTTTCTGGTAGGGAAAATATCAATTTCACTCAGATTTGTAGAGAAGTGATGGCAGGGGGAGGCGGGAGGCTGCCCTGAATGGGTTGATGAGCATTTGAAGGCCAGATTGCTTGGAGGGATTTAAAAGCAAAAGAGAAAAGCAACCTTGTCACTGAATTTGAACGGCTTGTCTTCTGAATCCGGAGACAAGGCTGCTGGGCTGGAGGTGGCCCTGCTGGGGCCCTGCTGTCCTTGGTCTTCAGGGTTCTGGAGCCTTCATGGCATACCCTGCATGTGGCAGGAGGGCCCAGCCTGGTTGTCCTGATCACATCTCAGCCTCAGCAGTTTATATAGCTTTTATTTTTCCACATGGTGGCTGCTGGTGCCAGATACCAAACTAGTGTAAGGTGGGGTTGCTGTGTTCCTTTGGCTGGGGATCCCACTGAGAGCTGCTTGCTGGTGTCTGAGACAATAGTGTCTCAGACATTCTGTAATCACACCTCAGAGTGCTGGGTTGAGTTTTAGGCCACTCACTCCAAGAAGGACATTGAGGCTCTGGAGAAGGTCCAGAGAAGGGTGGCAAAGCCGGTGAGAGGTCTGGTGAGGAGGACCTGAGAGAACTGGGATTGTGTATCCTGGAGAAGAGGAAGCTGAGGGCAGAGCTCACTCTCTTCAACTACTTGAAAGGAGGTTGGAGCTAGATGAGGGCTGGCCTCTTCTTCCAAGGAGCAAGCAATAGGACAAGAGGAAACATTCTCAAGTTGCACCAGGGTAGTTTTAGGTTGGGTGTGAGGAACAATTTCTTCTCCAGAAGAAACAGGTTGCCCAGGGTAGTGGTGGAGCCACCATATCTGGAGGGATTGATAAGCCTTGTAGGTGTGGTGCTGAGGGGCATGGTTTTAGCAGGGTACTTGGTAGTGTCTGGTTAATGGTTGGACCTGATGATCTTAAAAGTCTTTTCCAGCCTAAATTATTCTTAGATTCTGGACTTCACCAGCAGTGTTTTATGGCTTGAGTCACTAAATCTCTGTCACTTGCTTGCTTGTTGGTAAAGCATTTGGTAATAGCTTGGGAGGAGATGGGTTCCACTGCTTTGAACTGTGCTATCAACATGGATGCTTAGCTGTTGGGCAGGGCTGCCAAGCTGGCTATGCTAACCACATGTTCATATCACAACCCACCACTGTGACACCAGGGGGACCATGCTCACCTCCCAGTCCTGCTGCTACATCCTTTGATAGTGAGTTAATTGCTTTTCTGCATCAGGATCCTCCCCGCACAGCAGTGACACTCCATCCTCACTGCAATACTCCTCTTCTCCAGACTGAAACAGTTGGGGCTGTGCAGTCTGGAGAAGAGGAGGCTCCCAGGTGACCTTATTGTGGCCTTTCAGTATCTCAAGGGGGCCTACAAAAAAGCTGGGGAGGGACATTTTACGCTGTCAAGGAGTGCCAGGACGGGGGGGAATGGAGCAAAGCTGGAGATGGGTAGGTTCAGCTCGGAGGTGAGGAGGAAGTTGTTGAGCATGAGAGTGGTGAGAGGCTGGAAAGGATTGCCCAGGGCGGTGGTTGAGGCCCCATCCCTGGAAGTGTTTGAGGCCAGGCTGGCTGAGGCTGTGGGCAGGCTAATCTAGGGTAGGGTGTCCCTGGGTGTTGGAACTGGCTGATCCTTCTGCTCCCTTCCAACCCTGACTAATTCTATGAACCCCAGTATATTTCAAGGTCCCCCCAAACCGCATCTTTTCTTACCAGACACCAGGTTTTGTCTCCAGAGTTGCCCTAGGGCAGGTGATTTCACATTGCCATTTCCAGGGTGGCTGAGGGATGAGGAGCAGGAAGGAA
The DNA here is from genome assembly GCA_013400475.1 of Tricholaema leucomelas. Lineage (NCBI taxonomy): Eukaryota > Metazoa > Chordata > Aves > Piciformes > Lybiidae > Tricholaema lacrymosa > Tricholaema leucomelas. The sequence goes on from WAAF01020595.1 coordinate 60,039, forward strand.
AAAGCAAGTGCAGGTCCCTGCCTGGAACTAGACGATCCTTGTCTAGTCCTTGTGGTCCCTTCCAACCCTGACTGATTCTATGACTCTAATAGAGAGGGGATGGAGGCAGCGCTGGCTCCAGGGCATTGTTTCAAGGGGTGTCCATCCTGCTCCTTCTCCACCGCGACATCAAAAGTTTGCTTGGTGCCTGTTAGGAGCAGAGAAGTTTCTCCCCGCAGCCTGGCCGTGAGGTTGCTCCCCGGCTGTGTGTGTAAGCTTGCTTATCTTTGGAAAGGCACGGCGGCGCTGACAAGCGGTGCAGGAGATGGGGGCTGTAGGTGGATCGTTTTTAGCAGCGCGCACGCACGGAGCAGACAGCTTGGGCATGTTCCAAAACACTTCCCACGCCCCCAGGCTGAATTTTAAGAAGCTGGGGCATCTGCACATTCAAAACACTCCGAGGTTGGGGACGTTTGGGGGGTGGGGGGGAAAGAAAGAAAGGAGGAAAAAAAAAAAAAAATCCCAAAGGCAGGCAGAGCAGCCAGCGAGCAGAAGGGGCGAGCAGCACCAGCAAGCTGATGTCTTGCCGTGGAAGGGAGTTTGTGGCAAAGGCTGAGCAGCTCCGAGCCTCTCTCCGGAGGGGCAGAGCACAGGTGAGCGTGGAGCAGCGGTCGCTGGCGTGCAGGCTGGTCTTGCTCTTGGTTGAGTGTGGGGGAGAACAGGAAGAGGAGCTTGAGTTGTCCAGGAATGGTGTCTGGGTGAGTGCCTGTTCGTCATGTCCAAGCCAGCCTGGTGCAGCCTCTGAGCAGCTTCCTACATTTTGGGGGCCCCCAGAGCCTTGTAGGAAGTGGTGGTGGTGGGGAAATGCAAGTGGCTTCCTTATGATGATGGGGAGATGGGATGGAGCCTTGTGCTCATCCCACCTTGTGTGCTTCCAGGGGCTGCCTAGGATTTGGTCCATTAATGAATGAATTCTTGCTGTGGGTCTGCAAGGCTGAGGGCATCCATGGGGTGCAGGATCAGCATCATCCCCTTCTGTGCCTCCTCAAGAAGGTAAAGCAAGCAGCAGGGATTGATGTTGGAAACTCATAAGCCCTGGGCTTGCATCAGCTGGCTATGTCAACCCTACCCCAGGCTCCCTGAGGCAGGGTGGGAGATGGGAACCTCAGGGATGGAGGATGGTTTCTGTGTATGCATGTAGGGTTCAGTGATGTCTTGGAGGCCCTGCAAGGAAGATCTGGGGCTTCCTCTCTGAGTCTTCATATAGGTGTGGATAAGTACCTCCAGGCTGTGTTCCTTGGTTGGGAGTTGTCTGTGCTTGGGTGTCTGGAATTGCCAAGAAATGCCCCAGTTCTTGCTGTTGCTGGTCCCTTGAGATTCCAAATCCCTGCTCCTGGCATTGTGGTGCATTGGAGGTCTGCACTGGAGCATTAGGAAGAGGTGGCTGTAAATCTGGAGAGTCTGGGCTGTCTTTGGAGTTCTTTGGCTTGCTGAGCTGATCTGTGCTCTGAGATCCAAGGATGGAGTGAGGGTCTGTCAGCATGCTCCATTGAGGTCCTGTTCCTGCTGCTGGCAAGGAAGACAACAGTCTGATGTCCTGGCAGCTTGGAACCATCCTTGTAGGGGTGCCTGGGCTCCAACAGCTCCCTTGTATCTCACACAGTGCGTGCCTGCTGGGTCAGGGGATGCTCCTCCTGGCTCGTCACATGCCAGAGGGGCATCTCACTGCTGCTCCTCTTTGCCTGCCTTCCCTGCTGCTCAGCAGACAGTCGCCCTGGCATCTGGGAGACCCAAGCTGCGCCCTTCTGCAAACAAAGCTGGTGGCTTATTTAAAGCTGGCTTTTGCCTGGTGGCAGCAGCTGGTGGTGGGGAGAGAGGGAAGCTTGTGAGGAGTGAAAAGGAGAGGAGCCTAGGCGTGGCAAGCAGCCCTGCCTCTCCCATGAGATAAAGCTCCAAGCTTTTCCTTTTGGGAAGAGGAGGTTTTGTGGGAAGCCTCCACATTCTAAGCATCCCTCCCAGAAGAGGCTGAAGCAGACTTCAGATGATGAACTTTGTAAGTCTCTTGGTGTCAGCAGAAGTAGTGCTCTCCAGTCTGTCCTCACCCTCAAGCATAGGAGTAGCCTCTCGACAATGGATGAGTTTCTGGGCTCCTTCTCTCCTCTGCACCTCTGGCATCCGAGGGAGGACAAGACCCTCCCTGCTGCAGAGCTAGACACGAGATGCTCTCCTGCTGTGTGTCCCAGTGTGAGGAGGAGGAGTGAGGCAGAGAGGCATGGGGATGGACCCAGGTGCCCTGGGGGACTGGCTGGTTCCTGCTAATTAGCTGTGTAACCAGGCGTCACATTGTGAGCTCCTGGCAGATAATTACCTTGCTGGGTGCAGGGAAGGGAGCAGAAAGACTCTGTCCACGGGGACTTTAAAACCTCCCTGTTCTTGGACTCATTTGGGAAAGGAAGGACCAGGAAAAAAAAACAGATTTAAAAACTCCATAGATGTATTTGAAGAGAGCTATTTCTGCCAGGCAAGCAGGCCAATTTGCTACCTGAGTGACACAGTTGATTTGAGCTGTAAGAATCAAGGAGCTTTTGGCCCTTTCTCTTTTTCCACTCCGTGGGCAGGGGGTAGCTCAGCCGTGGGGTGAGCTGGGGGCTGCGGTGGGTCAGGATGGGGGTTCTGTTCTGGCCTCTTCCCCAGCTGGGCATCGCTGAGCTCATGGGTGTGTTAGAGAGGCGGGGGGAGGTGTGGGGAAAAGTCCAGGAGTCATCCCACTGTGGGATGTGCAGTGAGGCTGGCATGGGGCCATCCCCTCCTGCCGTCTCTTTGTTGACGTGACCCTACAGGTGCTGCCTCAGGGCTGCTGGGGGTCCTGGCCCCAAGGCTGGCTGCTCTGCCAGCACGAAGCCAGCTCCTCGGAGCTGCCCCACGGATTGCTGCTGGCTGTGCCAGGGCTGTGCCAGGCAGTGCTGGCCCTTCTTTGCTCCACATGCCTGGCGAGTGGGCTTGCAGGCTGCCAGGGCAGCGCCGGTGCTCTCCTCATGCCGGGGCCCTCGTTAGCTGCCTCTGTCCCCTCTCCCCTCTGCTGATCTCTGGTTTTTCAACCGCTTGCCTGAGTTTGATTTTAAACATTTTGGTTTTCTGGCTTGAAGGGAGAGCTGACTGCATGAGTCATGATGGGGCCTGACAGCTCTCTGCATGCCCAAAGCTGGGTCCGGGGGTGCTGCCAGCGATGGCTGCCCACATGAGTCCTGTCAAGGGGCAGGTGGAACTGGGTGTCCCAGCCTTTCTGCCCCCCACCATTAACCCTTTGCTGCATGGTACTTGGCATGGGGTTGGGCAAAGCTCAGGCTTCCAAAGAAGTATTAGGGGTAGATTTGTGATTTGACATGTAAGAGCAGTGGGGAGGCATCATGGCATGGGGGCACAGCAGGGCAGTGAGGTGGGAAGAGCTTTGGATCAAAATCCAGTGCAGCTCTACCTCTTTGAATTGGCTGTGGTGAATCTGGGGGCTCGATGAGCTAAGGGAAAGGCTCTTGGCCACATGAATGTGTTTTGTCTGGGAACAGGCTTGCAGGGACAACAGACTCACTGGGTCAGTGCCCTTGGCCCTGTTCCAGTGCAGCCAGTATGTCTGCTCCTCCACCAGTGGGATGACAGGCTGATGCTCCCCAAATCCTCTGCCATGCAACAGTGGGGGGCAAGGGATGACAACAACTACTCCCCTTCGTCTAACTGCCACGAGTGCCAAACTACTGCTGCCAACCCTGTCCTGTTGGCAATCTCAGTTCCTTTCCTCCACAATTTGTCTCCCTTTGGAAAACCAGCAGTAACTCTTAGTGCTGTTTCATGGATCATTGCTTTGGAAATCCCAGGGAGAAGGACGCCCTCTCACTGTCCTGCATGGCCACTGCTGTCCTCTGCAGCTCGTTGCCACCACCCTGGCAGCCTTTACTTAGAGGGCAGGGCCATCCCGATCCGTTCCTCGTTGCTCTAGGATGCTCCCAGCATCTTTCTCCAGCCTCAGCCGTACTTCCTGGCAGGCTTGCCAGCTGACCTGGATACAGCTGTGCCACGTTTGGGCTGGGCTGGCTTGTGTCTCCCTGGCTCCCTCCTCGTGTCGTGGCAGGCTAGAGCTCATTTTGCTGGCTTGTCAGTGCTGAGGAGGTGGCCTGGTACTCTGCCTGCTGCACCCCGGGCTCTTCTCGCAGACGGCAGCATCCCTCACGCTGCCTGCTCTTACGTCAAGCATCTCCAGTCCAGGCTGGGTAACAGGCACCACTGGATCTCTGCTCCGTGGGGGTCCCTTCTCTTCAGCTTGTGCTTTTCCTCCCAGATCCTGTTCTGCAGGGAGGGGAGAGGGACACATTAGCATCCCCACCATTTATGGCTCTCCCCTCCCCTTGCCTTGCCTGCCCTCTCCCTCCCTTCCTTTTCTCTTTGAAGAGATTCAGGTCATGCCTGGAATTAGGGCTCCCTGAACTGCCGAGGACAGTGTTTAAACTGCTTACCATCGATCAGATGGAGTGGTTTGGGTTTGGTTTGTCCCCCCACCCTTGCCCTCAGCTGCTGACGGGCACTCCCGGCACGGCGGTTTGCTCCTCGCTTCGATGCCTTTGCCAGCGTGGGCTGCTCTTCCCTGTGCCAGGTGGGTCCTCGGTCCTCGGGGGGCTGCTCCCTCAACTCTGCACCCCACTAGCAGCAAGCTGCTCACAACACCGAGACCTTGCAAGAAGGCATTTTGTTTAGGCAGCTTCGTTTATCGCGCGGCTCCGGCTGGGATTAGACACAGATAAGACGATCAATAAATCCTCCTCCTGGCTGAGATGTGCCGTGAATTTTTCGGGGAAGGGTAAGGAAAGGAGAGTGCCCCTTCAAAGGCAGCGATCCTGGCCAGAGGTGAGGGAGGGGACAGCTGATGCTGAGAGGTGACAGGGCAGGGGCCCTAGCCAGCCCCGTTTGCAAGAAGACATCTGGATGTGGTAGAGGAGAGAAGAAACCCCACGCCCTGCTGCGGCTGGCACGACTCTGCCGCCACAGAAAGTAGGTCAGGCTGTGCTGCAGAGCCCAGCATGAAGGCAAAGCCCCAAGCGCAGCTGGGCACTCACCTTTCCCCCTCCACAGATTCTGCCCCCAGCAGCCTGCCCCAGGCCAAAGGCAAACTGCTGCAGGGCTGGGTTAGCACCAGCCTCTCAGCCTGGTGCTGGGGTGGCTCGCTGCCAGCATGGGGCTCTGTGCCAGAGGAGGAGCAGGGCTGGAGTGGATGTGGACAGGTGCTGGGTGGGAGGGGTTGGAAAGCCCAACTACCTGCCCCCTGCTTGCGTCCCTCAGCTGGCCTTCAGGCTCAGATGCATATTTAGCTGCAGGAGAGAGATGCCCATGGGACTCAGTTCAAACACTCAGGGAGCAGCCACTTCTCCAGCTCCCCAGCATTTTGGACCTCCCTGCCCAGGGCCAGTCCCAACTTCTGGGAGCATTTTCTGCATTGATAGGGAGAAAAAGGGGAAAAAAAAAAAAAGATTAAAGGCAGAAATGAGCCCCTAAATCTGTAGTGCTTTTGGCTGCCTCATGGAGGTTTCAAAGCCCTCCGTAGAGGGGAATGAGGAGCAAGACAGAGGGGGATGGGGGTCAGAACAGGATGAGTGCCCAGGATCCTATAGGTCAGACTCGAGCAGGGCTGTAGGATGCCCCAGCTTGGCTTAGGAGAATGGCTTGGTCCATCACCACTTCCAGGAAGGTTTTCTGGCTGCTGGGGAGAATGATGATATGCTATTGAGGCATAGGTGTTTCAAGGGCAAGGCAGTTGCCTTTCCCAGCACAGCACTTTGCTGGAGCTGGAAGGACCTGTTAGGAGATAGAAGCAAACTTTGAAATTGCCTTTGCCTTGCAAGGGCATGGCTGGGCTCCCACTGCCTGCCTCGCAGAGGAGAGGGATGCTGTGAGTGTTGGACTGCAGCCATGGGAGCACAGCAGGCTGCAGCCAGGAGCACAGGACCACTATCCTCAGACTGCCAGGGTCAGGGAGCTGGCAATCCCATGCTAACGTGGCTCTGCTGGCATTGGTGCTGTGACCGAGAGGGTAGAGGCAGGCAGGGGCTCCAGCAAAGAGGTGGGCTTATCCAAGAGGGCTGGTGGTGAAAATGCAGCAAGCCAAGCAGGGAATAAATTGAGTGTGTATATCACAGGCAGGTCTGGGCTTTATTGATTTTCAATGAAAGGCTGTGTCATGAATTTTTCTCTCCCACTGTATTTGCTGCAAAGTTGCATCTTGGCTCCAAGCATTAACCACTAACTAGAGAGCTTGTTTCCCCCTGCCCCAGGAGATGCTGGAGGGGGGAGGCAGGTTTGCACATGGTCTTTTTAAGCACATGATGGATGCAGTGGCTTTACTAATCCAACACCAGAAGAGCAAGCTGGTACTAACAGTGGAAAATGATGTGCCCAACACAAGTGACTTATCACTGAGGGGCTGCCAGTGGGAAGAGTCTTATTTGATAGGCTGCATTGTGCATCCCTTGCTGCTCCCCCTGGGAATGGGAGCCCATGTCCCTGCTATTCCCAGGAGGGGCAGGACATCAGTTGAGGGTTGTCCTTGCTCTTGCCGGTTTCCTTTTCCTCCTGATGAGGGGAAGATGCTTAAAGAAAGGGAATGTGGTCCCTGTGTCAAAACTTCCTTGGAAGCTGCTGAGACATCATGTTGCATCCTGCTTTTAAGCTGATGTTTGGAATTTGGAGAGTCTCTTTAATCTTGGAGTCGTTGTTCCTAAAGATTAAAGAACATTTGGAAATGAGCAGAGCATGAAATGGTTTAGGAGACATTTCTCTCCATCTTCAGAAACTCTTACAAGTCTTTTTTGCTTCTCGGGTGAACATGTCAGGAACGTAGGGGGGAAGGCATTGAAGCCAGCTGAGGTTTTTATTTAAAGACATAACCTGCAGGGAAAGTTTGAAGGGCTCAGGATGGCTTTGGCTGGAGAAGAGGCAATGGAGAGGAGATGTTCTACCTGGTTTTGGGTGAGAGGAGGAACCACAACAGTTTGTGGCCTCGTAAGGAGAGGCTGCAAAGCCTTGTAGGGAGTTAGGAATGTCCTGGAAGGGTTAACTCTGGTGCTTGGATGTAGCTGGATGCACTGAAGCTGAAGTGGAGCAGTATGCAAATCTATCCACTTTCATAAACTGCTTAATTAGGCAAATGTTAATGAGACGTTAATTACTGTTGTGCCGGCGAATCCCACGGAACGGAGATTATGTTTCTCTTCAAACATCCAGTCTTAATTATAACTTGCACTTAATTCCACTGTCTTGCCTGGGACAGAGCTGGGTAGGGAGGACGAGGCGCCAGTTCCCATGGGTGCCAGCTGCACGTCCTCCAGCCTTGCCCATACCATGGCAGTGACTGTGGGATGGTGGCTGTGAACCCCTCTGGGGCAGGCAGCTCCTGGCATTGGGGTCCATCCTGGCAGCAAACCCTTCAGATATGTGTTGCTTAATGAGTCAGGGTGGAAAATCCCATTTTATATGTAAAAGCTCTCATCCTTTTCCTTTGTGGGCTTGGGAAGCCTTTGGGAGGTCCCCCCTGGTGCCCTGCGTGCTCCAGGGATGCCACATTGCTCTGTTCTGGAAGTGTCTAACCCCAGCTGCGCAGAAGGGGAAGGAGGAGCCTCTAGAGATGCCAGCATGCATGCTGCATCTGGTCTCCTCCTCCTTCACTTTATTTCTCTCTGTTCTGGAGGTGTCTACCCCCAGCTGCTCAGATAGGATCAGAAGGGGAAAGGGCAACCTCTAGAGATGCCTGCATCCATGCTGCATCTGGTCTCCTCCTCCTTCACTTTGTTTCAATCTATTCTGGAGGTGCCTACCCTCAGCTGCTCAGACAGCGGCAGAAGGGGAAGGGGAAGCCTCTAGAGATGTCAGCATCCATCCTGCATCTGGTCTCCTCCTTCTTCACTTTGTTTCTCCCTACCTTGGCCTTCCCAGCCAGACTGCAGATGCTTTCTGCTGCCTCTGATTCTTGATGCCTGTATGGATTTTTCATCGATGGGAGTGTGAATTGCCAGAGGTCCTCCTTCCACACTGCCTGGCGCCTGCATCTGAACGTTTTTGATGTATGACTTCAGCTTGGAGATCATCAAGAGATTGCTGGGATGATGGGCAGAAAAAGAGCATCTCATTTCCAATTTGATCACCTATTACTATTGTTATCATTATTTTTCTTTTACATAGCTTCCATGAATGCTCAGGATAATACCACACTTTCAAATGAGGTGTTAGTGAGCCACCAAATTTGCATCCTCCAGGTTGTTTGTGTTTTGTTTTTTTTTTCCTGGTCTGGTTTTCATCCATGTGTAGTTGGTGGCTGCTCTGGGCTAGCTGTGAGGTCTCCTGGGTCTTTGCTTATTGCTGAATGACAGATGGGACAGCATCATAAGGCTGAAACATGAGGTTTGGGCTCCACCAGGGCTCTTTCAGTACCTTCAGGGGAAGATTCTTTCCCACAGTAGGGTTCTTTTGACACAAGGAGCTGTTTGCTTTGCTCCTGCTGCTGGTGGGAGAGCCCATGGGCTGCCTGCAGCGCTCCTCCTGGAACCACCTCCATGTCCTTCACATCCCCAGCAAAATGGCTTTTTAATAGCACATTCTATTTAGTAGCTGCATTCTGCACAGCTTGGAGCACGTCACCAGAAACCTGCAGCCCAAGAGCGGTGACCATCATCATCTCGAGCCCTCCCTGATGGCTGGGGGTGACTGGGGAAGCCACTCCAGGGTTGGAGTCACTGGGGATTTCCACTGCATGCTGTCACAGCCCCGAGGGTGATGTGAGAGTGTGTTGTGCCCCTTGGCCCAGCAAGGTTGGACCGGATGATCTCGGAGGCTTCTTCCAACCTGGTTGATTCTATGACCTGTCCTGGGGTGATGATTCTCCCTGTTGATGTTTTCAGTCACAAAGGTGCCAGCTTAGGTTTTGTTTTCCTGGTGTTTCTTTGCTCCCTCACATCCTGGCTCGGCTCTTTGATTCCAGGCAAGTTTGATGTTGTTTCTCCCGGTGAGCCCAGGGGACTCCTGCAGGTGGCTTGCTCCTTTAATCACGGGTGAAGTCCCTCTTGTGATAGGCTGAGTGAGAGCACCCAGTATGGGCAGGCTGCACCTGGTGGTGGGTGCAGCCTTCCTGCTGCTTCTTGCTGCCTTCTTCCAAAATCAACAGAATGTGGCATTTGAAGCTCCTAACGAGCTTCTATCAGAAGCAACCTGTCCAACAACCTAGGGGGGGTTTGTCTTTCATTCTTTCTCTGTCTGCATTCTGTATCTCTGTGTTGAAGTCTCTATTAATTAATTAGTTCCAATTCCTTGAATTGTCCTAGGAAAGGCAGGATCTGGTTGTGTGCCCCTCACAGAGCTGCCTGCCGCTGCCTCCTCCCCTCCTTGCCAGAGCATATCTCCAACCAGCAGAGCCCTGCTGCAGAACCAGCAGCTGCGTGGGAGGCAGCAGCAGCGCTTTGCATGCAGCCTCGAGAACATACAGAGTGTTTGGCAAACAAGAGGGGTGGCAAAGGCAACATGAGTGGCACCAAGAGTGGCTCTCACCTGTATCAAGACCCTGCTGTTGAGATGTTGGTGGTTCCTCTGCTGCTTTTCAGAGCCCCAGAATTACATGAGCAGAGGCTGGGTGCTCTGATGCAGCTCCCCACTGGATGCTAGCACTAGGCGGTAGGGATCCAGGGGGAGCAGCTCCAACTGGGCATTGTAGGCAGAAAAGCAGGCAGAAAGGGAGAAGCCTTCACAGAATGATTCCAGCACCAGAGATGCTCAGGCCACGCCTTCAATGCAGACCCAGCAGCACAGCAGAATGACCAAAGTCATCATGCTGAGCACTCTGTATTCTCTCCCCATGCACAGTGAGGATAAGAGCATCCATCTTGCCCATGCAAGCACCAAGTGCTGGGTGACACAGAATGGTAGTGATTGAAAGGGATCTCTGGAGATCATCTTGTCCTGCCAGAGCAGGTTTGCCTACAGCAGATTGCCCAGGATGGCATCCAAGTGGGTTTTGAATGACTCCAGAGGAGACTCCACCACCTCTCTGGGCAGCCTGCTCCAGTGCTCCACCTTCCTCAATGCAAAGGAGTTCCTCATCATGTTTAGGTAGAACTTCCCATGTTCAAGTTCATGCCCTTTATCTCTTGTGCCATTGCTGGGCATCACTGTAAAAAGGCTGGCCTCAGCCTCCTGACACCCACCCTTTAAGCATTAATAAAATCCTCCCTCAGCCTTCTGCAGCCTAAAAAAGCCCCAAGTCCCTCAGCCTTTCTTCCTGCGAAAGCTAATCTAGTCTCCAAACCATCTTTGTAGCCCTTTGTTGTACCCTCTCAAGCCCCTGTTGATCTGCGCCCCAGAACTGGACTCAATACTCCACAGGGCAGGGCAGAGGGGGAGGAGAACCTCCCTCAACCTCCTGGCCGCGCTCCCTGATGCACAACTTCACTGGAACCAGTGATGTTCTGCCTGCAGCTGCCTGCCACTTCTCACTGCCAAGCCCAGCACTTGCTGGAGTTAAAACAAAAGGAGGAGAGAGCAGAAAGCAAGGTTTGGCTCAACAGCACATCTGAGTTAGCCTCTGTGTGCTGAGAGCCCAGTGCTGGGGTAAATTCATTGGCACAGGACCAAACCACATTCTGTGACTCCGTGAATATGTTCTTCTCATGGCCTGACAGCGATGAGGCAGACAGAGGTGATGCAAAGGTGACAAATGAGAAGGTTTGAGTTAACAAAGTGTAGTCATCTCTCATTAGAGGGAAATGAGTTCCTTTTACTGCCAACCCTTTGAACTTGTGCCATTGGGAGAGGTCTCACCTTTCAGTCTTCTGAAATGCCAGGTAGTTTGTTTCTTATTTACCTTCACTGCCAGGTTGGTGGCATGGTATCACTTGAACTGTCTGGAGTGCCTGTGCTGGGCTTGGAGCTGTCTTGACAGTCAGCAGGGGATGCTGCTTGAGGACAGAGATGCTTGAGGGGGCATCAAGGCAGGGGCACAGTGTGAAGGAGGAGATGGTCAGGGCTGGGGGAGTGAAATCTCTCTCTGCTGAGTGAGGCAAGGGGAAGGAAAGGCTCTTTAGCAATCAGCCAAAGCTGGGAAAGCAGATCCACAGCAGGAACCTGCAGTGGTTATAAGTCTTTTAGTGAAAATTACACCTGTGGTTCAGCTGCTTCATGGCCCGAGACACAGGCCTGCTTTTTGGTTCAGCAATGGCTGCTGCAGGACCAGAGCTGAAACAAAACTGGCATCTGTTTTAATCCTTTCCCCCTTGCTGCCTTCCTTTGATGCCCTGCTGGTATGCTAACCCCACAAAAGATCACTCAGGGTGTGGGAGAGGCCAGGAGCTGGGTTGGATGCCCCAGCTAGCAGCAGGAGGACAACTCATCCCTGTGCAGCCCCTTTGCTCAGTGACCCTGGCTGAGGCCACCTCAGACAAGGGCTGCTTTGCAAAGAAAGAGTGAGCCACAGCTGCCTGCCATTTGGTAGCTAAAGCTACTAAAGCTTTGCAGGAAGGGAGGATTTGTTTCTCCCTGCCAGATTTGGGGCAGGCCAGGCAGGATCTCCTCAGCCTGGATTTCAAACTGTCTTAAGGCAATTATGCTTAGAGGCAAAGGTAAAGACTGGGTCATGACAGATAGGTATTTGCTGGGGCTTTTCCTGCTGGGATTTCATAGCAATTCCCAGAGACACCAGCCATTGCAGTGCCCATCCTGCCAGTGTGGAGCTGAAGGGGTGGGAAAGTGGAGCTGAGGTACCTCTGGGGTATTTGTTGCCTGACCCTACCAGTTGTGATGTTTGAGCATCCCCCAGAGATGAAGTAACCTGCATTTGGGCAGTGCCTGGCCCAGCCAGTGCTGCAGGCCCAGCAGCTGCCTTGCCCTCCCTGATACCCACAGCCACCAAAGCACCATTTATCTGGAGCAAGGAGAGACCTTAGGAAAATAATGATAAAGAGAAGGTATGTGAGAAGCATCTGTGAAGGGATAACAAGATCCCAGGGCTGGAGCTTCTTTCATCTGAGAGCTCTTTGCTAACTGCAGGTTGCTCCTGTCCCTCATTAGAGAGGGAGCAGGGCGGCAGTGTGCCCGCTCAGATCTTCCTTTCCTTTCAAGGTCTCCTGTGGTGTCCCACAGGCTGGTGAGCCTGGTCCCTGCCAGCACATCCCTGCTGATGCCAGCTCCTGTGCTGGTTTGCAATCCCTCTAATCTGCTCCACATCCAAGCTTGGTGGCAGTGGGAGAGGTTGGCTCCCCGGGGCGGCTGTGCCTCCCCACCACGTTCCATCCCAGAGGAGAGATGTGGTAGGGCTGTTGCTGGGCTGGGAGCTACAGAGTATGGAAACCCCACATCTTAGCCTGGCTTTGTAAGGCTGAGCTGCCAGCTTTGCAGGTCACCTCCCAGTCAGGGTGGTTGCTGGTTTACACTTCTTTTTTGCTGGGTCTGGTCCAGAGCCCCAGGGAACACCCAAGCAGCACGAGTGCTGGCTGGTGCCATGCTCTTTCCCAGCTGGCTGGAAAATGTCCATCAAAACTTGCTTTTCTGGGAAAAAAGCTGGTTCAGACAAACTAGAACACTTGTAGCACTCTGTGTTGAAACACAGGGGGGATTTTGGTGCCCTCAGAGGGGTGCAGGGAAGCATGGGCTCTGAGGATCAGGCTGCCCTTGTGGACAACCTGGGAGCAGGGTAAAGTGGGGAAGGGACACCACTAGTAGATGCTGGGGAGCAGGTAGGAGGATGGGGAGCTCCTCACACATGGAGAGCTTGGTGATGGCTGGGCCCTGGGCAGAGCTGATGCTTCTAGTTGAGGTGTTGCTCTGCCCTGCTTTGCTGCCTGCCACCAAGAGGGTTTTGCTCGTTGTTGCTCTGGGGTTGTTTGGGAAGGGCTTTCAGCATCATCCCTGGTTGGTCTTTTTCTATAATAAAATAACTTTGCTGCTCTGGAAAGAGTCTCCTGCGAGTGAGGTTTAAGGTGTGCTTCAGAGCATTTGCCTCTGGGTCCATGGAGGTGAAGGGAGGTGCAGGGGAAAGGTGCTGTCTCTTGTGTCTCGGTGCTTGAAATGTCTCGTGCGAGCTCCGGAGAGAAAGGATTTCTGCAGACCTTGAGAGGTGCAGGCCTCTGCAGCTTTGTGGAGAAGGAGTTATGTCAGACCCAGGTTACACCAGTGAGGGGGGCTTGGGGCTCTTGCAAGCTTGTTGTCACCTCAGAGGTGAAGGTGACCATCAAAAAGCACTCTTGGACACCAGCGTGACAGCCAGCAATGTGCTTCCACTTGTGGACAGACACAGTTACACCACCGTGCATGAGAGCAGGATCTGGCCCAAGGCCTCCAGCCACTGTGGAAAGGCAGGAGGCTAAAAAAGCATTTAAAGACTAATGAAGACACACTAGAAAATGATTAGCTCTGCAAGCAGTGCTCCTGTGTGCTGGCAGTGGGGATATTATGAAGTCTGCACTAAGCCCTCAGAGATCTCTTGAGCAAGAGTGATCTGCATGCCACGCAGTGCTATTATTGGAAAGGGTGGCTTTGCTGCCTATCATCTGGCTTTGCTGAGTTAGCTCCCTGGACTCTTGCCAAACACAAAGCATCTTTTCCTCGGCCGTTGCCAACCCACCCACTTAGAGTGGGCGATGTCTTGTTTGTTCCTCGGCTCAGCTGGAGGAATTGAGTGTCCTTGTGGGAGGGTGGGAAGAGGGAGCGTTGCAGGGTGGCATCTCCTGAGGAAAGAAGTGGATAGCTGAGCTTGGGTGTTCAGCTGGAGAAACGTTCAGTTTCCCACCACCATCTCAAGGTGGTCCTGCTCAGCTCCTGCAGATGCCCTTTGCTGTGTGTTGGGCTGAGACATTGTTTTCTGTCAGGCTGGGCCAACTTGCTCCCCAACAAGCTCCAGAAGGAGCTGGACACGGTGGCCTAAGGGCAGGGGGATGGTTTTGCTGGGCCTGAAGGCAGACAGGAGCAGTGACAGAATCACAGAACCTTAGAGATCAGAAGGGACCCCCAGAGAGTCCAGCCCTCTTGCCAGAGCAGGATCACCCAGGGTAGTTTGCACAGGAATGCATCCAGTGGAGGTTTGAAAGTCTCCAGAGAAGGAGACTCCTCAGCCTCTCTGGGCAGCCTGCTCCAGGGCTGTCATCCTTGCTGTAAAGAAGTTTCTCCTCATGTTCAGGTGAAACCTTCTTTGTTCCAGTTTGTACCTGTTGCTCCTTGGCTTATTGCTGCTGACCACCCACAAGGGCTTGGCCCCCTCTACTTGACACCCACCCTCAGATATTGATAGACATCGATCAGGTCCCCTCTCAGCCTTCTCCAGACTAAGCAGCCCCAGGGCTCAGTTCCTCTTCATAGGGGAGATGCTCAAGTCCCCCAGTCGGCCGTGTGGCTCTCTGCTGGACTCTTGCCAGCAGGTCCCTGTCTCTCTTGAGCTGGAGAGACCAAAATTGAACACAGTATTCCAGGTGTGATCTCACCAGGGCAGAGTAGAGGGGGACAGGAATCTCTCTAGAGGTTCTCAAACTCTCTCAGGTGCCCTGCTGCTGCTGTGAGGCTCAGCCCAGCCTGGCTGTCCTGGTGCTGGTGTGGCACAGGATGAGATGTAGTTCCCCTCTTGTTTCCCGCTGCTTCCAAGGCAAGGAGCACTTGCTGTGCTCCCGGTCAGGGTGGGAAGCCTCTTTTGGACTTGGCACTGGATCTGTGCACCCCCGTGGAGACGTGCTCCTCGGGAGACTGCTCCCTGGGGCTCCTACAGCAGCCGTGCTGGCACAGCCTGCTGTTACCAGCCCTCCTGCTTCCACTGCAGCCGCGGATTCCCCTCTGTGCTGCCACTAGTATAGAGCCCCAGGTCCCTTCCATGTCAGACATGAAGTGCTCGCTTTAGAAGGAATTAGGATGTTGGGTTTTCCTCAAAGAGAAAAGCTGGAAAGCATCCCTTTGGTGCTGGAACGGCTGCCTAAAGGGCAGGAGCAGGAAGGAGGTGGAAGTTGACAAGCAGGGAGAAAGGAGATATCAAAAGGAGACAGGAATGCTCAGGTGATTGCCGACACAGAGGAGAGCCAGGAGGTCCCTCCTGCTGTGCCTGATGCCCTCTGCCGCCGAGGCCGGGTGGAGGTTTGTAGATGAATGATGCTGCGGTAGGGGTACGATGCTGGCCCCAGGCAGGAACGCTGGGGAGGAACTGGGAGTCTGAATCCCCAGGGACCTCTGCGAGGGCAGCATCACTCTGGGCCAGGGATGAAATCCATTACAGAGAAGTGCTTGGGGGGAAGCCCTGGATGCAGTGCACATGGAGGCTGATGCATTAAACTGCTTCCTGGGGAGATCTCCTCCTGCTTGTGAGGCAGGGAGAGGACTGGACATGACACCACCACCCGGAGCTGCCTCCGACACTAATGATTTGTGTCACAGGCTGGTTACCAGCCTGTCACTGGCTGGCAAAATAAACCCTTCAGAGCCAGACCTGAGCAGAGGAGTTGGCTGAGACCCTTCCCTTTGCCATATCAGTTGGATCTGGGGCCATGCCTTTGCTCTGGTTATCAAAACCAGTGTGGTTTTCCCAGTCCTTCTGGTGTGAGCCACAGGAATTGCACAAGGAGAAAATCCATTCAGTCAGAGTGGCTCCTGACCAGCTCTAATCATAAGTGGTATCTGGGTTCCCTGCAGCCCAGTGCCCGGCTGGAGCTGGCTGCCTGCACGTGAGGGTACAGACAGGTATAGGCAGGCATGACCCTGCCCTGTCACTTTCCTCCTGCTTGTTGCCTAACAAAAAAAGCAAAGCAAAATCTGGCAAATCTGCTAATCTGGCAGAGAAAGCTTGCCAGATTAGCAGATCTTTCTCAGAGCAGCTGCTGGAGTCAGAGCAATTGGGCATTCCAGGTTGGCTTTGAAAAAAAAGATGTGTTTTCATTCTTCTTGTGCTTTTCCCTCTTCTCCCCTTCCATCTTGCATCCCCACACATTTCCTCTTATTCCTTCTTCCTTCCTCCTCCTTTTCATGAGCTATTTTCAAATGCCAGGCAGGGTGAGATTGGAGGGGAGGAGAAATAACCAGAAGAGAAAAAAAAAAAAAAATAGGCTGGTAAAATTATTTCACACATGCATGGGGAGGAGGTGGAAAAAAAAAGGTGTGGGTGTGGGGAAAGAGAACAGCTTCCAATTCCCACATGACAAAAAGCAGCTTCATTCATTTCCTGACATAGTTTTGTCAGGTAAAAAAAGGTTGGCTACACTTACACATCCCTTACAGTTCCCAGTGGTGGCCCTGGAAGTGCCCCAGGTGGGAAGCTCTCCCTCATGCTTTGCTATCCTGACCCAAAATGGGGCTGGTGTCAGGACTTTGGTACTGGAGGAGCTGAGGCAGGAGGATGAGGCCAGGTCTGGAGGAAAGGAATGATGAGCTGCTGAAAAACATGGCTTTGGATTAAGCCAAACTTGAATCTAGCTTGGCCCTGGGAAGGGTGGGGAGACACTGCACACATTGCCAGCTGTGCAGGGAGCATTTCTTCACCCAAGGACAGTCTGTTGGATGATTTCCCATGTTTAATAAATAGGATTAAACCCTGCAACAACAGCGCTCACTGGGAACTAGGAATTCAGGTTGTGATAAACTCCTTAGATGGCACAATCTCCTTATGCTCAATTGTTTTCCCATTTAGCTGGGAAAACTGGAAATAACTGGTTTGGCTTGATCCAAACCAATCTCTAAATGTGATTTGTTTGGTTCACTGGCCACACTGACAAATCTCACTGCCACTGAGAAAAGGGAAGAGAAGCCCTCTCCTTCCCCCCCCACCAAATCCCAAAGGCAGCTTTCCTGAGCTGCCTGCTGCTGCTGTGATGCTGAAGTTGGACAGACAACAATAGGCATGACAACGTTGAGTGCTGTGTCCAGTTCTGGGCTCCTCAATTCAAGAGAGATGTTGAGATACTGGAGCTTGTCCAGAGAAGGGCGATGAAGCTGGTGAAGGGCTGGAGCACAGCCCTGTGAAGAGAGGCTGAGGGAGCTGGGGGTGTGCAGCCTGGAGAAGAGGAGGCTCAGGGCAGATCTCATTGCTGTCTACAACTACCTGAAGGGAGGCTGTAGCCAGGTGGGGTTGGTCTCTTCTGCCAAGCAACCAGAACCAGAACAAGGGGACACAGTCTCTGCCAGGCAACCAGCACCAGAACAAGGGGACACAGTCTCAAGTTGTGCTGGGGAAGGTCTAGGCTGGATGTTAGGAGGAAGTTGTTGGCAGAGAGAGTGATTGGCATTGGAATGGGCTGCCCAGGGAGGTGGTGGAGTGTCTGTGCCTGGAGGTGTTGAAGCCAAGGCTGGCTGGGGCACTTAGTGCCATGGTCTGGTTGATTGGCTAGGGCTGGGTGCTAGGTTGGACTGGCTGAGCTTGGAGGTCTCTTCCAACCTGCTTGATTCTGTGATCCTCTCTCTACAGGTCTTTGTAAACAGTCCCTCCCCAGCTTTCTTGCAGGCCCTCTTCTGATATTGAATCACTGCTCTAAGTTCTCCCTGGAGCCTTCTCTTCTCCAGCCTGAACAACCCCAGTTTTCTCAGCCTGTCTTTGCAGCAGAGGTGCTCCAGCCTTCTGATCATCTTTGTGGCCCTCCTCTTGACCTGCTCCATCAGGTCCATGTATAGAGGACTGCAGGGCTGGGCAGAGTGCTCAGTGCTGGAGGGCTGATGCTCTTGTCCCACATTGAAGACCTGTCCCTTTCATACCATTGGCTTTGGTCAGCTCTAGAGAAAACCCTTGGCATGAGAAGATTTGGAACCCAGGAGCAGGCTTTGCCCCCTTGGGTGAGCCAGGGTGCTTGCAGCAGGCTGGCATTTCACACCTTGGGGAGGATGACATTTTCTTTGCGGCATTTCCAGGTTGGAAAGTTGGCATTTCACCCCAAGAGGAAGCTGGTATTTATAAGGCAGGGCACTGGCATTTCATTCATTGTTACCATCCAGTGATTCAGACAAGGTCTCTTAGCCAGAAAGGTCAGCTGGGTCTCTGCTGTTCTTTGCTGCTTTTCTTTCTTTCCTTTTTTTTTTAAACTTCTTCCCCTAAGGGAAAGAGGGAAAAGCAAAGCCAAGCCACACACCAGAACTGCTGATTGACGTTTTTCTTGCCTTGAAATTGAAGGTCTGCTATGCTACATAAAAGCTAGAACTTCCCAAAGTCTCTTTTGCAGGGGTGGCTTTTATAAAGTCCTTATTTTATTTTGCCTTGAGTTCCAAAGATGCAGCTCGGAGCCTGGTGCCAGGGTGGTGTGGGTGGTACCAGCATCTGCTCCAGTGCTGTACCAGTACTCACCATTGCTGTAGTAATCCTCTGTCATACTCTTTCTTGGCCTAAGAGCTGAGTTTAAGCCCATGCATCCAGTTCTGGAGCCCCTATTACAAAAGGGATGTGGAGATGATGGAATGTGTCCAGAGAAGGGCCATGAAGATGCTCAGAGGGCTGCAGCATCTCTGCTATAAGGACAGACTGAAAGAGTTGGGGCTGTGCAGGCTGGATCAGAGGAGGCTCCCAGGTGACCTTCTTGTGGCCTTTCAGCATCTGAAGTGGGCTACAAAAAAGCTGGAGAGGGACTTTTTAGGCTCTCAGGTAGTGACAGGACTAGGGGGAGTGGAGCAAAGCTGGAGGTAGGCAGATTCGGACTGGACATGAGGAGGAAGTTGTTGAGCAGGAGAGTGGTGAGAGGCTGGAATGGGTTGCCCAGGGAGGTGGTTGAGGCCCCATGGCTGGAGGTGTTTAAGGCCAGGCTGGCTGAGGCTGTGGGCAGCCTGCTCTAGAGTAGGTTGTCCCTGGGCATGGCAGGGGGCTTGGAACTGGCTGATCCTTGTGCTCCCTTCCAACCTTGACTGATTCTATGAACCCCAGTATACTTGAGGGCCCCCCAAACTGCATCTCTTCTTGCCAGACACCAGGTTTTGTCCCCAGAATTGCCCTGGGGCAGGTGGTTTCACACCACCCCTTCCAGGGTGGGTGAGGAATGAGGAGCAGGAAGGAAAAAGCAAGTGCAGGTCCCCGCCATCACCGCAGCACTCTTGTTGGACTGGGGCAATATAGACGCTGCCAGGGCCTGGGGAACATAAATAAAATCAATAAGAAGCTGTTAAATTGTGCCTGAACCTCGCAAGGAACAGCGTGGGGAGTGCTGGCTGCAGAGATGTATCTGCTGCCACTCCGCAGGCTGTGGCACATTCATTAAGTATCTTTAAGATGGATACACCCCCCCAGTTCACCTCCTGCGAGAGCCTGGGAATTTATTTCCTCCGGAACCGTGCCATCAATCACTGGTGACAGCACCGCCTCGGCACCGCGCGGCTCAGCCGCCCAGCAGCCGCAGAGCCGCCGGGACCCCCTTGCCCTGCCCCGGAGGCGAAGGCTGTCTGGCGCCCCAAACGCCTTCGTGCACCCTTTTTGCCCAGTTCAGGACCCCGCTGCTTCACGGCCGCTCGTAGCCAGGCTCCACATCCCCTTGCCATCCGGCGCTGCCTCCATCTCCCGTCCCCGCTGGCTGGCGTTGCGAAGAGGCGTTAATGGATGCGCCTCTTCTCTTCCCCCTGGTCCTGGCCCCTTCCTCGGCGTCTTGGCTTCAGTCCCAGCCCCGCGGTGGTGGATGCTTGCTGGATGGCTGCTGGGAGCTCCTGGTTGCTCTGCACTGCACATGTAAATGAGAGAACCCCAAGTCCTGGCAGAAACGTTTTTCTGAGCCTGACTGCGTGCTTATAGCTTTGACCGGAGTAGCTAGACAGGACCAGGATGAATCCAGCCACCCGGGGCGGTATGGGAGACGCCGATCCGCGTCTGAGCTGCTTTGCTTTCCCTCCCTCCTCCTCCGCCTGCTCTGTCAGAGATGCTTTGGACCGAAAGGATGTGACAGATCCACTTAGAAGGGGAAAAGACCAGCTAGAGGGGGCTGAGTGACCCTCCTGCCCTGCACTCGGCGCCCTCCGCCCAGCCCTTCCCAGACCCCGCGGCCGCCCCTTTCCTTCCCCTTGCTGACATTTCACCCTTCAATGCCTTCAGCTGTCAGCTGTGGTGCACATTACTTCAATTTATGCAAAGACCTGAGTTTTACTTCTTCCTGTAATTTCTTCTGATGCTTTTAATTTCCATCCCCCCCCCATCAGCTGGGAACCTGCAGATTATCCCGTAAAGAGCAGAATAAAGACTTGTCAACCTTTCTTGCATGCTCCTTGAGATGAAAATAACTTCCTGAACTCCTTAGAATGCTTTATTTTCTGCCTTGCTTCTGCTACTCTCAGTATAATTTGACTGACTAAAGAATCTTGAAGCTGAGAGGGGGGGGGAAATGAAAAAGAAAAAGATGATAAAGCAGACTAATAGTAATGATTAAAAACTGCTCTCGAGAGGCTGATAAGGGCCTGGAGACTCACACCCCAGCACCAGGTGTGAGTGTGGCTTTTGTTGCCCAGCTCCTAAGCCTGTGTTGGGAGTGGGGACAGCTGGTCTCTGCAAAAATGGGACGTTTTTCAAGAGAAGAAAGGCATCGTGTCCCCTGTGATATGGAAATTAGTGGGGAGGTAAGGGCAGGGAGAGAGGATTTCTGATGATAATGAGGCTTTACGCTGGCTTTCTTGCCTTGCCTCCATCCTTCCCTTTCAGATGGAGGCTGGTGTTTCAAGGGCTGTTGTGTTCTTTCCCTGGGACTGGTTGTCGTGTTTGGGTTTTTTAATGATTTTTTTAACCTTGCCAGTTGTGGTTTCCAACGATAAAAGGTGAGAGCTACAATGAAGGGGAACGTGGGAAGGGCTGGAGATACTGCAGGGGTTATGGTCACAGAGCTAGGGTGGATGCTACAGCGCTTTGAGCTCTTGTAGGTGGGTTAGATGGGTTTGGGAACACCTCTCCTCTCCAATGCCACAGGCCTCAGCACTACAGGAGGTAGATGCCACCTGCAGAGCTGAAGCAGAGGCCATCTTTGAGCACCGTGCCTCAGCTCCACTGTCCTCCTCTGCAGGAAACAGACCCTCCACTCTGGTGTCCCCAGACTCCTATGGGGACACTTCTAACTCTTGGATGTTGCTTGTGAGAAGTGGTTCTCCTCCCCCTCTACTATGCCCTGGTGAGACCACCTGGAATATTGCATTCAGTTCTGGGCTCCCCAGTTCAGGAGGGACAGGGATCGACTGGAGAGAGTCCAAGGGAGGGCTTGAAGATGACAAGAGCTGGAGCACTGCCTGGTGAGGAGAGGCTGAGGGACCTGGGACTTTTTGGGCTGGTGAAGAGAAGACTTAGAGGGGATCTAATAAATGTATATAAATATCTGAGGGCTGGGGGTCAAGAGGGAGGGGACAGACTCTTAGCTGTGCCTGGGGCAATGAGTATAAACTGCAGCACAGGAAGTTCCACCTCAACATAGGAGAAACTTCTTAACTGTATGGGTAACAGAGCACTGGAACAGGCTGTCCAGAGAGGTTGTGAAATTTCCTTCTCTGGAGACTTTCAAGACCCAACTGGATGTGTTCCTGTGTGACCTGCAGTAGATTATGGTCCTGCTCTAGCACAGAGTGTTGGACTTGATGATCTCTGGAGGTACCTTCTGACCCCTAACATCCTCTGATCCTGTGAACATCATGAAATCACAAAATCCCAGTGTGGTAGGGATTAGAAAGGACCTCTGAAGATCATTTGGACCAACACCCATGCTAGAGCAGGATCACCCAAAGTAAATCAGACATGAAAAAGTCCAGGTGGGTTTTGAAAGCCTCCAGAGATGGAGATTCCACAGCCTCTCTGGACAACCTGCTTCAGAGTTCTGCCACCTGCAAAATGAAGATTATTTTCCCCCTCATGTTTCTATGGAACCTTCTGTGTTCCATTTTGTGTCCACTGCCTCTTGTCCTGTTACTGGACATCACTGAGAAGTCTGGCTCCATCCTCCTGAGACTTGGCCTTTAGATGTTTATGAGCATTAATGAGATCCCTCCCTCAACCTCTTTTCTAGGCTAAAGAGCCCCAGGTCCCTCAGCAGTCCACTTATCCTCTTAGTGGTTCTTCATTGGACTCTGTCTAGTAGTGCCTTGCCCTTCTTAAACTGGAGAGCTCCTTCTTTGGAGGAAGAGCCTCTCTTACCCTGGAGATAGCTGAAGATTGCTCCTAACTTAGCAGCTGCAGTAGTGGTTGTGACTGGTCAACAATTGCGTCTTCGTTTTAGTCTCAGCCTCCTGCCACTAGCTCTGCACTGATTTTTCTCTGCTGCCTTGAGGAACGTTCTGCTATTCCAAAACCCTCACATGGGAAGCTGCATTGCCTGATGGGGTAGTTGGAACTAGATGAACTTTAAGGTCTCTTCCAGCCTAAACCATTCTGTGATTCTATGGAAAAGGCTGGACTCACATTTCCTGTGTAAAGAGGTTCTGGTGGAAAACTGGGCTTTGGGCTGAGCTCAGTTTGTCATGTCAACTCTGTGCTCTCTTTGAAGAGGTGAACTTTCTCCTCTGGAAAGATAGGGCTGCCAGCACATGGGGAAACAAAGCGGCAAGCAGATGTCTTGGGTCTTGGTAGAGGAGTGAGCGGGCAGCAAATGAGCAGGAGTTGCGTGGTTTCTGTTGACTCGCCACTGCAGCTGGGTGCTGAAGTCCTGGATGACCAGCAGGCTGCCTCAGCAGCGAGGGCAGCCTGGGATGAAGGGCGAGATCTCACCCTGTGCTCGCCTGTCAGTGGTTTTCATCCCTTGTTGATCTGAGGAACTCTGCTGAATCTCCAGGGGCGGCTTGTCTGCCCAAAGTGGGCAGCAGTGGTGAGCAGGCAGCTGCCTCTGCCCCTCCTGCCCTGCCTACCCTGTGCAAAGGGCCTCTGAGATCCAGCTGGGTTCAGAAAGTGTTGATTCCAGTCCCCATAGGAGCTCCGCTGGGCTGCCACTCTTCAGGAGGGCTCACAGGTCAAACCCTCGATTGAAACCAGAGCTGCAAGCAGAGATGCCTCATGGTGAGCTTCACTGGTGATTATTCCAGAGCTCCCTCTTTAGCCAAAGCCCTTGGTTGCTCCCCTCTGCCCACTGCTGCTCGGCTGTTTGATTTCTATCCCTCTTAATTTTCCAAGTGGTGACAGTAACATCCATCCCCTACGCACAGGACTGTGTGGGGTGGTTAAACAGTCACTTGCATCCAGATGTGTTGATAGCTTTGGGGTATCTCCTGACAAAGTGGTTTGCTGCTGGATATATTCCACCCTGCAAGTCCACATTTGGAGGCTGACATTCAGTCCTCAAGAGCAAGCAAGCCATTGGCAATGAGCTGTGCTCTGTGGGGCAGCCTCATCAGCCCTGGGTGCCAGGAGAGTGTCCAAGGGGTGCCATCTCCCATGAGACCTCCACATGGACACTACCATGTAAGGGCTTTCAAGCACAGCCAAGGGTACCTGTGCAGCTTGTTTCCACGTCCAAAAAAACCCGTCAGTCTGGAGGGAGGAGGAGGGGGAGAGAGGGACTGTGGCAGGGGAAGATAAGGCTGGGGAGCAGTGGATTTACAGGCAGTGAATTGGCATTATGCCCCCGCAGATTTTGCTTTCCCAGGCTCTGTGCTGGCTCATGCTCATCCCAGCACAGAGAGGGGGCATCTCCCCAAGCATCCCTACCTGCCGCTCTCACGGTGTGGGGCCAGGCAGTGCCATTGTCAGGAGTGTACGAGGAGAGGGCCCAGCACAGCATAGACACGAGACCCCAGAGAGCAGGGAGAGGAGAATTTGTGTCCCTGGAACCACTGGCACACTGTGGGTGGCAAAAAGGGCAAAGCAGAGGAAAATGAGGTTACTGTGCTGCTGTCCTGCTGGTGATGCTGAGGGAGATGCTCCATTTTAAATCAAACCCTCATCAAAGTGGAGATGGCTGCTCTGCTGCTTGGGGAGATAAGAGGCTGTGCCTGAGCTCACAACATAAGGGCAGTTCTTGCTGCTTAGGGCCAGCTCCTTGCTCCTCTGTGCTCTTAGAACCACCCTGCATCTGCTCTGCTTCGTAGTACAGGGGTTTAGAGGGGCTAGAGGGAGTTCACTGTGGCTTCCCCTCTGGGCAGGAGAAGTGGTTGGCACTGCCCCGAACTGACTCAACAGCAGGGTTATTTTTGAGGCTTCTTTGGCATGAGGGCTGCAGAGCAGCAGTTTGCTACCCTGATTCTAGACAGTGAGGCAGATTGTCATCCCCCCCAGCTCAGCCAGCACCCCCAGGACAACTCATCAGCAAGGAGCAAGGATGTGGCAGGGCTAGGGGCTGGCAGCATGGGCTGGCCCGGTGGGCACATTGGCTTTGCAGCATTACTTTCTCAGGGGCAGACAGAGGCCAGCACCTCAGCAAACCCAAGAATTTTCCAGTGCTGTTATTAGCTCTCCAGCTAGGAGAGAACATCTCTTTTCCCAGGGCCTGGAGAGCACTCTCAGCAGCACCGTGACCACTTAAGTCTTTCACCATGGCCACTCTGTCCCTAGCACTACAGTGCTGCAGGAACGTGACAATGGTGCTTGGCAAAGGGTCAGGAGCATCCCAGACGGTTTGGGATGCTGGGTTTGGGAGCTGCTGGTATGGGCTGAGCCCTAGGGCTGTGGCTGCAGGTCTTTTGGCCCCAGCATCTCTGATTGTCTTCCTCCATGTCTCTCCCTCCCACACGGAGCCAAGAACCGCCTGGGAAAGGGGCCCCGCAGCAAGGACACATGGTGGAATGGTCACCTGCAGGCCAGATCCTGCTTGTCCAGTCACTTCTGTAAGACCTTTTCCCTGTTTGTATTCACTTGCATGGGCCTGGATGGATGA
Organism: Tricholaema leucomelas; assembly: GCA_013400475.1. NCBI lineage: Eukaryota > Metazoa > Chordata > Aves > Piciformes > Lybiidae > Tricholaema lacrymosa > Tricholaema leucomelas. The sequence continues at coordinate 84,791 of WAAF01020595.1, forward strand.
AATGGGCTTTGCAGCCCCAAATCCTTTAATCTTCAGTATACTTAGCAGTATTAGCCAGCCTACAGGAGTCACACACGCAGTAATTGCACTCAGTGGAGGATACACTCACAATTTAATGCTGGAAGGAAACATATTATTCATTTTCTCCTGTCTCCCACTCATCTACACAGAAGTACATGGAAGTTGTGGCAAGGATGCATTAAACAGGTAAAGAGATGTCCCAGCTGAAATACAACCTGCTCTCCTGGCAATTAAGCTGGGCAGCTGCAGGGGCTGCTTAGGATGAAGTCTGCTGAAGGAGAGGGTCCGAGGCAGGTTTCTAATATTGATTTATTTGTGTGTTCTGAGGAAGCAGGGAACTGCTGGGGCTCTCCTCCCTGAACAAAACTCAAACTGTCTACAGCTACCCAAAAGGAGATTGTGGAGAGCTTGGTGCTGGTGTCTTCTCATGAGTAAATAGTGATAGAACAAAAGGGAATGGCCTCAAACTGCAACTGAATAGGTTTAGACTGGATATTAGGAGATATTTTTTCCCAGCAGGAGTGGTCAGGCACTGGAATGGACTGCCCAGGGAGGTGGTGGAAGCACCGACCCAGGATGTGTTTAAAAGTCGTTTGGATGTGGTGCTTAGGGATATGGTTTAGGGTGCACCTTGTAGAGTAGGGTTCTGGGTTGGACTTGGTGAACGTGAGGGGTCCTCTCCAACTTGAATGTTTCTGTGATTCCATGGGATGTCCCTTGGCTGCGTGGACCTCTTGTGTTCCCTGCCTGTGGAACATTGGCACTGCCCAGAGACCTGCCACGGCCCCAAGTGAACACAACCTATTGCTGATTGTGGCTGATCTAAAGCATACCCACTGAGGAGCCAGTCCCTCACCTTTATGGCTGGGTGTTTGCATGCCCCATGACCAGTGCTACTCCTGTTTGCAGACCTAGTAACTGATGGTGGAGAAGACTTTATTGTTTGTGGACTTCATCCTGGCCTGGATCAGGAACAGTGTGGTCAGTAGGATGAGAGAGGTTATTCTGCCCCTGTACTCAGCACTGCTCAGGCCACACTTTGAGTGCTGTGTCCAGTTCTGGGCTCCTCAATTCAAGAGAGATGTTGAGACACTGGAATGTGTCCACAGAAGGGCAACAAAGCTGGGGAGGGGCCTGGAGCACAGCCCTGTGAGGAGAGGCTGGTAAAGCTGGAGGTGTGCAGCCTGCAGGAGAGGAGGCTCAGGGCAGACCCCATTGCTGTCTACAACTACCTGAAGGAAGGTTGTAGCCAGGTGGGGTTGGTCTCTTCTCCCAGACAACCAGCAACAGAACAGTCTTGAGTTGTGCCGGGGGGGGGTCTAGGCTGGATGTGAGGAGGAAGTTGTTGGCAGAGAGAGTGATTGGCATTGGAATGGGCTGCCCAGGGAGGTGGTGGAGTGGCCGTGGCTGGAGGTGTTGAAGCCAAGCCTGGCTGGGGCACTTAGTGCCATGGTCTGGTTGGTTGGCCAGGGCTGGGTGCTAGGTTGGACTGGCTGAGCTTGGAGGTCTCTTCCAACCTGCTTGATTCTATGCTCCTGTGACTACTTCCACAAATGAGCGTGATGGCTTAGTAGAGACCATCTGGAGAAACCTCCAAAGGGAGCACCATAAATTGCCCTTCCTTGGATTTATGGGGAGATTTTTCACAGATATTTATGGTTTCCCAGGTGTGTTGTTGTGACTCCTGAGCACAGATTTCATGGCATGCTCCAGGAGCTGATGAGGCTCTGGGAGAGAGGGACGGCGATGGGGCCAGCGCCACGTTCATACTGGGATGGGACTGGTGAATGGCTTCCCAGTGGTGAATTCCCATCCCTGCTGGTACCAGCTGAAATGTGTGGAGAGGCTACTGAGGGTGCATTTAGGAGGCTCTGAAATGTTCAGGTGGTCTTTCTATAACACAGACAGAAGTAATCTCCCTCCTGCTCACAGTGCACAGCCCTGTCTGAGCACTGCTTGGGAGTAGCACAGGGAGGCCATTGGAATGGGCTGCCCGGGAAGGTGGTGGAGTCCCTGTCACGGGGGTGTTTAAAAGGAGACTGGATGAGGCACTTGGTGCCATGGCTTAGTTAATTAGAAGGTGTTAGGTGATAGGTTGGACTTGATGATCTCAAAGGTCTTTTCCAACCTGATTAATTCTGTGATTCTGTGAAGGGAAGGAAGGTTAATTTTCTTGCTCTGAGGTTTCAGCGCTGTAGCAGTTTAAGAGCTAACTCTCTGTTTTGATTTTAAAGTGCAAACAAGAGAGAGGAACTTTCTGGACATTCATAGAATCACAGAATCAGTCAAGCTGCAAGGGATCTCCAAGATCATCCATTCCAACCTAGCACCCAGCCCTAGCCAATCAACCAGACCATGGCACTGAGTGCCTCATCCAGTCTTTTCTTGAGCACCTCCAGGGACGGTGACTCCACCACCTCCCTGGGCAGCCCATTCCAATGCCAGTCACTTTCTCTGACAAGCACTTCCTCCTAACATCCAGCCTAGACCCCCCTCCCCCCGACACAACTTGAGACTGTGTCCCCTTGTTCTGTTGCTGGTTGCCTGGAAGAAGAGACTTACTTCCAAGCCATCTGAGCTGAGCTGGTCCGGTGAATTTTATCTGGGAGAGGGGGAAAGTTCCTAACCCACCACAAGCACTGATAGGTTTCTTTTTAGGAGGCCATTGGGCGCTGGGACATCCTGGCCAGCTCTAGAAGCAGGACATGGACTGAGAGCACAGCTGGTAGGGTCCATATCCAAGCATCTCTGGTGATGTTCAGGACATTTAGTGCTAATGAAGTAGGAATTGTAGGTATCTAATCTTAGACTCTGTCAAACTCTAGTGTGTGTCTGTGGGTTGAGCTTGTGGAGCAGCTTTGTGCCCTTCAGGGCTGGCCTCAGTGCTGCTGAGGGAGCAACATACCCCACCTATGCAGGGCTGGTGCAACATCAGCACTCCCCTGTCATCCTGGGGTGTATTAAGAGGAGTGTGTCCAGCAGATCAAGAGAGGTTCTCCTCCCTCTCTGCCCTGCTGAGACCTCATCTTGAATACCGTGTTCAGTTTTGAGCTCCCCAGTTGAAGAGGGACAGGGATCTGCTGGAGAGGGTCCAGTGGAGGGCTACGAGGATGATCAGGGGACAGGAGGGCATGGCTGATGAGGAGAGGCTGAGGGATCTGGGGCTGCTTAGTCTGGAGAAGAGAAGACTTAGAGGGGATTTGATAAATGTTTGTAAGTATCTGAGGGCTGCCGGGAGGGGGCGAGAGGCTCTTTTCACTTGCTCCCTGAGATAGGACAAGGAGCAATGGGTGTAAGTTGCAGCACAAGAGGTTCCGCCTCAACACAAGGAGGAACTTCTTTACTGTAAGGGACCCAGAGCACCGGAACAGGCTCCCCAGGGAGGTAGTGGAGCCTCCTTCTCTGGAGCCTTTCAAGACCTATCTGGATGTGTTCCTCTGTGATATGTGTTAGGTAGTACTGACCTGCTGTGGCAGGAGGATTGGACTCGATGATCTCTTTGGGTCCCTTCCAACCCCTAACATCCTGTGAGCCTATTATCCTATGATCTTCTTAAAATGCCCACTGCGGTCCACAGCCACCTCACTGAACTACCTCTCTCTCTCTCTCCTCTGTTCCAGGTTCCTTGCTTTGCCAGCAGTTCCTTGCAAGATTTCAGCTCTGGTGAGTGCCACAGTTTTCTCTTTTGGCATGGTGTGGTGCTGGAGAAGCAGCAGGGCCAGGCACTGTCACTGCTTCCCAGGCAGGTGTAAGAGCCTGAAGGTGCTTTGGTGAGGAATCAGCACCTGGTGTGCTCCTCCCCAGCATGAGCAGAAGCCTGTGTGCTAGCTCAATTATTTCCCCACTGGGTGGAGATTGGCTGAGTTAAGTTTATTGCTGCCTTTCCTTAATCCACGACGGGAAACTGCGTAGGCATTCTCCAGCCTTCCTGGGTAAACTCTGATGGATGCGAACTAAAAGCTTCAATTGAGAGATTTGTGTGATGATTGCAGTAAAAGCCAGGAGAGTTCTGCCACCACCATCACAGCAGCTCTGGGGTGGCACTTGAAGGACTTTTGGAAGAAAATAGGAAGGTGTGTTTAAAGGTCGTTTGGATGTGGTACTTTAGGATGCGGTTTAAGGGTGAATTTTGCAGAGTAAGGATAAGGGTTGGACTTGATGATCCTGGGGGGTCTTTTCCAACTGGAATGTTTCTGTGGTTCTGTGAATGCATGGGTGAAAGGAGAGCAAAACCTTCCCTAGGAGCTTTGCAGAGGAGCCAGAATTAGAAAGAGCATTTTGGAGCTGGAAGGAAGTCTGAGGTTGCAGTCCTGGCTATGAGCTAACATCGTCACCTGTAACCTTTCCAGTGATGGGCTGCTCTCAGGCCACCTGCTCTGCCGCCGGCCACTGTGCTTCCTTTCTCCTGGGGGACCAGCGGGCAGCAGCATAACATTTTCCCCTTGCTCAGGCTTAGGTCCCTGCACCACTCTGTGTCTGACGTTTTCACACTTCCCAATTGCCCGTGGTTTTTTTAACCACCCTCTTCAACCAGCAGAAAGGGTCCTGCTTCTATGCTAGGACAAATTAGCAGCACTGTCTTGCAAGCAGCAGGGCTGCCACGTGTTGTGTCATCTTTGCCTTCACCCTTTCAACATGTTTTCCTTAGAAAAATACTTACCTAAAAAAGCTGCTTCTCTGCTTGGTGCTACCTGTTGGGTTGATAATTGAGTCCCACCAAAGGAGCTGACACTGACTGCATGCCCAAAGATTTGTCGCTGCTGTCGCAGCTCATGTGGCACTGATGAACTTGAGGGGTTTTCTTTGCTTTAGCAGAAGATGGTTCACTAGCTGCAGCCTAAAAATGTCAAAGGGATGGGGGTTGTGGTGGACTCAGGGGTTTGGATGCTGCTGGAGTGAAATTGCTCTGGGACAGAGCTGCTCTGAGGTGGGGATGTCACTGCCTGGGGGTGTATCTGTCTGTGACGTGGGACGAACAACAGCAAATGCCTGCTTCTTGGTTGCTTTCTGTCATCACCCACCACATGTGGTATCCCCTGGTCATCCCACCTCCATCCAGTCCATCCCCACAGTTTCTTAGTTGTATGGTGTGATGGATTCCTACACTCACATAGGAGCACTGAGACACAAGTTGCTGTGCTGGCTGTGTGTCATCTGCCTGGTGGCATGGGTGGTTGTAAATCCTAGTGCCTAATGGACATGGCATTGGCTTGCCCAAAAACTACTCCCTACCCTAAAACTGTGCAGAGACTCCTTATCTATTGATACTTTGCTTGTTAGTTTGGCACCCTCAGCTGTGAGCAGCTCAGCTCCCTTCTCTGACATTGCTCACCCTCAAGAGCCCCTTGTGTCCAGCTAGGACAGGCTGGTGTGGGCTACCATGTGTCATCTTCCCTGGTCGTGTCTGCTCTGAGACCCCTTGCTGCCTTGGCCACTGCTTGGGCCAGCAATCCCCATGAAGGACACATGCAGCCTGAATCCAGCAGCTCAGGGTTGATGCTCTGAAAAGGATGCCTGAGAGAAGAAGCATCGGCAGCCAGGAGAGTTTGGAGAGCTGGGGAGTAGTGCTGATGGTGCCGGTGGGATGGACCTTGACCTGAGGCATGTGCTGGTGTGGATGTGATGTCACGCTGGGAGCTAAGGAGGAGCTGTGTCGGCTGCTGCTGAAGCACCTGCATGTTGCTCTACGCCAGCCTCGGGAGGCCTGCACCGTGTCATGCAAGGAATATCAGCGTGCTAGGCACTGCTCTAGCGCATGGAGAAACTCCAGGCAAGGGATGGAGAATTGTTCCGTGTTGGGGCTGTGTTACATCGGGAAGCTACACACAGCTTTGCCTTCCCCAGCGATTCCTGTAGGAGCCGCTCTGGCTATGCTCCTGCCAGCAGCAAGGAGCAAGTGTCTGGCTGCAGAGTGGGGACAGGGAGGACAGGACTTGCTGATCCCTAGAAAAGCAGAGAAGGCGGAGGATGGCCTGGAGGAGGGGACAGCAGGGGGATAAGTGCTGGTGGCGGTAGAATAGCCTCTCCTGAAGCATGGCGATTGGCCTACGGCTCCTTCTCCCCATCCTCTCGCACACCCTTCCCGCTGCACGTCTTTCCCCAGCCGTGGCTGTGTGTGTCAGCAGAGATAAAAGCTCGTTTCCCACGCAGGGCTCTGCTTCCCCAGCCTGCTCAGTCGCCATCCGACATGGCAAGCAGCCTTCCTAGGAGCTGCCCCGAGCTCAGCTCCTCGCTCTCCATCCCAGCCTCCTGCCTCTTGGTTCTGCTCCCGCTTTCTCCCAAGGCTCCCCGCACGCCCCTGCAGCCTGCGCAGCCCTCACGTGCCTCTGATAAATGAGATTCTTCTGCACCCTAAATTAATCACCTTGTCATGCCGGCAGAGGATGAGGCAGCTGCGCCGAAATGCCTGAATCTCAGGCTAATTTATCACTCGGGCTGGATGCGGAGCAGCTCTGCAGCGCCTGCCGCACGGGAACACGCTCCGGAGAGGCAGTTGGTGCCGGGGAGCTGTGAGGACTGGGCGTGAGTGCCTCCGGAGGAGGTCTTCTCCTCCTTCCCAGGGCTCAGCCAACGATTTTCAACCAGGAGGACCTGGGCAGGATGGCTGCTCCCATCCAGGACGGCTGCTGCTACTACTGCTGGCAGCCTGGCTCCTTGTGTCATGAGGAAGAAGCCAATCTCTTTTCAGTGGTGTCCTGTGATAGGACAAGGGGCAATGGATACAAATTGGAACCTAGAAAGTTCCACCACAGCCTGAGTAAAAAAAAATCTTTACTGTAAGTGTGGCAGAACACTGGAACAGGCTGCCCAGAGGGGCTACTTCTCTTGAGACCCTCAAGATCCGTCTGGATGCGTTGCTGTGTGACCTGCCCTAGGTGATCCTGCTTTGGCATGATCTTTGGACTTGATGATCTCCAGAGGTCCCTTCCAATCCCTACCATTCTATGATTCCATGATTCCTATTAGTCACCTTGGACCCAGGAGCTGATGAGTCCCTCCTGCACTGGATGACATTAAGAAACGCAGAGTGGGAGACTAAGGGAGAAAATGAACATGGAGAAGTTATTCCAGGACCTCCAGAACTAGAATGTTTGCAGATGGTGGAACCAGGAGGCACCCAGCCAGGCTGATGTGCCCCTTTCACTTCATTACTGCAGTGCCAGAGGCAGAGCTTTCACCAGCCATGTGCCCACAACACACATCCAGCTGGTGATGGGCTGGTGTCAACACAGAAGACCAGGAGTGGGACACTCAGCCATGCCAGCTTCTTGGAACAACATGTTAGATATGGGACCCATTGTGGTGTTTGCTCCTAGTCTTGCACAGGGTTTGCACAACTTTTTGGGATCTACATCACCCTGCTTGCTCCTCTCCATTTCCATATGGATTTGGCTGGGCAGACCCTCTTTTCCTGGGTCCATCCCTAGGACGAATGCAGTTTCTTCCAACATACTCACTCTTGCTTGTCTCATGGCAATTAATTACTGATTCCAGAGCAGACTCAGCTCTGGAGTGCTCCTTAACTAATTGGATGCCTTCCAGCAAGTCCCAGCAGCCCCTCCAGGATGGGAAAGTCTCACATTCCTTGCCTGCTCCCTGATTGCTTTGCCCTGCCTGCTCCCTGATTGCTTTGCCCCTGTGTAGTCAATGGGAGCACCTTGGAAGAAGTCCACCGGGGCGACTCTCCTGGAGCTCACAGTGGGCTGCAGACAACACAGCAAGTGGTTGCTTTGGGCCACAAAACAATGGACAATAGAGCCATGTAGATACCCTGTGTGGTGACTGGCAGCACGCTTCAGAGGGCTCCAAGCTGCTGGAAGAGGCTGGAAACCTGCTGTGCCCGCTGGCCCCTGGCGGTTTCACAACAACCCTTTTTGCAGATGTCGTCAGATGTGGTGTTGGTTTTTTTTCCTCCTTGTGGCCCAGCAGAATTCAGGGCAGCTGTTGTACTTTGTGATCTGAGGCTCTGCCTTGCCCACATTTTGCTGTCACGGGGAGAAGAGGGCCCATGTTTTTAGAGCAAAGAGGCTTTTATCAATAAAAATCGAGCTGTTGGTGCTCCCAGCAGCTTGCCCAGACAAAACAGTGCATTGCTTTTTGTTAAAACTTTAAATCTTAACTCCTAAGGGCATGGGCTCACTTACACCTGCAGTAAGTTGGCTTGCAGAGGAGCACAAGCTTTTAGGGAGAAAGAAAAGGTGTTCCAGATCTCCTCCTGACCTGCGCTTGTGAGGACCCTCGAGGTTTCTGGCTGGCAGGCACCAGCAGCCATGAGCAGTTAAGCAAGAGAGAATGGAAAGCTCAGCCTGAACATCTCTGAACCTCATCCTCAGACCCTGCAGTCTGTTGGGATGACCATGGGGGTTTCCTCCCTCCTCGTCCTCATGCTTTAGAGTGATTCTGGGGGCTCTTCTTGTGACTTTTTCCGAGCTCTTGTGAGAGGTGGATGAATGCATGGCTGTGAGTGGGAGTCACGTTTGACCTGATGTTCATCCTTATTTTGATTCCCCTGGTGAGCTGTGAGATACGATACAGCCTTCAGTCATTGCAAAGCAAGAACTACTGCTCTCTTGGCCTGGCTATGTGCTTAGAGCAAGGGTGTGACAGGCTCCCAGAGGGCCACCAATGATGGGTGCTGGCAGTTGGTGCTTCCCAACCTTGCCAAGGCTGCCTACTTCGCCAGGCTGCCTTATTCTATTCATATTCTCTTTGTTTTTTAAGTCAGGGCCACAGCCAAGGCTTTGCCAAGACACAAGAGAGGCTGATGTGTGCCCCTGGCTGAGTGGTGATGCCAGGGAGGAGCTGGGGGGCAGCTGAGATGTTATGTGGGGAGTGGGAGGCACACAGTGACGCCTGTGCAAGACATGATGCAACGCCTGGGAGATGACAGCTTGGGTTGCCAAAGCGCGTTTTGAGAGGGTGGCAGGAATGTGTCTGCAGAGAACAGCCATGCTGGGTGATCCTGAGAGATCCCTTTGGCTGGGCTTGTCTGGGGTAGAACTGTGAGGACCATTTCCAGGTCATCCTGAAGTGGCTGTGATGCTTGCTGGTTACTGGGACAGGGCAAGACCTGCTGCTGGAGCCAGGCCAGGGAAGCTGCTTGTGGCTGTATTCAGCGTTTGCTGTCCCCTTGGCTGGGACAGGAGGCTGAATGCTGCTCAGGAAGTGATGGAGTGAGGCATCTCCAGGAGCACACAGGGTGCTCCGGGGGTGCTGAGCCACCTCAGTGGAGCGCAGCACTTACCTGCCCACAGAAAAGGCTTTTCCAGTCTCCAGCCACTGCCAGAGCTTGTTAAAAGCCAGCTGGAGCTCTTTTGAAGTGAGCTGCTACACTCTGCAGTAATTGTGGAGGTGTCCAGGCCTTTCAGGACTCAGAGTTGAGTTTCCAAAAGGACCTGTTCCCTAGAAATTCAAATCAATTGTTTCTGCATATCCCCACGTACCAGCAGCCAGAGCAGCACTCAAGGACCCGCCACAGCAGGGCTGACACCAATGAATTTGCCACCTAAGTACAAATAACTTCATCACAAAGGACACTAAACTACCCATGAACAGTCCTTTCTTTCCTGCTCTTCCAATCTTTTAGCAGTGCCAAGGAACTGCAATTGTTTCTCTGGGTCTAGTCTGGCCCCAGGATTTTCCTTGCTGCCACAGGGTGGTGGCACCAGATGGTGCTGAGCTGATCCTCACCAATCTTCACAAAACAGCTCCAAGGCAGGCTCATGGCATCTCCTGCCCCTCTGTCTTCTGTAGGAACCAGGTGGATGCCATCTTGCATCTTCCTCTATCCAGGCACAAGTACCTGCCCCTTGCTCCCAGTGATGCAAACCCCCTGTGCCCACCTTTTGGAGAGGGCTGTGATGTGAAGAGCCCTCCTGGGCTCCTCTGATATCTCCCTGAGAGGCTTGGGTATGGTTTGTGTTTCCTTGAGTCTCCATGCTTTCAGGCAGAGCTGAAAATGCCAGCTCCCTGGGGAGGCTGGTCCTGGCATGCTCCAAAGCCAGCTCAAGGGAGCTGGAATAACCTTATATGACTCTGCAGAGCCTGATTTCTAGTCCCTGTAATTAAACACCCAGCTGTTGAGGTCTTTTATGTGTATTCAAATTGAAACTTGGCAGGCATACAGTAGCAGGGAGCTGGATTTGGTGACCAGGAGGATCTATTGTGCTCTTAAACCAAACTCCATTGTAGTCTAGCCAGGGTGGGCAGGGATCTGAGTATGCCAGAGATGCTTTTAGGGGCTGAGCTGATGAGATTGGGTGGGAAACTTTGCCATGTTGCTGATACCCATTCTATGAGTGGGAGTGAGTGGGGGTTTCCTTAAAGAGGTTTCCAGAAGTCCCTAGAGCTCCCTAAGGCATGTAGGGACCACACAAATCATAGAATCATAAAATGCCAGGTTGAAAGGGACCTTAAGTATCATCTGGTACAACCTTTCTAGGTAACAGTGCAGCTCAAATAAGGAGGCCTAACACCCTGGCAAGCTAAGTCTTAAAACTGTCCCATATAGGGGAATCCACCACTTCCCTTGGGAGATGATTCTGGTCTCTAACTGTTCTCATAGGGAAATTTTTTCTTCTGGAGTCCAATCAGAATCTTCCCAGGAGTTATTTGTATCCATCACCTCTTGCTTTCTCCATGGCACTCCTTGTAAAAATTAAGTCTCCATCTCCTTGGTACTGGTCCATGGGAATAAGGTCTCCCCTAAGCCTTCTCCTCTCAAAGCTGATCTGAACCCAGTTCTCTCAGCCTTTCTTCAGGTGGACATGTCAGGCTCTGGTCTTTGAGGGACTAGGGGGCTTAGCCCTTGGAGAAGTGTGGCCAGTAGGTTGAGGGAGGTGATTCTCCCCCTCTGCTCTGGTGAGACCTCACCTGGAGTACTGCATCCAGTTCTGGAGCCCCCATTACAAGAAGGATGTGGAGATGCTGGAGCGAGTCCAGAGAAGGACCATGGGAATGCTCAGAGGGCTGCAGCACCTCTCCTATGACAACAGACTGAAAGAGTTGGGGCTTTTCAGCCTGGAGAAAAGGGAGGTCCCAGGTGACCTTCTTGTGGCCTTCCAGCATCTGAAAGGGTCCTACTGAAAAGCTGGGGAGGGACTTTTCAGGCTCTCAGGGAGTGCCAGGACTAGGGGGAATGGAGCAAAGCTGGAGGTGGGTAGGTTCAGACTGGAGGTGAGGAGGAAGTTGTTGGGCATGAGAGTGGTGAGAGGCCTCCTGCCCAGGGAGGTGGTTGAGGCCCCATGGCTGGAGGTGTTTCAGGCCAGGCTGGCTGAGGCTGTGGGCAGCCTGCTCTAGGGTAGGGTGTCCCTGGGCATGGCAGGGGGGTTGGAACTGGCTGACCCTTGTGGTGCCTTCCAACCCTGACTGCTTCTATGATTCTATGACTCTATGATTTCATTGGAGCATCAAGAGCTTTACGTCTGGAAGCACAGCTTGGACCTTCTCCTTGCTGCTTCTGCTGGTTCAGCTGTGCCCGCTGATATCTTCCCCTCTGCTGTTTTGGCTGCTGCTGCTTTGCTGCTTCGCTGCCGCTTGACCCCTTCCCCATCTTTGTTAAGGTTACTCTATTTCTCTAGTAGTTTATTTCTCCTTACACTGTTATAATTGAACTATAAGAAATACAATTTCTTTTTCCCCTGACTTTCCAAACAAAATAAATCCGTCTTGGGGTGAGTTTATTCTGCTGGGGGAAGGATCCACCCTAACCCGGGACAGTCCCCATCCCTGCTTCCAGCATGGACCAGTCTGGTACCAACTACAGGAGCAGACCAAGCTGCAAACAGGCAACCTGGGAGATGGAGGTGGCTATAAAAAAAAACAAACCCACATGATTTGTAGGGCTTTGTTGCCAGCACAGTCTCACAGTCAACAGATAAAAGATTTATTCTTGTTGAAAAAAAGACGAAAAGCATAAAAATCCTGGCTCTGGGCCTCCCACCAGCAGGGAGAGAAAGGAGTCATAGAATCATAGAATCAGCTAGGTTGGAAGAGACCTCCAAGCACATCCAGTCCAATCTATCACTCAGCCCTGTCCAATCAACTAGATCGTGGCACTAAGTGTCCCATCCAGGCTTTTTTTTGAACACTTCCAGGCACAGTGACTCCATCACCTCCCTGGGAGCAAGGAAGGGGAAGCAAAGCAGGTGTGGGCATATAGCTGTAGGGGTCCCAGTTTCTCCCAGCATCCCAGCGCTGAGCGACACCCTGGAGGGCAGCAAGTTAGCCAGGAGCTGTGCAGCTTCCATGGGCAACCCTTCTTTTCCTCTTGCTTTAAGAAGCATCCTTTATGCCACCTCCCAATGTGGTACCAGGCTCAGTAGCAACCCTGGCATGTCCCTGCCTATCCTTTGCCCCCAGCTCTGATTGCCCCTTGTGCATGGTGAAATACAGCACTCAGGCTACACAAAGCCATCAGCTTCACCTCCAAACCCATCACTGTCTGCTTATCTGAGACCTCTTGTCCCACTAACACATCCTGGAACAGGACATTGACCTAGGGTTGACAGCAGCACCTTCAGTGAAGTCCTCTTAATGGCAACACCACTCAGTAACTAAAGGGTTGTTCTGCTATTTTGCTAACATCTCCCCTTAATGTGCAGTATAATTGACTGTTAACAACTAGTGTTTTTAATTAAAACCTCCTTTATTTGTAAAGGAGAGTGGCTCTGAGTCGATAGGCCTGCCCTGAAACTGCACAGCCCCTCCAGAGATGCTCAGGCCATGCCTTCAATGCAGACCCAGCATCACAGCAAAAGGACTAAACTCATTATGCCAAGCACCCAGCCCCCTATCCCCATGAACTGTGGGGATGGCAGCACCCATCCTGCCCACGGCAGCACCCAGTGCTGGGTATCACAGAACAGTAGGTGTTGGAAGGACCTCTGAAGATAATCCAGTTCAAACCCTCTGCCAGATCAGATTCACCTAGAGCAGGCTGCAGAGAACAGTGTCCAGGAGGGCTTTGAATGACTCTAGAGATGGAGACTGCAGCACCCCAAGGCAGCCCACTCTCCCTGCCCACCACTCAGTAGCTACCTGAAGGCAAAGGAAAAAAGAAAATGGAGAGGAGATTTATTTGTTTGGTTTAGGGTTTTAAACATTTTTTTGTTTGTGCAGAGGTTCCTGAAGAAAGCAGGATTTGTGCAACTGCATGCTCCACGTGTTGGCTCTCTCCTCTAATTACTCTCCAACTCAGTAGTCAAATTCAGTAGCATGTGAGTGGCAGCTGGAAATCTCCAAGATATTAAATTCCTGGAGGTTTCATGCAAATAGGCAGGTGAGATAGAGAGGAGAGGCCTTCCTTGGCTCAGCTGAGTCAGGCTGCAGCAGGAGTCTGGGTCTTGCAAGGCTCTGGAGGATCCACACGGGAGAGAGCAAAAGCACAAAAGCCCTGATGATGGAGGGAAAAGGCTGAATCAGAGGATGCATCTTGGTAGATATTGAAATCAGTCAATCTTCAGGTATTAGCCCCTGGAAAAGCAGCCTTCTGTAGTGCTGATCAGCGTGTTAACAAGCTGCTTTCAAACAGGAAATGCAATTTCCTAGGGAAATTCACTTTTTCTTGGTGGAAGAATTAAAATATTGAGAAAAAAAAACAATCCAGTGCTCTCTTCTTCCTGGATTGAGCACAGGCTGACGCATTTCAGCTGACCTTGGGCTGGAGATGGACCCCCACCTGCCCTATAAGCACACAAGGGACCACAGCTGGACAGCAAGGCATGACCCAGCCACCTCCTTGTGTGGCATTTGAAGAAATTCTTTTCACGTTTCTGCCCCACAGTTTCCCCCCAGAATGAAAAGGCCCCTCTGATCCCATCCATCTGGGACCTGCTGTGGAAAGTCTAGAAGCATCTGCTGCAAGCCAGCTTCACTGGGCACAGGTCAGACTCAGCCCCAGGAGTGCTGGACACGGACATGGAGCCGAAGGAGAGCACAGGGCAGAGGCAGCAGAGCTAAGCCTTGGGTTTGCAGCTGTGAAGGGTTTTGTGTGGCACATGGGCAGGTTTCATCTGCATGCAGGCTCTGAAGCACCCACTTAGAGCTGTCTCAGGACCTACTTGCAAGACCAAATAAAAATACCTTTTGTAGTCCTGAATTAAAAAAGCTGGGAAGGAGGCTTCCAAAATTGGGTTCTCTCCCTGCCTGCGCAGGGGATGGGCTTGTGACACCACTGAGAAGCTGTTTGTAGGTCTCTGTTCACAGGCTACCAGATAGGCAGCCTCACCCTCCCTCAACCAGGACATCTGCCTTCCCCAAGCTCCCAGTCTCTGGTATAAATAGGACTCCTTGCTGGAAGCTGCATCCCCTCCTAGCTGGGCAGCACCTTCAACTTTGGGAAGCCTTCCCCCAGCAGCCGCCCTGCACTCTCCTCTCCTTGCCAGCTGAGCCTGTGGCAAGACCGAAGTGATGCTCATAAAGGCCTTAGAAGGGAAATGTTAATGAGTGCTGAGCAGAGGGTGAGAAAAGCCCTTAATCCCATTAGCTCTGCTGCCAGAGCTGATGGACGTCCCCAGGTCACGCAGCCCCAGCCAGCCATGCAGCAAGAGAGTGGCTGGGGACAGCCAGACCCCAAACTGCTGCCACACCACTCGCAGGAGGATGGGAAAGTGTCAGTAAAAGCCAAGCTGATCCCTTGCTTAACCTCGGCAGAACTTTTCCTGTGAGCCACATGTCTCTGGAAGCACAGGTCCTGCTGAAGTGGGCTGCTCGCTTGCCAGGCCTGTCTGCCTGCCTGCATCACAGAACGGTTTGGGTCAGAAAGGGACTTTAAGGATCATCTGGTTCCAACCCCTCTGCCATGGGCAGGGACACCTTCCCTTAGGCCAGGCTGCTCAAGACCTCATCCAACCTGGCCTTGAACACCTTAAGGGCGGGGGCATCCACAACCTTCCTGGGCAACCTGTTCCAGTGTCTCCCCATCCTTATTCATAGAATCACAGAATGAAGCATAGAATGGTTTAGGTTAGAAGGGACCTCAAGGATCCTCCATCTCCAACCCCCTGCCATAGGCAGGGACACCTCCCACTAGAGCAGGCTGCTCAAGGCCTCATCCAGCCTGGCTTTAAACGCCTCCAGGGAGGAAGCATCCACAAACTCCCTGGGCAACCTGTGCCAGTGTCTCACCACCCTCACTGTAAAGAACTTCCTCCTAATATCCAGTCTAAATCTCCCCTCTGCCAGCTTCATCCTGGCTGAGTTTCCACTTCGGTTGCATAAATAAGTCACGCTCCAGGTTTTTATCCTGGGAACTCAGTTCTGAGCTTGTGCAGCTCTCTGGGCTTGGGGTTGGTTTGTTTTTTTTTTTTTGGTTGTTTTGTTTCTTTTTTTTTGGGGCTTTATTTTATTTTGAGCAGGCAGGAAATTGCCCTATGAAAATAAATGTACAAAAATAATGCAGCTAAGCAGCCACGTGAGCGGGGCCTGCGGTGCTGCCCTGCCCTTCCCTCCCTGGCAGGCGGTGCGCACGCACGCACATACGTGCCCGTGCCACTCCGTGACATGTGGGGACACTTTTTATGGTGACAGCCAGCTGCTCCCCCTTGGGGGGAAACGTGGCTTGGTTTCTAGTGTAACCTTAAAAAGGAGACTGGCAGAGCATCTCTCCCCTACATTTTGTAACTGACATTTATTTCTGGGAGCGTTATCGCCGGTGATGGACGTATCTGGAGCTGAAGGGTTTGGGTTTCTCCTGCCAGCTCTGCTGGGATGAGCAGTTGGATTTGGGTTAAGCTTAGGTGCTGCCTGGTAGATCATAGAATCAGTCTGGGTTGGAAGAGCCTAGAGGCTCAGGGGAGACCTTATTGCTGTCTACAACTACCTGAGGGGTGGTTGTAGCCAGGAGGAGGTTGCTCTCTTCTCTCAGGCAGCCAGCACCAGAATGAGAGGACACAGCCTCAAGCTGTGCCAGGGGAAATTTAGGCTTGAGGTGAGGAGAAAGTTCTTCAGTGAGAGAGTCATTGGCTATTGGGATGGGCAGTCCAGGGAGGTGGTGGAGTCGCCGTCCCTGGAGCTGTTCAAGGCAGGATTGGATGTGGCACTTGGTGCCATGGTGTAGCCTTGAGCTCTGTGGTAACGGCTTGGACTTGATGATCTATGAGGTCTCTTCCAACCTTGGTAATACTGTGAGACTGTGTGAGACCATAAGGATCATCTTGTTCCAACTCCCAGCTCAGGTGCTGCCTGGTAGATTGTAGATCATAGAATCATAGAAGCAGTCAGGGTTGGAAGGGATTACCCTGCCATGCCCAGGGACAACCTACCTTAGATCAGGCTGGTCAGAGCCCCATCCAGCCTGGCCTTAAAAACCTCCAACCATGGGGCCTCAACCACCTCCCTGGGCAACCTATTCCAGCCTCTCACCACTCTCGTGCCCAACAACTTCCTCCTCACCTCCAGTCTGAACCTACCCACCTCCAGCTTTGCTCCATTCCCCCTAGTCCTGGCACTCCCTGAGAGCCTGAAAAGTCCTTCCCCAGCTTTTTTGTAGGCCCCCTTCAAATTCTGGAGAGCCACAAGAAGGTCACCTGGGACCCTCCTCTTCTCCAGGCTGAAAAGCCCCAACTCTTTCAGTCTGTTGTCATAGGAGAGGTGCTGCAGCCCTCTGAGCATCCTCATAGCCCTTCTCTGGACATGCTCCAGCATCTCCACATCCTTCTTGTAATGGGGGCTCCAGAACTGGATGCAGTACTCCAGGTGAGGTCTCACCAGAGCAGAGGGGGAGAATCACCTCCCTTGCTTTGCTGGCCACACTTCTGCTGCTGCAGCCCAGGCTCTGCTTGGCTTTCTGGGCTGCAGGTGCACACTGCTGGCTCATGTTGAGCTTCTCGTCCAATTGATTATTAACCAGTAAGTTAATGATATTAACTTATCCACTGTTGCCATTATATAGCCTATCCCTAGAATGTTCGCCTCTCCCCTATGTCTGAGCTAGAAATCCAGCTCAAACAGCCACAGGGACAGAGGGGCACAGTCACAGAATCACTGAATGTTTTAGAGACTGGAAGCAACCTCTAATGCTCATCCAGTCCAACCTCCTTGCCAGAGCAGGATCGCCTATACCAGATCACACAGGGACTCATCCAGGCGTGTCTTGAGTATCTCCAGGGAAGGAGACTCCACAACCGCCCCGGGAAGCCTGTCCCGGTGTGCTCTCCTTGCAGAGGGTGTAACAGGGAAGGGGAAACGTGTGGCTAGGAGGAGGCAGATGTAGAGCAAGGAGAAGCAGCACATTTTGCTTAATTATGGCTGACTGTGACAGCCCCCATCTTCAGTTTGCAAAGTATCAGCGAGGTGCGGGCTGCCTCTCTCAAACGGGATAATTATGTTAATTAAAACGCTTTCTTTATAGCCGTCCTGATTAATAAAAACAGTTCCAGTGCTCTCTTGAAGCGCTCTAACCTTCTGTCGCGCAGGAAATCTGGCTTTTCTCAGCAATTTATGACTTTTCCAACAGATTCCAGCAGGACAGCCTGCTGCTTTCACGCAGTAACGCTTCCTCCCCGGGGCGGGGGGCGGGCGGGCGGTGGAGGGGTGGGAGAGAAGAGGCAGCCCACCCGCGCCGCGCCCCGCCGGTGGGGAACAGACGGGGGAGAGCGCTCGGGCAGCCGCCGCCCGAGCAGGCAGCAACATGTGCCCGTGTGGGAGCCGTGGAAGGGAGGCGTCGAGGAGCTCGGCGAGAGTGCCAGGGAATAAAAATACCACTTATTTCTCTAATTGCTGTTTATTTCCTCTGCGAAGTATTGGGATAATTAACAAGCTCCCAATTAAGTTTAAAAAAAAAAAAAACAAAAGGACAAAAAGAAAAGAAAAAAATGATGTGGAGGGAGAAGAACAGATTGGGGTTCCAAGTTCTGGGCTTGTATTGGAGCACAGAGAAGGGCAGAGGTGGTGGTCTCTTCTGCTTGGGGTCAAAGAATCATAGAATGGCTTGGGTTGGAAGGGACCTTCCGTTTAAACCATCCAGTCCCAACTCCCCCACCCCGGGCAAGGACACCTCCTGCTCCAGCAGTTTTGATCAAGGCTGCATCCAACCTGGCCTTGAATGCTTCCAGGCAGGGGGCATCTGCAAGCTCCTTGGGCAACCTGCTCCAGTGTTTCACCGCTCTCACTGCAAAGAATTTCTTCCTGACATCCAGTCTAAAATCTGCCCTCTTCCAGCTTTAATCTGTTCCCCATTGTCCTATCACAAGAAGCCCTTGTAAAAAGTCCCTCCCCAGCTCTCTTGTAGGCTTCCTTCAGGTAGTGGAAAGCTTTTACTGGATGGGGCCCTTCAGGGACTCCAGGACACTGGAGGACACTGTGGTTCCCCAGCTCCTCACTGGAGACCTTTACCAAGGAGATGGTTGTGCTTCCAGAGGTTTTAAAGGTCAGCAGCTCAAGTGACTGTTGGCATTCAGCTGGTTGATGTTTTGCCTCTGGGCTGTTTGTTGGTTCTTGAAGGAGTTATTTCTTTCCTATGGAGGTTCAGAACCCCTAAGCATAGTCTGATGTAAGTTTGGAGAGTGCCTGGGCATCTACCACCCTCCTGTGAAGCCAGGAGGGCTTCGTATCTCTGCAGGTAGCTCAGAAAGGACTGCACACAGGTAGCCTGCTCCAGTCATTGCTCATAGGGAGGGTAGGATTGCCACATGCTTATCCTCAAATGACAGTCCCCAACCAGCTGCATATTCCTGCTGTATCAAGGAGGTTTTGTGTCCTCCCTTCCCTTCTTCTTCTTCTTCCATGTCTTTCCCCCAGCTTGTTGTTCTTGCTGAACATAGGAAGAGGAACTTCCTTGCACTGAGGATGCTGGAGCACTGGACCAGGATGCCTAGAGAGTTGGTGGAGTCGCTATCTCTGGAGTCATTCAAAATCTGCTCTCCTGTGCTAGCTGCTCTTGCTGAACCTGCTCTGGCAGGGTGTTGGACTAGACAATCTCCAGAAGTCCATTCCAACCCTTTCCAGTCTGTGATTCTGACAGATGGTGCCTTGTGCTGGGTCAGATGCTGAAACAACACATGTAGCAGTTCTCAGTTCCCACTTACACTTCCCAGGCCCAGCAAAGGGCCTTTTACACATGGATACTGATTTGCATCACAAAAATCACAGAATGTCAGGGGCTGGAAGGGACCTTGAAAGCTCATCCAGTCCAACCCCCTGCCAGAGCAGGATCACCCATACCAGATCACACAGGATTGCATCCAGGTAGATCTTGAATATCTCCAGAGAGGAAGACTGCACAACTCCCTGGGGCAGCCTGTCCCAGGGTTCTGTCACCCTCACTGTGAAAAAATCCTCCTCAGGTTTCAGTGGAACTTCCTGTGCCTCAGCCTCCATCCATTGCCCCTTGTCCTATCATCAGGCATCATCAAGCAGATCCTGGCTCCATCCTCTTGGCTCTCACCCTTTACATCTTAATAAGCATGAATGAGGTCACCTCTCTGTCTCCTTCTCTCTAAAGAGCCCCAGCTCTTTCAGGCTCTTCTCATAAGGAAGATGTTCCACTGCCTTCATCATTTTTGTTACTCTGTTCTGGACTCTCTCAAGCAGTTGAGAGTTCACTTCCTTCCCTCCATGCCTCCCTCCAACAGCCTGTCCCCAGACTCAGCCACTGCTACTGAGTCCTCTGCTTTGGGAGGGGTGGTACCGTCTTGCTGCCTTGCAGGACATGGCCAGAGGGCTCAGAAGAGGTTGGGTGTGTTCTGCCTTGCTTCTGTAGAAGAGAAGGCCAGTGAGTGCTTGTCTCTGAGTCTGTGAAATACTGCTTGTGGAAAGCTACCCTTGCCTGAGGAGCTGGCAGCATTGCTTTACCATTCAGCTGTGACCCCTGACGTAGAGCAGGGCAGCTGGGTGACATCACTGGGTTCACTTGACCTGGCTGAACTGCTGGCAGGCCTGGGGAGAGAGGGGCTGCCCAGAAGTCCCCCAGGTCACCACCCTGGGACACATGTGGTCAGAAGCTGTGCAATAGGGATTCCATGCCTTAAACCCTTCCAAATGGTTGCTGCTGCCACTGCCCCACCTCACATTCACCATGATCCTCCCCATTTTGAGCCCTCCCCATGACATCCATTGAGGCTTGGCAGAACTCACCCCTCCTGGTCTGGGAAGGTTCTGCCAACCCTGTGCCTGATGGACTTTGATTCCCTGTTTGTTTCCTGTTGGCACTGCTTCTGTCCCTTATGTCCTTCCTGTTCTTCCCAGCTCCACTCTCCATCTTTGCCATGTTTGGAGTCTTTTGGGACAGTCTGTTGGAAGAGGAAAGGGGAACCCCTAGGTGTGACCCATACAGGCTTTGGAGTATCCTACACAGGCTAGGGAGGGAATTGTAGAGAAGAATCATAGAAT